>JAVGWX010000015.1:29231763-29761763 GCA_036924085.1 Ariolimax columbianus
GAACTGAACTGAACTGTGTGCATTTCTTTCTGTATTAGCATTGTCTAGAGGAGCGTGACTTTGTGATGTGAGCTTGGTAACCAATCTCGAAATAACAGGTTTGAATTCCATCGTGTTCAGTTCGACGAGATGGACAGGTTTTGTGTCCATGGCATGACCGCTTCTCCCAGTAAACCCATCTGCGAATTTGTACACGACTGAAACTGACGAATATTGGGGAGCAGTAGCCGGAACTAGGGAGTTCGTGCTCTGTCGGTGACACTTTAAACAATGAAAATAGCTGAGGCCATATGGTAGATTTCTGGTTCAATGGGCCATTTTCATTTTTCCTATTTTAATGAGACAGTGATGCATACTGAAGCAAATGTATATTTATTAGTTTAGTTTAGTTTAGTTTAGTTTAGTTTAGTTTAGTTTAGTTTAGTTTAGTTTAGCTTAGCTTAGCTGAGCTTGGATTGACTTGGCTTGCCTTGGCTTGGCTTGACTTGGCCTGGCCTAGCCAAGCCTACCTTAGTCTAATCTAGTCTAATCTGTCTAGTCGCTAGTCTAGTCTCTAGTGTCTAGTCTCTAGTCTTTGGTCTAGTCTAGTCTAGTCTAATCTAGTCTAGTCGCTAGTCTAGTCTCTAGTCTATTCTCTCGTGTATAGTCTCTAGTTTTTGGTCTAGTCTAGTTTAATCTAGTCTAATCTAGTCACTAGTTTAGTCTCTAGTCTAGTCTCTAGGGCCTAGTCTCTAGTCTTTGGTCAAGTCTAGTCTAGTCTAGTTTAGTTTAGTTTAGTCGAAGAATCAACGTCATTGTACACTTTTTAATCCACAAGGGCTCTGTTCTTCTCCATATTAAATGTAGAAAGAATCTCAGCACAATGCACTAACTCCGTAGCACCGGCGAGAAATCCATAATAGATTCAGTGGATTTTTAATATAATTTTAAATTTTGTCCAGGTACCGGCCGTTAAGTCAACTATTTTCGATTTCCAACTGCCGAACGATTTTTGACTTCCGTGACACTGGACACAGGCGTCCGATCTCTTCTACCCAGAGATCCGGGAAAATACCAGAAAGCCTACGTGAACAAAAATCCCAGTCTCTTCCGTTATTTAAACCGCGACCTCCTGCACCCGAGGCGACGTCTTAATAAAAAACCACTTAATCCACTTATTTTTGTTAAGTGTTGTTCGCTAATCCTTTTTTGGTAATTGGTAACGCTAACGTGTCATTTGAAGGGTAAATTGTTGTTAAAAACCGCTGTTAGCTCTAAATTCACTGCTATAACCCTTTCCCAATCCATATCCGATATCTGACAGCAAGCGAAACCTGCAATACGTTGCCAGATGGAATGAAGCAGTTTAATTACATTATAATCTTGGCAGCCCTTTTAGTGGTCTCTGGCACGCTAGTGAGGCAGAATTTATGGCATCAAACAGACACACGCATTGGCCAACAGCCAGAACCGTGGGATCTGCTGACGATTTTAAAGATTGACTTCTAGAGAAGGTCCCGTGAGATCTTTATTTAAGGGGTCTTATACTTGCTGTCCGTTGGACACACGGGGCCTCATTGAGCCGTGTAATGCGACCCGTTACACAATTGACATCACGGTTTTGAATAGACGGTGGTACAGTTTGAGAAGAAAAGCATTACGTTGAATTCTGATATTCAAACAGGCATGTTAATGTCTGTTGCCAGGATGCCGAACGCATCGGCTATACGTAATGGGTATCTTAAACCTACAGACGTTTCACTAAGCCCAGGAAGGTACAACTAATGTCTGTAGATTTTTAACTATAATTTTTTAAATTTTGTCCGGTCAGCAATGTTAGGCCTATTTTTTTTCGATTTCTAACTGCCAAAGGATTTTTAAGAGCTCGACACTCAACACACGGGAACCCGATCTCACTTCCCAGAAATCAGGGGAATTTATACCAGAAAATCCACGGTAAAAATATCAATCTCTACAGTGATTCGAAGCCGCAACCTCCAGCACCAGAGGCGGACACCGTTATTCGATACCACTGAGAACTTAAGAAGGGCATTAACCTTTGCAAAAATAAATGTATCATCTTGTAGCATGCCCGTTGCAGAACGTCGCTCTCACAACAGCCGACCTGTAAGACTGTCCATCTCTGGTCAGAACGTCGCTCACACAACAGCCGACCTGTAAGACTGTCCATATCTGGACAGAACGTCGCTCTCAAAACATCCGATCTGTAAGACTGTCCATCTCTGGTCAGAACGTTGCTCTCACAACAGCCGACCTGTAAGACTGTCCATCTCTGGCCAGAACGTCGCTCTCACAACAGCTGACCTGTAAGACTCGATATTTGGTCAGAACTCCCGCCTATGTCGTAGTCATCTCCAGGACCTCCGTGTTGTCCTGTGTCCATCTGTTCCTTGATCTGTCTCTGTCCCCTTGTCAGGCACCATGCCCTCTTGTTTCACTTTCACTGGGCTTTTCTAACGTTTGATGTTCTTAGTAGACCTGCACTTCTACAGGAGCAGATGCCCATGTCCAGGTCCCAGCTCTGGTATCAGCTGGATGTAGCCGGGAGAACGATTTCCTGCTAGGCTCGAGCAGCTTTGTACTCTACTGTGTTGGGATAATCGCTTACGGAGGGTGGTTAACCGATGTGCGAGTACATCTTAATAGACTCAAATACTAGAGCAAAGTAGACCCGCAGCCTATTAGGCGCCATCTATGATGCTCTAAACAATCCATCTAACGATGGCCGTGTCATACCATGTCAAACAGTCGCCTCTTATGACATGCTCTCTGTGAGGTCTTGTCTTGTCCTATCCAATTGTTCCATGAGGCGTCGTGGAGAGCAGTAGTTTTATGTCCAGGGCTAGATGTGTCGCTAAAGTGGTCCTCATCCTAAGAGAATTTAGAATGTCCGCAACAATTTCCATCCATCTAGTTTTCGGTCTACCACGATTGCGAAAATCCGAACGTCGTTCGTTATAGGCGCACAGGGGTAGTTGGTCGGGATGCATTCTCATTTGGTGGCCGAACCAATTTATTCTCTCTTCATTAATATATTCCGAGCAAGGTCTTGTTTCAACTATTTTTCTTACATCTTCATTGCACATTCTCTCTCTCCTAGTTACGTTGATTGTGTTCCGTCTGTCTCTCCTAGTTACGTTGATTGTTTTTAGGAGGCATCTCATCTCACATGTCATGATCTTTCTCTCTAGAATTTTTGTTCAAGTCCATGTTTGGCTCTGGTAGCAGAGAGTTGGCATGAATATACTGTTATCAAGCATTATTTATTGGACATGTTTGTGGTAAGGTGTTTCAATAATGGTGACAGCTGGTGTGCAATCCCGCTTGCTTTTTTACCCCTGATCTCAATCTCTCTATCTAAACCTTCATCCTGTGTGAAAACACTGCCCAAGTACTTGACTTCCTGCACTTGTTTGATCTTTGTCCCATTTACCAAATGTTCATGTTTTCAGGCAATCTGCTTATTTGCATAGTTTCTGTTTTGTATGTGTTCATTCTCATACTGTATCTTTCACATACAGAGTTGAGCGCAGTCAGATATTGCTGAAGAACATTTCCACTCTCATAAAGTAGACATTGATCATCTGCAAAAAGGACTCCGTTTAACTAATCAGCCTCTGTCTTTTCTTCCTCTGCATTTATTGATAGGTGCTCCAATTTGTCCTCCAACGTTATTCTGTCCATATTTGTGTTGAAGAGTAGGGGCGACAACACACACCCTTGTCTCACCCCGGTTGTTGTCTCCCTTGTTTCTGTCAGACCATCTGTTGTTCCTACTCTACTTTGACACCCTTGGTACAGACCATCTGTTGCTCTTACTATACTTTGACACCCTTGGTACAGACCATCTGTTGCTCTTACTATACTTTGACACCCTTGGTACAGTGCTCTAATATTCTCCAATAGCTGCCCCTGTACTCCGTAGTCGTCTAGGATGGTCCATAGTTTATTTATTTCTACTCTATCGAAAGCTTTTCTTGATCTAAAGCCACGTTGAGTTTCCTATCGTATTCAGTGCTTCTTTCGCTTAGTTGTCTCAGGGTGAATAGAGCGTCTGTGCAGCTCCTACCTCCTCGGAAACCAATTTGAGCCCCACTCAGCTGTGGCTCTAGGATAGGTAGAATTCTCTGCTCCAGGATTTTCGCGTACAGTTTTTCTGTGTGGCTTTGAAGCTATATTACCAGATAGGCATCGCATTCTTTGTTGCCTTTGTTTTTCCGGAATGGCAAAATGATAGTCGTTTTGCCAGACTTCAGGGACTCTACTTTGCTTCCAAGCTGCTGAGAATATTCTATGTAACCATTTTACTTCTAGGTATCCATAAGCTTTAATTGCCTCGCAGGTTATTCCGTCCGCACTTACAGCTTCACGATTTTGCATTTTTTTAGGACTTCCTCAATCTCCGGGATTACTATATTGGGCTCTGTTTTTCCTGTGTTTACATTTGTCTGAGTGGAGTGCCTCCGCGTGTCATTTGGGCTTAGGAGTTCTAGGAAATACTTTCTCTATCATGCTTTTCTTCTTTTTTTTAATCGAAAATCGGCGTCCCGTGTTTGTCGTTTAAAATTGTGGTGGGGTTAAAGCTGTTGTCTCTAACGCTCATTGCCCTGACACTTTTAATGAAATTTATCGGATTCTTGCGACACATGAGCGCTAATTGTTCACCATATTTATTACAGGCGTCTGCTTTGGAGTTCATGATTACAGTTTTCGAATGCGTTCTTACGAGTCTGTAGGTTGCGTAATCTTCCTGTGACTTCGACTTCAACCATTTCTTGTTTACTTTTACATGTGCTTGTTTTGCTTCCTGTTCCTGTTAATTTCACAACGCTGTTCGTTCCTTCTGGAATTGTCGAAGTTTCTCTCTACCGCATTTTGCGTTCACTGTGTTCATCAGTCGTGCCTTGAAACACTGCCACTCATTCGTTACATTGCCAGTTGTTACTAGCAAGGCCTTGTATTTCTCTTTTATTTCACGTTTTATTTCACGTTGCGGATGTCTTGCTACTCAAGTTTTGCCATATTTGTGACGTATATCTGTAGTTGCAACTTCTTTTCGCTTTAAAAAGTAGGTATTTTTTTTTTCCGCCTTATTTCTCTAATTCTCAAATGCGGTTTGCGTTGCACTGTGGTTTTTATTTTGCGCCTGTCGGCCCAGTGCATCCGAATTTAGCATGCATTTTATTTAAGGGTCTGCTTCCTACAGCATTCTCTAAGGGTTTGCTTCCCCGGGGTAACGGCCGGTGCTGTGATGGGGGTATTATATTATATGGGGGTACTAACAAATGGAGGTATTATAGTTAGTACAACAGGACCATGATCGGTGTCCATAATGGTGTTGGGAAACACTCTTGAGTCTGTATATGCCGATCTTCGTATCCCTCTGATTAGTATGTAGTCTATTTGGGATGAGATTCCAGAATCATTCTATCGATACCATGTTTGTACGTGGCTTTTCTGGTGTTGGAAAAAAGTTGTTATAATCAGCCTTTGTTTATGACATAGATTTAACAGCTCTTCCCCATTGCTATTCCGTTTTGGTGTATTTCTTCTTCGTACACTGTCAGATGTCAACCTTTATTTTTTTCGAAAAAAGCAGCGGTCATCCTGAGGCTGTCGACACTGCCATATAGCTTGTCTAGTGTTGCCACTGGTGATGGCCACATCTGCTTTCTCTGATCCTCGTATGTCGGGCAGTTTTACAGCAGATGTTCAGCGATCATTTTCCCAGTACCGCATGTGCATTCGTCAGTGCCACCTATCTTCAATTTATTGAATAGGTGGTACATCAGTCTATTGTGGCCAGTGCGAAGTCTGAAGACTACGACCTGCTCTCTTCTGTTCAACTGGTAATAAGCATCGTTTTTTGTGTATACAGTATGTTCAGTTTCCAATTTGGTCATGTATCTAGCTCTAATAAGCCTTTTTGACTCTTCGTATGTAACACTAGTATCTGGTTATGGCAGTCTTGCACCTTCTTTTGCCAGTCTATCTGCCTCCTCGTTGCCTTGGATGTTACAGTGGGATGGAACCCACTGTACGACTACTCTTTTTGGTGCGGACTGCTGGCATAGTTGACAGAGTACTGCTCTTAAATCATTTAGTCCAGTATTTTTATGGCTTTTTAGTGCTGTGATTACGGCAAGGGCATCTGTAAACAGGACTATCTGGCTTTCATTTCTTTTGCATGACACCATTTCTTCTACTGCAGCTCTCAGTGCCTCTGCTTCCGCTCTGAAATTGCTTGAGTATTTTCCAGTTGCCACTGATAGTGTTGTTTTTCTGCCATTTGGTAAGCTCAGGAATACGCTTGCCCCTCCGTTCTGTGTTGTGTTTGTTACAGAGCCGTCGGTGTATGCATGGGTCCAGTCCATGCTTCGGTAGTTTTTCGTTATTTTCCTCACGGTTATGTCTCTCCTTTCTTTTTCAGTCTGGCTGTTCTTGTTTCCAATACCTGGTAAATTTTCTACGACCTCTGGAAATATATGCTGCCTCCAGGTAGGTTTGAGTACAGTAGGGATGGGCTTTGGTGTTGTTAGTGCGTTCATAGGGTCGTCGTTCATCTTTGCTTTGTTTTGGTGTACAATCACTGATCGCACCAAGACATGATTCCTGTTTCGATTTGTTTCCCAACTTGACCGTTGATATCGTCCATCACTATCAGTTCGTTCTTCTCATTCACCCTAGTAGAACTAGCAAACTGTGGTGGTGTTAGTAAACAAATTCATATAAAATTTAATTTCAAAGACAGAAAACCGAAATCTTCACACAAGACACATAAATGATAAAGCTATCTAAAACAATAGTATAGTAGAATACATACATGTAGTGAATCTAACTTTTTAAATAACAAGTTCATTATAAACATGTACAAAATATGGATACTTTTTGTTTTGTATATTTCTAAGTAATGTTGTAATGAAATCCATTAGCATTTAAACATCATATAAATACATGGTATATGTTCATCATGAAAGAAGGAAAATAGTATAGATTTCATAGATTTAATTTTATGTTACGTGAAAGTTGACGTATTGTGGGGTAGAAAATTATGAACTTTTAATATACTTTCAGGTGATGTACATTTAAATCTATGAAATCTATACTATTTTACTTAGTTCCTGATGAACATTTACCATTTATTTTTATGTTGTTTAAATGTTAATGCATTTAATTACACCATTACCTAAAAATGTACAAAATAGTATCCATATTTTGTATATGTTTATAATAAATTTGCCATTTAAAAAATTGGATTCACTATATGTATGTATTCTACTCCAGAGACACCTATTGTTTTAGATAGCTCTTTCATTTATGTGTCTTGTGTGAAGAATTCGGTTCTTTGTATTTGAAATTAAATTTTATATGAATTTGTTTACTAGCACCACCACAGTTCTGCTAGAATTGGCCCCTTAAGACATCGGTGTGTTGCTCAAAGAACTCCCTTTTACCTTCCTCACTGTAGCTGTCATTGCACGGAGCATACACTTGGATGACAGTTTTTGTTTTTGTCTGTTCTGTATATTGTAGTGGTATAATTCTGTCCGATACATACTTTATATCTGTGATAGATTTTGCCTTGGCCGAGTGTATAATAAAACCCACACCATGATTTGCTCGTTCAAGCAGTTCTAGATCGCTCTATAGAATGACATAGTTGCCATGAACCTCCTGTCTATTTTAGCCCTTTTTCCTCAACTCTGACAGTCCTAGTATTTCTATGCTTGTCTTTCTCATGGATGTGACTATTTTATCTGTCCTGTCGCCTAAACCATTTTATTGTTGCCGTTCTGGTATACATCTTCCTTCCTTGACGCCTACACTGCCCTCCATTTACTCTGGCTGGTTACGTGCAGCTCCTTTGTTTTGAATGACAACTGTGAGGTTGTTGCTGTTGTTGTTGTTGTCATTGTTGTTCTTGTTATTGAATCCCCACAGTGAGTAAGTTTATTCTTTTGTGGGCTCTAAACAGGACGCCTGTTATCGTAGATTTCCTCACATCCCGAGCGTGCTGATGAAAGTGGGCCGGGGTCCTCCAGGTAGTTGTGCTATTATTGGTTTCACTACTACAGGGATCACGTGGAACCTCACCTCCTTGTTAGCCAGACTGTTGTCCTCGACTGTTGCCCGTTTCCAGGATGACCATTGAGGAGGTCAGGTGATGGTCTTGGACAATATATTTCTCCTGACCCTGGCTAACATTGTCTGATCAGTGTGTTTTGCCTGATCAAACGTTAGTCTCACCGTCCCAAAACTGTGAGGTGGTGGTGCTATTCTTGTCCTTGTCATACACTAGACCCGGGAAGAACACTCGGTCATTTGATGTGGTCAAACTATTTTAGTTTTCTAGACAGGATATTGTTTCCTAACCAATTTTCTCCATTATCCAGTTTTCCTTGTTGATATCCACGATGAGGAACGCGTGGCCGAATGGTTTCGTTGCCTCTCTGCCGACAAGGAGGGCAGCGGTTCGAATCCCCGCACTTCTGCTTCGATATCTACCTCTGTATGCTATCAGCCATACCAATGGACGCAGAAGAGATGCAGACTAGCGGACATTGCACACCTGCCCCACTGTGTCAACATCCCAGGTGGCGGGGAATGCTAAGCGTAACATCCCTGCATAGAAGCCAAGAAAATGAAGGGAGCAAAGAGATACCCCACTCACATGCAAATGCTACGATCCTGGGGTACAGACCCACTGGACTGCCTCTCTTCCGGGTGAACCAGTCCATATCATATATCATCTCATATATCATCACCGCACCCTATAGACACGAGTAGTGAAGACTCGTTAGTCTGGTAAGACAACTTCCATAAGAGAGACAACTCTGATCATAAACAACTGCTGCCATGCAGATAGGCTGGGGACAGCCAAAGGCTAAGGAGGGCATCCCTACAGAAACGCCTGTTGAAATCGGATGCACGGGGCCACAAACCTAACAAAACAGTGCAACGTAAATCGCAGTATGATGACAGTACAACCGATCAGAAACACGTACAGCGCTCATCCTGCGGAGTCCCGCCAGGCGGCGATAGTGCCGGGCCTCACGCCTCGAAGGGGCCCACCCTTGACTACTGGTGGTCACCCACCCATGTGTCGTGGAGTCAAGGCACATGGCTATGGGGCAACTCCTATTGACCAAAAACTCAAGACCCTCAAAATACTACAGTGGAATGCGGTGGGTGTCGTTAACAAAAAGCTTTCCCTAACACATCACCTGCATGAAGGTAAGATTGACGTGGCATGTATCCAGAAAACGCACATCAACAAAAACCATAAATTCACTATCAGAGGATACCAGACCTTCCGTCTCGATAGAGAAGGTCACAAAGGAGGGGTCCTGATACTGACCCGAAACTGCATACCGAGTGGCGCGGTATCTGTCAATCACACCGGACAAGCAGAAATTGTAGCAGTTGACATAATGGCTCAAGAGACGAAGCTCCGCATTTTCAATCTGTACGGACCACCAAATAAATCCCTATCGCTCTCGAGTATGGACGTCAAAGACTCCAACTGCATAGTAGTTGGAGACTTCAACAGCCACTCGGAGAGATGGGGATACTCGGACACAGACAGCAGAGGTGACCAAGTGGAAGATTGGGAGATAGACACAAATCTCTCCCTAATCAATAGGCCGGAGGATAGCTCTAGTTTCTATTCTAGAACATGGCGTACCACCTCGACTCCAGATTTGGCAGGACATACACCATAAAATAGACCACCAGGTGCTAAAGCAACTGGCAGGTAGCGACCACAGGCCGATCAGGCTAGACATTGATATGGAAGTAGGCCCACAGGAAACAAAACCGCTCCCACGTTGGAATAATTACAAACGAACCGACTGGGACAGATTTGCAATCCTGACAGATGGGCTGTGCGAAACCATCAACACACGAAACAACAAAATGAAGCTCATGGTGGAAAGCCTAAGCAAGGCAATAATGCAAGCCGCCACTGAAACCATCCCAAGAAGAGCTAGGAAAAACTATAAGCCCTACTGGAATGATGAGTTGCAGAAAGCGGAAGATGCAGTAACAAATGCTAGGAACATGGCAGAGCGAGAACAATCTATGGAGGCAAACATCGCCATCAAAGCCGCCACGGCGAAATACAAATACACTCTCAACAAAACAGCAAGAGAGTGTTGGAAAAACAAAACTGAAAGTCTCAACCTAGACAAAGAAGGGAACAAGCTATGGAAGCTAGTCAGAGCCATGAACGACGAAACCCCTACAAACAAACAAATTACTATCAAGCAGGGCGAAAACCTGCTGACAGGGAAAAAAGCACCAAACGCTTTTGCAGAACACTATGCCAAAGCAAACCACATCGAGGTCCCTGCAGATAGGCATACATACATTAGTGAAGAGCAAAAGGGGCACGACAACATCAATACGGCACCAGAAAAGCATATGATGGCCAAATTAACAATGAGTGAAATGGAAGAGGCCATGAGAACATTAAAGAAAAGGAAATCTCCAGGAAAAGACGGGATAACAAACGAAATGCTGATGGGGCTGGGCCAAACAGCGAAGAGGAAACTGCTATCGGTCCTGAACCAAAGCTGGAAAAGGGGAATTGTACCCCAGGCATGGAAAGACGCAGTACTTGTACCAGTACCAAAGAATGGAAAGGACAAAACAGATCAGAATGGATACAGGCCCATCAGCCTACTGAGCTGTGTTGGCAAACTGATGGAACGTATGATAAACACCAGACTGATGTGGCATCTGGAAGAAAAACGAATACTAATTCCACAGCAAGCCGGCTTTAGACAGCACAGATCCACTGAGGACCAGGTCATCCTCATAGCCCAGGAAATAGAAGATGCCTACCAGGCACAGAAAGAACACAGTAGCGGTTTGGGTGGACCTTGAGAAGGCATTTGACAAAGTCTGGAAAGACGGACTTAGAGTCAAGCTAGGGAGAAGTGAAGTTTGTGGGAAAATGTACAAGTGGATCAACCACTACCTCAAACAAAGAACGGCCAGAGTCCAAGTACAAGGGCAGATAAGCAAAAAGGTGATACTCGAGCAGGGAGTACCCCAAGGGGGAGTACTGTCACCCACACTCTTCCTGGTGTAAATAAACGAAATTACAGAGAATATACCAAGAAGAGTCCATAGCTCAATGTTTGTAGACGATCTGGCTATGTGGACCTCTGAAAAGAATCTCACCATAGCAAGAAATCGGATGCAGCAGGCTCTAACATCGCTGGAAGAGTGGGCGAACTCATGGCTGGTCAAAATAAACGAGGAGAAAACCACATTCACAATATTCTCGATTTCAAACAAACCCCAAAATACGAAATTAAGTTTAAATGGCAAATTCCTGCAGCCAAACGACAACCCAAACTATCTGGAAGTCACATTTGATCGGCGCATGACATGGAAAAGTCAGATCGAGAGAAACCGAATGAGAGCCAGAGAAAGAATGGCAATCATGAGGAAACTTGCTGGCACAAGCTGGGGAGCAGACGAAAGCATACTAAAGAAACTACACTGGAAGAGTGAGACCAGTTCTCGAGTATGGCATTGCGGCATGGACAACAGCAGCAAAGGCGAACTTCGATAAAGTTAGCAAACTTCAAAACCAAGCCATGAGAGTTATAACAGGAGGCATGAAGTCAACGCCAGTTGTAGAACTTGAAAAGATTACAAAACTGCAATCCATGACCGATAGAAGAGACTGCAGAGCCCAGCTGCAGTCAGAGTAACTCCGAAGTCTGACTGACCATCCAATGCACCAGAGACTAAACAATTTGGGAAATGGGAAATTAAAGCGGAGAAACTCTGCAGAAATAGCCAAAGCAAAGATGCACGAAGATCCCATAAATGCACTAACAACACCAAAGCACATCAATACTGTACGAAAACCTACCTGGAGGCAGGATATATTTCCAGAGGTGGAAGTATACCAGGTATTGGAAACAAAAACTGCCAGACTGAAAAAGAAAGGAGAGATACTACCCTAAGCTTTACATCTAAAAACTACCCAAGCATGGACTGGACCCATGCATACACCGACGGTTCTGTAACAAACACTACACAGAACGGAGGGGCAGGAGCATTCCTGAACCTACCAAATGGCAGAAAAATAACACTGTCAATCGCTACTGGTAAGTACACAAGTAATTTCAGAGCGGAGGCAGAGGCACTGAGGGCGGCAGTGGAAGAAATGGTGACACATAAAGAAAATGAAAGCCATATAGTCCTGCTTACAGATGCTCTCGCCGTAGTCACAGCGCTAAAAAGCCAGAAAAACACTGAGCTTAATGACTTAAAAACAGCACTATGTCAACTATGCCAGCAGTCCGCACCAAAAAGGGTAGTGGTACAGTGGGTCCCATCACACTGCAACATCCAAGGCAACGAGGAGGCAGACAGACTGGCAAAAGAAGGCGCAAGACTACCACAAACAGATTCTAGTATGACGTACGAAGAGTCAAAACGGCTTATTAAAGCCAGATACATGACCAAATGGGAAACCGAACATACTGGTTATACAAAAAACGATGCATATTACCACCTGAACAGAAGAGAGCAGGTCGTTGTCTTCAGACTTCGCACTGGCCACAATGGACTGAGGTTCCACCTATTCAACAAATTGAAGATAGGTAGAACCGACGAATGCCCGTGTGGTACCGGGAAAATGACCGCTGAACATCTGCTGCAGAACTGCCCGACATACGAGGATCAGAGAGAGCAGATGTGGCCATCACCAGTGGAACCACAAGACAAGCTCTATGGCAGTGTCGACAGCCTCAGGATGACCGCCGCTTTTTTCGAAAAAATAATGGTTACTGTCTGACTGCGTACGCAGAAGAAGAAGAAGAAGAATCCCCGGTACGGCATTTGTTGTTTTTCAGTTGAGTGTGAAATGAACAAACATAGCCAACACACGACGTGGCGATAGCAGTGGCGAAACGGTCTTTAGTCCTCAGCCCTTAAAACCCCTAGACTACCACATAAATGGGAAAAATGTCGTATGACAGGACAGGGGACAGAATATCTACGATATTTTGAGCACCTTTCTGTAGAATTTTAGTTCAAAAGACTCTTTTTCTTAACCGTTTGTGTGGGTGTCCATATTTCACATCCGTACGATCCAACCGGGTGGACACATGTTCGCAGGATTTTTATTATGATAATTATAAAAGTGTTCTGCAATGCCTTTCTCATTTTATTCAACCTCTGCATTGTCATGTCCATTCTCCGTCTGACTTCCTTCAGGCAATCTTCCATTGTTGTTTATAATTGAGCCGAGGTACTAGAAAGTTCTGATTTGTTCATTCCCGTTTTGTTCTAGATAACTTTAGGTTTCTTTTCTTCCTTGTCTGTGTTCATTATCTCATTAAATAAATTTATATCCTTACAAAACACTTTTTTAAAAGAGCAGCAATGGTGATAATTAAGAAAGACATCAATTTACACACGAAATTAATTCACTTCTTAAAAAAGAAAACTTCCCCCTGATTAACACGAGATAGCGACGGAGTTTAACCTTGATTATTACCAAACTTATTGGCAATATTTGGGATCATGTTGTGATCAGGATGTTGTTGCATGTTGTTGAATCGCGTAGTCTTGTTGAGTTTTCTTGAAGTTGTACATTAGTGGTTAACTAATAAGGACCGATATTTTAACAAAGGAAAATTGGAATGTTGCGTGGCACATGAATATGTTGTCGAGTAGTTTTGCATTTGTGAAAAAATATAAATTTGTATAGGTCTTAAGGTGTACATCCAGATGTTACTGCGACGAGGGGATCGGTTCATTTATTTGACATCGCACGGTCATAGGTCGATTACCTCGACTCCATTCTGATCTTGGTCTATTGGACGGTGTTCATGTTGGAATTTGTCCATTACCGTAACTACATATTGCCCTTTATCCATTATACGGTGTTCATGTAACTTTGTGTTCATTATCTTGACTCCCAGCGGCCATTGGTTCATTAGTCCACTAACTTGTCTCCATTTGAATACGGTCAACTTAACTTGACCTCGTGTGGCATTTGGTCAATAAACTTGTATCCATTCGAATTGTGGGCATATTTCACTGAGCAGTTATTTATCTAAAATGTTACAAGATGTGTCCACACAACGACACGACTACACACAGTAAATACCACAGTGAACACTCTCCAACAAAATGAGTCATATTTAATAACAACACATACAATCAACAACAATATTAGCAAAAACAACAAAATACATCTGAACTAAATAATCCTAATTTAGAATATATATATATATGTATGTATATATATATATATATATATATATATATATATATATATATATATATATACATATATATATATATATATATATATATATATATATATATATATATATATATATATATATATTGTTAAATATATTGAATTACAGCGGCGGTTTTAAGCACTAGCTTTTGAATATTTCTCCCAACTAATACAATCCAGGTCTAGCCGCTACATTCCCCTCCCCTTACGTGTAAACTCAACACACTCTCACAATCTCGTCTTCACGATCGAATTATGTACTCTGTTGTTCTGTGCACTCATACACACTCAGACCCTTTCAGTCAGATGATCTGAACATTCACAATTAATTTCCATTCACGATTACGATCAGATCAATTGCCATCTGATCATATGTGCATTGACACATACTTCGATCCCGTCCTTCTAGTCGGAATCTTCTACTCACTTATGGTCACACACTCTGCCGATCGGTGCCAACCCATACTTCAGAACACACATCCTTGACTCGGTGTCATGCACACACAACACATATTCATATCTCTAATAGCCACAGGGTGTCCAGCACACACACTTATAGAGCGACAGGACGAAACTAGATGGTGTATGCTGGTTCAGTCACCCTGCAACTCATTCTCTCTTTCACAAACTCCTAGTCAGCCTGCTAGTTACTAGCAGCCTATCAATAGCTCTCCTAGTCAGCCTGCTAGCTAGTCTCTCAGTCTCTCTCTCTCTCTCTCTCTCTCTCTCTCTCTCTCTTTCCAGGCCAGTCTTCTGAGTTCATCTTTGTCGAGTATTTTATAGTCTCAAGCAACTTCATGGCTGTTCATTTGGCTTCTGTTGGTTGTCTGACTTAACCATTACTCTAGCTTGGAACTGCCTCCAACTAGTTGTCATTGGACGAATAACTCCGAATTCCTGTCACTCTAAATGTCGCTCAAATCTCAAAACCGTAGTGGGCAGCTTCTAACCCCCACCCGTATCAGACACATTATTCCCCTTAACCCCTCGATTCCTTATTCGACTTAGTATCGAGACGGTGATTGACCTTGGTACACATTTAGGTAACCTTTGTTCCCAGAGTCGCTAGCCACATCACTCGTGCCATTCGAGCTAAAACTGTTTCATAATCTTGACAAATTAATTTGACCTAATGTGACTTTTAGTCCATTAACTTGTCTCTATGCAAACTTTGATAAACTAACGTGACCTCATTTTGCCCGAGTTCCGCTATATTGTGTTAGTTTGACGCTTGCCACATTAGAATATGTTCATCGTACATTTCGTCCACTAACTTGATTGATATAGCCCTTGGTTCATTATTTTAATTTCAGTGAATGTTATATATGTTACGCTGTCTTCAATGACAATTGTTCTATAACTTAAACAAATGAGGTTTTTGTTTCCTAAGCCTGAGTTCAAACGGCTCGAGGTTCAATAAACTGGATTTACTGTTCTTCTTGGCCATTCTCTCCATGCTGCTTAAACGCATTGGCTTATCGTTATGGTATCCTGGACATCAACTTCCATCCATGCCACAATGGGTAGTTAACTTTTATTGGTTCAAAGTATCTTTCCGATGCCCTGTGACGCACTGACTTGTCTTAATGCTACCATTGATCCTTAACGTGTCTTCATTCTCTCTAGATTATTTACGTGTCTTCAGTTTTACTTGATTATTAATGTATTTTTATTCTACCTTGATCAATGGAGAGGAAGACTAACGTCTGGTCAGGCACAATATACTGATCAGACAGATTAGTCAGGGTCAGGCAAAACATACTTGCAAAGACCCTCACCTCAGCTTCCCAGTAGCCATCCCTGGAAACGGGCTGTTTTCATGGCAGCCTGTCTAGGAAGGTGATGGATCGACGTAATCCCCGTAGTACCGAGTGACATGTAGATACAGCCAAGAGAGACACAACCGTCTGGAAGACTCTGGTCCTTCATCAGTAGGCTGGGGATGTGAGGAACGCTACTGCAACCCGCCACTTAACGTCATTTTTAGGGCGCACAAAAGAGTAACTTACTCATTGTGGGCATTCGCAAACAATAACAACCATAGCCATTAACATGTCTTTATTCTACTGTAGTCATTAACATGTCTTTATTCTATTTAGTCATTAACATGTCTTTATTCAATTTAGTCATTAACATGCCTTTATTCTATTTAGTCATTAACATGTCTTTATTCAATTTAGTCATTAACATGTCTTTATTATATTTAGTCATTAACATGTCGTTATTCTATTTAGTCATTAACATGTCTTTGTTCTATTTAGTCATTAACATGTCTTTATTCTATTTAGTCATTAACATGTCTTTATTCTACTTTAGCCATTAACATGTCTTTATTCTACTTTAGTCATATTTTGCTTTAATTCTACTTTAGTCAATAACTTGTCTTAATTCTACTTTAGTCATTAACTTGTCTTCATTCTACTTTAGTCATTAACTTGTCTTCATTCTACTTTAGTCATTAACTTGTCTTCATTCTAGTTTAGTCATATTTTGTTTAAATTCTACTTTAGTCATTAACTTGTCTTCATTCTACTTTAGTCATTAACTTGTCTTCATTCTACTTTAGTCCCTAACTTGTCTTTATTCTACTTTAGTCATATTTTGCTTTAATTCTACTTTAGTCAATAACTTGTCTTAATTCTACTTTAGTCATTAACTTGTCTTCATTCTACTTTAGTCATTAACTTGTCTTCATTCTACTTTAGTCATTAACTTGTCTTCATTCTACTTTAGTCATTAACTTGTCTTCATTCTAGTTTAGTCATATTTTGTTTAAATTCTACTTTAGTCATTAACTTGTCTTAGTTCTACTTTAGTCATTAACTTGTTTTCATTGTAATGTAGTCATTAACGTGTCTTCATTCTACCATGGTCATTAATGTGTCTTAATTCGTCCTTGGTAATTTATTTGTCTTCATTTTAATTTTGGTCATTAACCCATTCACTGTTCAACCTTAAATATTAACTTGTATCTATCCTTCCTTAATCATTAACTTGCCTCCAATCTTCCTTAACCATTAACTTGTCTCCATTCTACATTAATCATTAACTTGTCTCATTATATCTCAATCATTAACTTGTCTCCATTATATTCTAATCATTCGCTAGTCTCCATTATATCTTAATCATTAACTAGTCTCCATTATATCTTAACTGTTAACGTGTCCTCATTCTACCTTAATCATTAAGGTGTCTACATTCTACACTAGCCATTTAAGTTTCTCAATTCTACATTAATCATTAACTTGTCCAATCTACTTTAATTATTAACCTGTTTGGTGCTACCCTTAGTCCTTCACCTGCCTGCACTCGGGTCACATCCTTGTTAAAGTTTGAGAATCCTTAATCTAAACGAGCTGTTTTGGGACTACACCGGTTGTGCCAGCTTCATTTTAAAAGTGTTGAAAGAACGTGACTTGTCCACGTTTTCTCGTGTTTGGTCTCTCTTCCGAATTCTGGATCTGTCGATATTTGAGAGTGGGCGCCGAGACTTGAGTTATACAGTGTTCCTAGTTTTTCCTCTGAATTCCAAACCACGTTGAAGAAGATGAAATTAGATGCGCTGCTTTGCCCACTCACATCTCATATATGGAGGCCGGGTTCCATTGCGGCGGAGGAAAGAATAGAGCTGAGACATGTTATAAGACCAGACAGTAGTGTGAAGACAGGTGCTTGGGCCAAGAAGCCACCTGAAGACAGGTGCTCGGGTCAAGAAGCCACATGAAGACAGGTGCTCGGGCCAAGAAGCCACCTGAAGACAGGTGCTCGGGCCAAGAAGCCACCTGAAGACAGGTGCTCGGGTGAAGAACCGACCTGAAGACAGGTGCTCGGGCCAAGAAGCCACATGAAGACATGTGCTCGGGTCAAGAAGCCACCTGAAGACTGGTGCTCGGGTCAAGAAGCCACCTGAAAACACGTGCTCGGGCCAAGAAGCCACCTGAAGACAAGTGCTCGGGTCAAGAACTGACCTGAAAACAGGTGCTCGGGCCAAGAAGCCACCTGAAGACAGGTGCTCGGGTCAAGAAGCCACATGAAGACAGGTGCTCGGGCCAAGAAGCCACCTCAAGACAGGTGCTCGGGCCAAGAAGCCACCTGAAGACAGGTGCTCGGGTCAAGAACCGACCTGAAGACAGGTGCTCGGGTCAAGAAGCCACCTGAAGACTGGTGCTAGGGTCAAGAAGCCACCTGAAGACAGGTGCTCGGGTCAAGAACCGACCTGAAAACAGGGGCTCGGGTCAAGAAGCCACTTGAAGACTGGTGCTCGGGTCAAGAACCGATCTGAAGACAGGTGCTCTGGTCGATGAGCAACATGCAGATCCGTACAATGGCGTCAGGGTTGATGGAAATATGTTATATGGGTGCAAAATTGCAAGAATAACAGTTTACACAAGCCAGGATCTACATGTTGATAAGATGAATAGGTCTGCTGTTATATGGAGACAAGATAAATAACCTAATAGTTATATGGAGACAAGATAAATAACCTAATAGTTATATGGAGACAAGATAAATAACTCAGAAGTTATATGTAGACAAGATAAATAACCTAATAGTTATATGGAGACAAGATAAATAACCTAATAGTTATATGGAGACAAGATAAATAACCTAATAGTTATTTGGAGACAAGATAAATAACTCAGAAGTTAAATGTAGACTAGATAAATAACCTAATAGTTATATGGAGACAAGATAAATAACCTAATAGTTATATGGAGACAAGATAAATAACCTAATAGTTATATGGAGACAAGATAAATAACCTAATAGTTATATGGAGACAAGATAAATAACCTAATAGTTATATGGAGACAAGATAAATAACTCAGAAGTTATATGTAGACAAGTTAAATAACCTAATAGTTATATGTAGACAAGATAAATAACCTAATAGTTATATGGAGACAACATAAATAACCTAATAGTTATATGGAGACAAGATAAATAACCTAATAGTTAAATGGAGATAAGATAAATAACCTAATAGTTATATGGAGACAAGATAAATAACCTAATAATTATATGGAGACAAGATAAATAACTCAGAAGTTAAATGTAGACAAGATAAATAACCTAATAGTTATATGGAGACAAGATAAATAACCTAATAGTTATATGGAGACAAGATAAATAACCTAATAGTTATATGGAGACAAGATAAATAACTCAGAAGTTAAATGTAGACAAGATAAATAACCTAATAGTTGTATGGAGACAAGATAAATAACCTAATAGTTATATGGAGACAAGATAAATAACCTAATAGTTATATGGAGACAAGATAAATAACCTAATAGTTATATGGAGACAAGATAAATAACCTAATAGTTATATGGAGACAAGATAAATAACCTAATAGTTATATGGAGACAAGATAAATAACTCAGAAGTTAAATGTAGACAAGATAAATAACCTAATAGTTATATGGAGACAAGATAAATAACCTAATAGTTATATGGAGACAAGATAAATAACCTAATAGTTATATGGAGACAAGATAAATAACTCAGAAGTTAAATGTAGACAAGATAAATAACCTAATAGTTATATGGAGACAAGATAAATAACTTAATAGTTATATGGAGACAAGATAAATAACCTAATAGTTATATGGAGACAAGATAAATAACCTAATAGTTATATGGAGACAAGATAAATAACCTAATAGTTATATGGAGACAAGATAAATAACTCAGAAGTTATATGTAGTCAAGATAAATAACCTAATAGTTATATGTAGACAAGATTAATAACTTAATAGTTATATGGAGACAAGATAAATAACCTAATAGTTATATGGAGACAAGATACATCTCTAAGAAGTTATATGTAGACAAGAATATTAACCCAGGAGTTATATGTAGACAAGATAAATAACTGAGAAGTTATTTCTAGACAAGATAAATAACCCATATGTTATTTGTAGACAAGATTAATAACACATAAGTTATATGTAGTCAAAATAAATAACTGAGAAGTTATATGTCGGCAAGATAAATAACACAGGTGTTATGTGTATAAATAACCCAGGTGTTTTTTGTAGACACGATAAATAACTCAGAAGTTATATGTAGACAAGACAAATAACCCGGGAGTCATACGTAGACAAGATAAATAGCCCGGGAGTCATACGTAAACAAGATAAATAACCCGGGAGTCATACCTAGACAAGATAAATAACCAGGGAGTCATACGTAGACAAGATAAATAGCCCGGGAGTCATATGTACACAAGATAAATAACCCGGGTGTCATACGTAGACAAGATATAAAATTCAGAGTCCCATGAAGACACGATACATAACTCTGTCAGAAAACATGATGAAGGACGCTTCATTCTTACTTGGCCATTAACTTGTCTTCCTTTTACTTTAATCATTAACGTCTACATTATACATTAGCCATTAACATATCTCCATTCTATCTTGATCACTAACTTATTTTTATCCTTCCTTGATCATTAACCTGTCTACATTAAATATCAAAAGTTTCACGGAAACAAGTAAAACAACTGCAAGTTGTATCGAGGAACGTTTTAAAACAAAAGAATTGTACATCCACACAAGTAAAATGACCCGTATGTTACATTAAATTATACCACCACAAAGTTACAGCAACACAAAATTACAACACAAGCTCTACCAAAACACAGTGTTAACAATTCCAGTCCGATCACGAGCATTTAGGGCAGGGGTGATGTGGGCAGCAACTCATGGAACAAAGGTACCTGAATGTGTGCAAAGGTCACTCACCGTCTCGATACTAATTCCACAAAGGAAAACGGGGTTGGGAGAAAGAATGTGTTTGGTGCAGGTAGACGCTAGGTGTTGACCACTCTGACGTTCCGATTTGGGAAGTGTGGGATGAGTGACAGACACGAGGGCATCCCTCAGAAGGCCATTGGATGCTCTGGTACTGCTTGAGACTATATAATACTAGACAAAGTTTTGCTCAAAGAGACTGGCCATGGAGGGAGAGAGAGAGAGAGAGAGAGAGAGAGAGAGAGAGAGAGAGAGAGAGAGAGAGAGAGAGAATTTAGCTAGGAGTCTGTTTAGCTCACCTACTTAATAGAAGAGTGATTGATAGGCTGTTTTTACTAATGTGTGAGAACAAGGTTGCTGAACCAGCATACGCCTTCGAGTCTTGGCCAGTCGCTCTATACGGTGTGTGTTGGGCGTCCTGTGTCTAAGAGAGATCTAGATGTATGTGTGGTGTGTATAGACACCGAGGGAACGATTATTCCAGAGCGTGGGTATACGCAAATCGATTGAGTGTGTTATCATATGTGAGTATGTTCAATATATTGAATGTGTTATGTCCAGATCACCCGCATCGGGAGATCTGAGTGTCACAAAATACGAACGTGAGGACGAGTTTTTGAGAGTGTGTTGAGGGTGCAGATCAGGGGAAGGGAGTGTGCGGCTAGAACTGGGTTTGATTAGTTGGGAGCAGCATCAATAGCTTATACTTATAAATTCCAAGTATCTATTTAATTAAGACTGCATTTCTTGTTTTGTTTGTAATCTCATTGCACTCACTTTAATAGTTGTTGTACGAGTATGATGTAATAAATATGCCACTTGCTGCATGCTATGTTATTTGCTGTGTGTGGCCGTGAATGATGTGGATGAGTATGGTAACATTATAAATAGAATAACCCCAATGGAAACATGGACTCTGCTACACAGTTACATCAACCCAAATTATACCACCATATCTTTTTTTGCCCATGGATTACCACAACGTGGTTGCTGTGCTCCAATGTTCGCCTTTCCTTCTGACTACATGGCCAGCCCAGCAGTGCTTGGAGTTGATGGACTGCTGTAGGGCATCCTTGACGAGTGGCAAGACCCGGATGCGACTATTGTTCAGACCCAGCTGGCGCAGTTGACTAATTCATAGATTGCCGAGACGGAGCTCGAGGGAGGCATGTGTTGTCCTTAGTTGGATTATCTATGGTTTTCTCAGAGATCATCCTCACTCCCATTGCATAGCGCTGCTAAGATCACTGAATAGAATTGGTCTGCTCGTAGTCTTTCGTGGCGTCTATTGTCGTTTTTATCGAGTTGAAGTCGGCCCAGCCCTCTCGTCGGCACCTGACAATCACTGGCTTCAGGTTATTTTCAATGCATAGGAGGCGACCGAGGCAGATGTATTCGTCGACATCCTCTAGTGATGTTTCGTTTAGGGGATGGAGGCCGGGCTCCTCAGAGCGGTTGCATCCAATTAGATGTATCGGACTGAAAGGAGCAGCTATCTCAGTCCAGATGTAAACATCGATGTAAACAAAAAGCCACCGTTAGTGAGAGAAACAAAAAAAAGTAACGTTAGTAAGAGATACAGAAATCCACCATTAGTGGGAGAAATAAAAACCCACCATTAGTGAGAGAAACAGAAAAAAAAACATTAGCAAGAGAAACAAAAAGCCACCATTAGTAAAAGAAACAAAACGTCACCATTAGCTAGCGTAACAAAAAGCCAACGTTAGTGAGACAAAACAACCTCAGTTATCACTAAAATGAACTTCTCTTTGTTGATGACAAAGCACTAATAGCAACCTCAGAAAATCAACTGCAGTAACATATCAACAGGTCTACAGATTATGGTTTGAAAATCAACATAGAGAAACCCGAAGTTATGACGATTGAAAGAAAAGAAATAGAAAAAACAATAATCATACAAAACCAACAAGTAAAACAGGTGAACAATCTCACGTACCTGGGTAAAATAATCTAAGCAGATGGCAAAGGTAACACCGAAACCCCAAACTGGTGTAATAGAGCAAGTCAAATTACTATGTAAACACGTGACAATTGATTCAAAAAGAACAGTAAACAACACAATATTCCTACCCACATTGTGCTATCAGTGCCAGAATTGGAAATTAACAGAGATGCAAGACACATCGTAACAATAGAGATGCAAGACACATCGTAACAATAGAGATGAAATGCACGCTCAGAGTGATTGCAGTAACAAGCATGGATAAAATCAGAAACGAAGATATTAGGAGACAAGTAGGTACAACACCAGTGCTAGACCTCATCAAGAGACAAGTAGGTACAACACCAGTGCTAGACCTCATCACGAGACAAGCAGGTACAACACCAGTGCTAGACCTCATCAGGAGACAAGTAGGTACAACACCAGTGCTAGACCTCATCAGGAGACAAGTAGGTACAACACCAGCGCTAGACCTCATCAAGAGACAAGTAGGTACAACGCCAGTGCTAGACCTCATCAAGAGACAAGTAGGTACAACGCCAGTGCTAGATCTCATCAAGAGACAAGTAGGTACAACACCAGTGCTAGACCTCATCAAGAGACAAGTAGGTACAACGCCAGTGCTAGAACTCATCAAGAGACAAGTAGGTACAACGCCAGTGCTAGACCTCATCAGGAGACAAGCAGGTACAACACCAGTGCTAGATCTCATCAGGAGACAAGTAGGTACAACACCAGTGCTAGATCTCATCAGGAGACAAGTAGGTACAACACCAGTGCTAGACCTCATCAGGAGACAAGTAGGTACAACACCAGTGCTGGACCTCATCACGAGACAAGTAGGTACACCACCAGTGCTAGACCTCATCAGGAGACAAGTAGGTACAACACCAGTGCTAGACCTCATCAGGAGACAAGTAGGTACAACACCAGCGCTAGACCTCATCAGGAGACAAGTAGGTACAACACCAGCGCTAGACCTCATCACGAGACAAGTAGGTACAACACCAGTGATGGACCTCATCAGGAGACAAATAGGTACAACACCAGTGCTAGACCTCATCAGGAGACAAGTAGGTATAACACCAGCGCTAGACCTCATCAGGAGACAAGTAGGTTCAACACCAGCGCTAGACCTCATCACGAGACAAGTAAGTACAACACCAGTGCTAGACCTCCTCAGGAGACAAGTAGGTACAACACCAGCGCTAGACCTCATCACGAGACAAGTAGGTACAACACCAGCGCTAGACTTCATCACGAGACAAGTAAGTACAACACCAGTGCTAGACCTCATCAGGAGACAAGTAGGTACAACACCAGAGCTAGACCTCATCAGGAGACAGCAAATCGATTGGATCGGCAATGTGACACGTCAAACACCAGATAGTATCATTCAGAAATCAATGCTATACAAATACAATACCAAGGGCCGCCCGTACAAAAGATGGATAGCAGACAGAACATAATCAGGGAACCTTCTCATGTACGGAGCACATACCAGGGCCTTGTCAAGAAACCTCTTCATAACCTGACGCTCAAAGACACAAGCGGGACACAAAAAAGAGAAAAGAAGAAAGATGTAAACTACGACACAATGTCTGTTACAGGAGGAACGCCGAAGAAGAAAAAAGAAAAAAGAGAAGAATAAGAATTCGTAGAAGAAGAAGAAAAAGAAGAAGAAGAAGAAAAAGAAGATTATGAAGAAATATAATGATCATGAAAAGTCTATATTATGTGTTATCTGACATTGTGAAGCCGAATAAGTTGCCGGCCAGATTCTACTTGGATGGGCAGTATACGACCCTGGGGACTCAATGCTTGAGGTTTTTGCATTGGACCCGGTGTGTTTAAATCTACAGACTTGTCAGTATTCCATTAAGGTGATACTGCATTATGGAGAGCTTCAGTTCTTTGAGAGGCCATTACTTCTATGTTATTGCAATTTTAAGCTTGCGTCTTCATTGTTGCTTAGATGTTTGCCTTACTAGTTTCTATTGGCGGAGGCGCGCCCATTCCACCCCAGACCGTAATCCATTGGGGGAAATCAGGGGTCACGTAGTGGTAGAGTGTTGTCTTTTTATGGGAAAGGTGGGAGGTCTACTTTCATTGTTGTCTAAGAGAGTTTATTGCCCGTGGATCACAGGATCCTTAATGCAGGCGACAGTTTACCTCGACTGATACCAGTCACTTAGAAGATTTGAGTGTGTATGTACGTTCGTTTTTTCGGAAACGAAACGGTGCTGCAACGTCGAGCTATTACTAACGTACTACTAACGTACTATTAACGTTTTATTAACGTATTACTAGCGTATTACTAACGTAATACTAACGTATTACTAACGTACTACTAACATATTACTAACGTACTACTAACGTACTACTAACGTACTACTAACGTACTACTAACGTATTACTAACCTACTACTAACGTACTACTAACGTATTACTAACGTACTACTGACGTATTACTAACGTATTACTAACGTACTACTAACGTTTTACTAACGTTTTACTTTCGTATTACTAACGAATTCAAGCTGAGTTCGTCGAACTCCTTCCTGGCTGCTTACCAGAGTCATGGTACTCAATGACCAGGTACGTGGTCGCTGAGCGATTGATGTGTTAGCACATCTCTGGCCTGCATGAATATTTCCAGCCACATCAAAATTGGCACTGTCAGAAAACATGGTGAGGGTCATCCTTTAATGCGGTGTACACTTAACAGGTTGTGTGTTGTCCCTGATGAAGGCCTATTGGTCGTAGGTTTTGTGATGGTGTGATATAGCATCCATCCATAGTTGATAAGCGAGCGGTGATTCGGTGTCTAACAGTTGAAGGATACCGATCAGTTGACATTCATCACATAATTCAGGCAGTGTCTGGTGACAACAGTGTGGCGAACATCAGCTCCGGCGACGGTCCACCATAATTGCTGCATCAATTTTGGCGATGCCATCTTCTGACACAACAATATGCGACTTACCGGATCTCGGAAGATCTTTCGTTAACTCGCGTCCTTCTTTAAACATCATTGTCCAGTTCATCATGTTGTCTTCAACACACTTTTGCAACCATACACTGCCTGCATTCTGCGATGAATGTCAACTGGTCGACATCCTTCAGCTGTTAGATACTGAATCATCGTTCGCTGATCAACTCTGGACGTATTTCGTATCACACCTGCCTTGTTTTCAACGTTCTGCTGAGAAAACTATGAATCGTGGAGGATAATTACATTTTGCAAACTTGACGGTTGGTATGTACTATTCACACCAAAAGTGACGTCATCATGCTCATCGTGCGTATGTTCACTTGTTGCAGTTTGGTCCAGTTTCATTTGAACACGTCTCGTAATTCTTGATCAATTTTATTTGAAAAACAGCCCACAACAAACTGAGGTACCTTTTATTCAATAAACTGAAGACAGGTGCTACTGACGAATGCACCTGTGGTACAGGGAAAATCACCGTTGAACATCTGCAGCAAAATTGCCCGACATACGAGAACCAGAGAAAGTACATGTGGCCATCACCAGTACCAACTGTAGACAAGCTCTATGGCAGTGTCGAATTCTTAGGATGATCACGGCTTTCTTCGAAAACATTCAAGTTGACGTCTGACAGCGTACGAAGAAGAAGAAGAAAAAAACGAAGAAGTAGAAAAATTAGAAGAAGTATGTGCTGTTTACATTAGAAGTGACGTGATCATGCGCATCGTACATATGTACACTTAGTGCAGTTAGATCCGGTTTCATTTGAACACGCCTCGTACTTCATTAGGTGTTAAATAGAGAAGAACAACAGGTTCTGAGCTTTAGTTTTGTGGTTGTTACTTTACAGTCCTTGCTTGAAGTTACTCGAGGTGAGTTGAGCTTTCTCAAGACGATGATTCTGGGATAGCGGGTTCCAGGAACTCTAATTACATCTCATGGAGTTGTTGAGAAAATCACCAGGGGAATGAGTCAACAACATTCACATTACAAGAAGAAAATGGGGTTAGAAATGTAAAAGTAATTGTTGCCCGTTGCAAGCGAAGGTAGCGATACCACCAGACTTGTGCTGGGAGATGTGTTATCATGTGACGGTCAAGACCAATGAATTTCGTCAATCGCATGTTATGAAGACCACTCCCTTTGTTCAGCGGTGTGGACGGTCTTTTCTCTTTCTGCTGAAATGGGTGACTTGCTCGGTGATTTGGATTAAAATGAGGAAGAAACTGCGACTTTTGTCAACCTCATGCTCTGGTCCTGAGCCACCTTTGGCCAGTGGCAAGATTTGATTGATACGACTGGAGATAGCATAGGGTGTTGAATTTTCTTTAGGGTTTACTCCGGAAGCCTTTCCCGTAAACATGGAGTTGAGGGGAATCACATCTACACTTGTGTATCGTACGTTTCCCGTAACCATAAGAGGTCGTAGGGACATTACTCAGCATGTGAGTGATGTGTTTGGCATCTCACCCGGGCTGTGTTTTAGCCCATTATAGTCCTTTTTAAATTTCACAGTCCCATCAAAACCGACGCTATCTGCACCTAGAGCGAAGAGCGCCAATCTCGTGAAGTTCAACCAGGTGAACTAGACCGTGAAATACGACACAGGCTTAAGCGTTGTGCTAATTCATATAGCCGATGTCCATGTCATTATAATCAGAGGAAAGCAAACACAAAAACGAACGAATTAACCAGTCTAAATGGAAAAGAACGACCCGTTTGGTAGGGCGCCATCATTGCCTCTCTTTTCGATAACGGCACGAATGAACCTGACGCACCAGGGGCACACATTGGAGGTGTCGGCTGCGCCAGCGTCGCATCTTCTGTTCTTTCGAAAGGCACGATTTCTCGGAGTCCCGCCGATGGATTTACGCTTTACAATCTGAGCACCCTATGTGATATTAGAGCGACAGGTGGACCGATTATGTGTGAGGATCTCACCGGAAGTGACATAATATAGAAGCATATCAGGGACACTTTCAAGGAGTCACTCTAGCTTTTCGTCTGTCTCCTTGGTGATCTTCTGCCTGTTCTGAGAAAGAGCGAGAGAGAGAGAGAGAGAGATAGATGGAGAGAGGGAGCGAGAGAAGAGAGAAATAGAAAGAGACGATAATATTAATACTAACAAACTGACAACAAGTTCAGAGTGTCAGCAAATAGTGCGACACAACTAATATAGGTTCAAACCTGGTTGTGATGCACATGTTGCAAAGGCGAGGAAATGGTCAGTGTTATACTGGGAATGTGGCTTATAAGGTGGCACACAATGCAATTATAACGATTATATGTGTGTACGTGTGACAGAGGGGGGGGGGGGGGGAATCCCCACTACCACACTGGCAAGATCTTGAAGAGTTGACTAACAGGGATCTTTAAACAAAAATCTAGCTGCTTGTTGGAACCTATGGTGCCGACATCGTCAGAACAGTTTGTCTTGATATTACAGGCTGCACTGAATTTGGATTATAGTGAGGAAGAACTGCGCTGGTAATCAACCTAACTCTCTCGTCTCGAGCTACCTTGAACCAGTAGCAAGACATTAGTCGAGACGACTGGAGGAAACTCAGGATGCCTGCACAGTGGTCCCACCTCCATCGAGATCAGGGGTAGCTTGAAACTTTGAGATTTGATAGCTCACCATTTCCGTTCATCGCTTCAGGAGGCGAGTGCTTTATCACTCAAATAGGCTATCTAGTGTAAACGACTAGCAATTGTGCTTATGGCAAATGTACAGGCTTCCATCAATAGTTGCCTGTGCAAAACACAAGGGTGGAAATTGTAAGATAAGAGCACAAATGTGGAACTGCTGGAATGAATGGGGCAGATACCAGTGGAGCATGGGATACGAACGAGGTGCTGGTGCTGGATAGGCCACACATTGCGCAAATCAGGTGAAAACATTACAGGACAGTCTCTGTTCCGGAATACACAGGGTCAGGAGAAGTAATCGAAGACTGAGACACTCATTGATACCTACTTTTCGTCCACAATCACATGTGACATCATCTGTGTATCATCATCTCTTCATATTCCTCATGCACCGTGATACACCAGTTCGTAGTCTGTTCAGCGACTTTCATGTTCTGTATCGTAGATGATGTCCGGGGGCAGGTTCCTCCCAAAGTTCCATCTCTGGCGCCTGCATCAATTCATGTCATCTCTCGATACGGCGACTTTTAGGGTTTGTCGGTATGGGCTGTGTTTATTTTAGGAAGCTATGTCTGGATTTGAGTCTTGTGCTCTATACCTGTTGTTCAAACAATGGGTGCCTTGGGTTGTGCTCCTGGTTTTTTCGTGGGATGTCTGTTGCGACACTTCTTCGAATCTCGGGTGGTGCGATGTCAATTATGGGGCATATTTTATCAATGGATGTGGGTTTTTGGGCACCCTAATACTTTGCGATCTGCCTTCTTTATTTCTGTATCAACTAGTTTCGCATGGGCACAGTTTTTCCAGACTGGTACAGCGTATTCAGCTACGGACATACACAGGGAAAGTGCAGATGTCCGAAGAACTGATGACTATGTCCCTCATGTTGTGCCGGTCAGTTTGCCGATGATATTATTTCATGTGTATATCTTACGCTTTGTTTCATTGTAGTAGCTTATATAGAAAATGTGAGGTCTAACTTCACACTCAGATATTTGGGAGCTTCTGCAAGATCCTGCCCTTGCCTTCTTAGTTTTTCTTTTTGGCGACAATACAGGACAGTCTCTGTTCTGGAATGCACAGAGCAGGAGAAATAAGGAAAGACTGAGACACTCATTGATATTTACTTACTTCCTTTTATCCAAACACCACGTCATATAGCATGCATCCAGTATCCAAGAACATGGATTACCCTGCCATTTGCCTCCAGCATGTCGCACCTGTTACATGTTTCCTGGAGGTTGGGGCAGGTCATCAGGTGGTCTGGGTCCTGTATTGCGCTACAGTCACATGTGTCGTCATCTGTGTATCCCCATTTCCTAATGTTCCTCTTTTACCGCAATACAATCATAAATGAGGGAGTTGGATGTCAATGTCAGGGCGGCAGACATGACGTGGGCAGTAAGGGCCATCTCATGAAAGTAAGACTTGGCGTGTAGTTGTTAAAGACTTATGCTCCGCACGTAGTGGTCATATTTTTTATTGATTCATTGATAGATTGATTGATCCGTATTGGTTGCATTTCATTCACGGATCAGGGGGGGCGGCGTGGCCTAGTGGTTAAGTGGCACGGCTCACAACGGGAAGGTGCTGGGTTCGATCCCCATCACAGCACTGGCCGTTACCCCGGGGAAGCAAACCCTAATAAAATGCAGGAGGAAGCAGACCCTTACATAAAATGCCTGCTGAAGTCGGATGCTCTGGGCCGACAGGCGCAAAATAAAAACCACAGTGCAACGCACACCGCCTTGGGGATAAGAGAAATAAGGCGAACGGAAAAAACAAAAAACAAAAAAAACAACAATAAAATTAAAAAATACACGGAGCCTGTTTTCTGTGATTGAAAAAACTTTAAACGAACGAATAACTGCTTTTACTGGGATTTGGCCGAGAATGAGGATGAAATGTACAGACGAAAGCCAGTAAATCAAAATATTTTGGCGCTGCTTGTAAAACAATCTGGCACTCTGTATGACTCTGGCAAACCTTGACAGAGCTGGAAGCTTGCAAATACTCAATGCTTGTTAATCGTCCACTGGTCGATGCAGTTGTGGCGGTGTATATTCACCTCGTGTTTCTTAGCGAAATTCAGGCGAGGAGCAGACGGAACATGCTGGCGTGTACACAAGTATACATATATACTAACACATGCATACGAATAAATATACACATATACACTCTCACACGAGCAAATATGTACACGGATTGACAAAATAACACACATCCAAACACACATAAGCAGTCACACATGCTTTAACATGTACATACGCCACTTGAAAAATCATAATCGCACACTTAAACAGACGCACTCACATATAATGGTACACATGCCTTTACAGGGGACAATAACGACTATGTGACAGCTCGATAGAAGATATTTTTGCTAAATCATATAGGGAAATGAGCTTACAAGAAACACTGAAAACCATCATTTATCATTGGCGACTCAGTCTCTGTAGACATGCGCATGTCGCCCTGTCAGTTGCGTTCAGCTCTGTCGCATGTGTTTCGACATTGTCTGCTATGACTGTAAAGGCTGATCCGCGAGTGACAGTCCCTGCCGCAGATCGTACAGCCACGCTGAGGTAGCTGGCTTGCCTGGGTGTTTCTCGATCATTTCAAACGGGATCTTCTCTCTGCAGCGAGAGGGCTTCTACGAGCGTCGGTGTCCACTATGACCCTTCCAACTGACTGTCTCCAAACAGCTCGATCCGGAGAAATTGTTCTCCAAAACCTCGGATATGATGTCGCACGACACCGAAAATATGGATTTATTTAAAATAAATTGAGTACTTCAAGTGAGCAGAGCAACCACTCTGGGGTACCCTTTCAGCGAAAAGAGATCTCCTGTAAAAGCTCTCCCCTCTCACCCCACCCTCTCCCTAACTCACTCGGTGGTAGTATCAGCTCGAGCTGAATAGCAACATCGGTGACATGCAACAAGTGCGCCTGCATCCTTAATTACCTCCAGCCTTCTTGACTTATGTCTTGCCACTGGTCTAATGTAGCTCGGGACCAGAGAGTGAGGTTGATGACCAGCAAAGCTTCCTCCTCCATTCAATCCATATAAAGCGCAAGCTACATAATCAACATAACAACTGATGGTGTCGCCATCATCGCTTGCGATGGATAACTAACAAGTCAACGAAGCCTTAAATGATATTGCTTTTACGGTTTCTCCCCCACTAACAATATGGCTATTCAGCAGGTTTCTCTGTCGCCATCATCGCTTGCGATGGATAACTAACAAGTCAACGAAGCCTTAAATGATATTGCTTTTACGGTTTCTCCCCCACTAACAATATGGCTATTCAGCAGGTTTCTCTGTCGCCATCATCGCTTGCGATGGATAACTAACAAGTCAACGAAGCCTTAAATGATATTGCTTTTACGGTTTCTCCCCCACTAACAATATGGCTATTCAGCAGGTTTCTCTGTCGCCATCATCGCTTGCGATGGATAACTAACAAGTCAACGAAGCCTTAAATGATATTGCTTTTACGGTTTCTCCCCCACTAACACTATGGCTATTCAGCAGGTTTCTCTGTCGCCATCATCGCTTGCGATGGATAACTAACAAGTCAACGAAGCCTTAAATGATATTGCTTTTACGGTTTCTCCCCCACTAACAATATGGCTATTCAGCAGGTTTCTCTGTCGCCATCATCGCTTGCGATGGATAACTAACAAGTCAACGAAGCCTTAAATGATATTGCTTTTACGGTTTCTCCCCCACTAACAATATGGCTATTCAGCAGGTTTCTCTGTCGCCATCATCGCTTGCGATGGATAACTAACAAGTCAACGAAGCCTTAAATGATATTGCTTTTACGGTTTCTCCCCCACTAACAATATGGCTATTCAGCAGGTTTCTCTGTCGCCATCATCGCTTGCGATGGATAACTAACAAGTCAACGAAGCCTTAAATGATATTGCTTTTACGGTTTCTCCCCCACTAACAATATGGCTATTCAGCAGGTTTCTCTGTCGCCATCATCGCTTGCGATGCATAACTAACAAGTCAACGAAGCCTTAAATGATATTGCTTTTACGGTGTCTCCTCCACTAACAATATGGCTATTCAGCAGGTTTCTCTGTCGCCATCATCGCTTGCGATGGATAACTAACAAGTCAACGAAGCCTTAAATGATATTGCTTTTACGGTTTCTCCCCCACTAACAATATGGCTATTCAGCAGGTTTCTCTGTCGCCATCATCGCTTGCGATGGATAACTAACAAGTCAACGAAGCCTTAAATGATATTGCTTTTACGGTTTCTCCCCCACTAACAATATGGCTATTCAGCAGGTTTCTCTGTCGCCATCATCGCTTGCGATGGATAACTAACAAGTCAACGAAGCCTTAAATGATATTGCTTTTACGGTTTCTCCCCCACTAACAATATGGCTATTCAGCAGGTTTCTCTGTCGCCATCATCGCTTGCGATGGATAACTAACAAGTCAACGAAGCCTTAAATGATATTGCTTTTACGGTTTCTCCCCCACTAACAATATGGCTATTCAGCAGGTTTCTCTGTCGCCATCATCGCTTGCGATGGATAACTAACAAGTCAACGAAGCCTTAAATGATATTGCTTTTACGGTTTCTCCCCCACTAACAATATGGCTATTCAGCAGGTTTCTCTGTCGCCATCATCGCTTGCGATGGATAACTAACAAGTCAACGAAGCCTTAAATGATATTGCTTTTACGGTTTCTCCCCCACTAACAATATGGCTATTCAGCAGGTTTCTCTGTCGCCATCATCGCTTGCGATGGATAACTAACAAGTCAACGAAGCCTTAAATGATATTGCTTTTACGGTTTCTCCCCCACTAACAATATGGCTATTCAGCAGGTTTCTCTGTCACCATCATCGCTTGCGATGGATAACTAACAAGTCAACGAAGCCTTAAATGATATTGCTTTTACGGTTTCTCCCCCACTAACAATATGGCTATTCAGCAGGTTTCTCTGTCGCCATCATCGCTTGCGATGGATAACTAACAAGTCAACGAAGCCTTAAATGATATTGCTTTTACGGTTTCTCCCCCACTAACAATATGGCTATTCAGCAGGTTTCTCTGTCGCCATCATCGCTTGCGATGCATAACTAACAAGTCAACGAAGCCTTAAATAATATTGCTTTTACGGTGTCTCCTCCACTAACAATATGGCTATTCAGCAGGTTTCTCTGTCGCCATCATCGCTTGCGATGGATAACTAACAAGTCAACGAACCCTTAAATGATATTGCTTTTACGGTTTCTCCCCCACTAACAATATGGCTATTCAGCAGGTTTCTCTGTCGCCATCATCGCTTGCGATGGATAACTAACAAGTCAACGAAGCCTTAAATGATATTGCTTTTACGGTTTCTCCCCCACTAACAATATGGCTATTCAGCAGGTTTCTCTGTCGCCATCATCGCTTGCGATGGATAACTAACAAGTCAACGAAGCCTTAAATGATATTGCTTTTACGGTTTCTCCCCCACTAACAATATGGCTATTCAGCAGGTTTCTCTGTCGCCATCATCGCTTGCGATGGATAACTAACAAGTCAACGAAGCCTTAAATGATATTGCTTTTACGGTTTCTCCCCCACTAACAATATGGCTATTCAGCAGGTTTCTCTGTCGCCATCATCGCTTGCGATGGATAACTAACAAGTCAACGAAGCCTTAAATGATATTGCTTTTACGGTTTCTCCCCCACTAACAATATGGCTATTCAGCAGGTTTCTCTGTCGCCATCATCGCTTGCGATGGATAACTAACAAGTCAACGAAACCTTAAATGATATTGCTTTTACGGTTTCTCCCCCACTAACAATATGGCTATTCAGCAGGTTTCTCTGTCGCCATCATCGCTTGCGATGGATAACTAACAAGTCAACGAAGCCTTAAATGATATTGCTTTTACGGTTTCTCCTCCACTAACAATATGGCTATTCAGCAGGTTTCTCTGTCGCCATCATCGCTTGCGATGGATAACTAACAAGTCAACGAAGCCTTAAATGATATTGCTTTTACGGTTTCTCCCCCACTAACAATATGGCTATTCAGCAGGTTTCTCTGTCGCCATCATCGCTTGCGATGGATAACTAACAAGTCAACGAAGCCTTAAATGATATTGCTTTTACGGTTTCTCCCCCACTAACAATATGGCTATTCAGCAGGTTTCTCAGTCTTTCATTGCTCTTTTTGGCGTATGCTCCATCGCGTCTTGTTGTTTTTCTTCGGAATCTCTTGGTACGACTTAACAACTTAATGTCTTTGTACTGGTTTAGAAGACTTTGCAGAGTCTGTATACAACCATTTTCCTTAACATTTCCATGCTCTAAAAATTAAGCTCATCCAATCTATTCTGGAATGCTTTAATTGTCCCTGCCTTCACTTCTTCCTGCGGCAATGCATTCCAAACATTCACCTCTATTTGACTAACAAATATTTCCGAATATTTAATCTGAACCTTACTTAAGTTAATTTTAGCTATGCCCTCTTGTTCTTCTAGGTGGTTGTATTTTGGAAAACAAACTTATTATATTCTATATTTATTCTGTCCGTTAATTATATGTAGACTTGAATTAAGTCACCTCGAATTCTTCTTTTTCTAGACACTGTTGGCCTGTTTTCTGAGCCTTTCCTCATAACTGTAATTCTTGAATCACACTTTCAGTTTTGTCGCTCTTTTTTGTATCTTTTCCTTATCATTTACTTTCCCCTCTACGATAAGGACTCCACACCCTGTACAAAGTCCTCCAAGACTCCACACCCTGTACAAAGTCCTCCAGGACTCCACACCCTGTACAAAGTCCTCCAGGACTCCACACCCTGTACAAAGTCCTCCAGGACTCCACACCCTGTACAAAGTCCTCCAAGACTCCACACCCTGTACAAAGTCCTCCAAGACTCCACACCCTGTACAAAGTCCTCCAAGACTCCACACCCTGTACAAAGTCCTCCAAGACTCCACACCCTGTACAAAGTCCTCCAGGACTCCACACTCTGTACAAAGTCCTCCAAGACTCCACACCCTGTACAAAGTCCTCCGAGACTCCACACCCTGTACAAATTCCTCCAGGACTCCACACCCTGTACAAAGTCCTCCAGGACTCCACACCCTGTACAAAGTCCTCCAAGACTCCACACCCTGTACAAAGTCTTCCAGGACTCCACACCCTGTACAAAGTCCTCCAAGACTCCACACCCTGTACAAAGTCCTCCAAGACTCCACACCCTGTACAAAGTCCTCCAGGACTCCACACCCTGTACAAAGTCCTCCAGGACTCCACACCCTGTACAAAGTCTTCCAAGACTCCACACCCTGTACAAAGTCCTCCAAGACTCCACACCCTGTACAAAGTCCTCCAGGACTCCACACCCTGTACAAAGTCCTCCAGGACTCCACACCCTGTACAAAGTCCTCCAGGACTCCACACCCTGTACAAAGTCCTCCAAGACTCCACACCCTGTACAAAGTCCTCTAGGACTCCACACCCTGTACAAAGTCCTCCAAGACTCCACACCCTGTACAAAGTCCTCCAAGACTCCACACCCTGTACAAAGTCCTCCAAGACTCCACATCCTGTACAAAGTCCTCCAGGACTCCACACCCTGTACAAAGTCCTCCAGGACTCCACACCCTGTACAAAGTCCTCCAGGACTCCACACCCTGTACAAAGTCCTCCAAGACTCCACACCCTGTACAAGGTCCTCCAGGACTCCACACCCTGTACAAAGTCCTCCAAGACTCCACACCCTGTACAAAGTCCTCCAAGACTCCACACCCTGTACAAAGTCCTCCAAGACTCCACACCCTGTACAAAGTCCTCCAGGACTCCACACCCTGTACAAAGTCCTCCAGGACTCCACACCCTGTACAAAGTCCTCCAGGACTCCACACCCTGTACAAAGTCCTCCAGGACTCCACACCCTGTACAAAGTCCTCCAAGACTCCACACCCTGTACAAAGTCCTCCAAGACTCCACACCCTGTACAAAGTCCTCCAGGACTCCACACCCTGTACAAAGTCCTCCAGGACTCCACACCCTGTACAAAGTCCTCCAGGACTCCACACCCTGTACAAATTCCTCCAGGACTCCACACCCTGTACAAAGTCCTCCAATCTAGGTCTAACTAATGCATTGTACAGTTTGACAATCACTTCCATGCCTCTATGATTAATATTTATGTTTATCATACAAAACATTGCATTTGTATTTTTTCACTGCTACCTGTATTTCCTAACTAACCTTACTTGTAGGATCTATTAGTTTGGACATCTATGATCTTGAATATGAGCCCAATTGTGTTCAACTATGTAACCAACTCACCGTATTTGACCACCTTGAATAACAAGAGAAACATAGTTACATGGAACGACGAAGACCAAGCGACATATGTCTAGATGTATAGATGTCTATCATGTACTAATGTACCGACGTAAAACATAAGTCTGTTAAATAAAAAGGTTTACAAACACACGCAACTCAAGTGATTAAACTTCAGTCTCCCCCCCCCCTCCATCCCCCACGGCGCACACTTAGAAAACTAGTTCGATAGAATAAAATTAACTAATTTAAACAAACCTCACGAGTTCAGTAATCGAATGCGAAATACAACTGCATTCAATCACGTGAGCTCAACAATCCAGACTAGCAGAAACTACACGATAAAAGATTAATATCAAATTTAAATTCAATGCCTAAAATCAATTAAATTTGAATTACAAAGTTCCGCTCACTAATTGTCATTGAAATGCCAAGAAGACATTATACGTGCCAAGATATAATAACACTGCTAATGTGTGCAAAATTGAGCTAGCATTCAAAGTACGAAAATCTGGCCATCTGACATTATGAGAGTTGAATTTTAAACGGAATTGATACGAATTCTGAATTCGTTTTCAATTTTATTTTTTCAAATGTGTTTTATTAGAAATAAAATCAATTCAAAACTCAGATAATACTTATTGCATCTATACCCGTTTTGGTATCAATAAATAATTGTCAAACGTTCACTAGTTGTGAATGCGTGTGTATTTCTATGAGGATTGATTGTGCTGCCACTGGGATAATGCAGGGGCGATGTCGTTGTTATATGGTCGAAGCTTAATGGTGATACGCTAAAGTACAGACGTAATCAAGAAAAGAAACGATAGAGACATGAAGATAGTGTACAATACTAGCGTTACAACACCAACATATGTAAAAAGGTCGCGGAAAGAACATAATATAAGCATTTTTGAAGATGGCATTACATCAGCACAGTTCAACAAAATCTCATATCAACAAATTGGTTCCAGTTATTGAGTGATGATAGAGTGATGATAGAGTGATGATAGCGCTGATAGAGTGATGGTATAGTTTTGATAGAGTGTGGATAGAGTGATGATAGTGTTGATAGAGTGAGGATAGAGTGATGATAGAGTTATAATAGTGTTGATAAGGTGATGATATAGTGATGATAGAGAGATGATAGAGTGCGTTGGACAGAAAGAAGATCGGATGACATCACAATGTATCACTTAAATAGGTGCAGAGAGGCAAATATTGGGTAAAGGGAGAGACATACTCAACCAACCTTACAACCAATCTTAGGACTGATCAGTCAGAGGATGATGATGATAGTGATGTGAGAGCAGATATAAATTGTGTGGATTACAACCCATTTTCAATCACAGAAAACGTGAATCCAGAAAAACCGATTTATAGACGATACAGTTCTGCTCTAAAAAAGCGCAGAGGGAAAGGAACAATTAATTATGACCGCACAGAGGTAGTAGAAAGGTCAGAACCTTTTTTCTGAACATTTTAAAACGTTAAGGTAATGTCAATCGATAAAATTGGACTCCAACACCAAAATTGTGTCGCAAGCGAGAACATTGAAAATGTTGCACACTTGAATACCTGGGCTATATACTGGACAAAGATGGAGACTGCACAAAAGATGGAGACTGCACAAAAGATGGAGACTGCACAAAGATGGAGACTGTACAAAGATGGAGACTGAACAAAAGAATTAAGAAAGTCACTAACGACGGCAGTGTAGAAGCAATGAATGTATGGCAAACAATTAAAGGTAAACATCCTAAAAAAAAGTAAATTTTTTTCTGAGGCAACATATCTTCTTCTTCTTCGTACGCTGTCAAACGTCAACCTGTATTTTTTCGAAAACAGTGGTCATCCTGAGGCTGTTGACACTGCCAAAGAGCTTGTCTAGTGTTGCCACTGGTGTTGGCCACATGTGCTTTCTCTGGTCCTCGTATGTTGGCCAGTTTTGCAGCAGATGTTCAGCGGTCATTTTCCCGGTACCACAAGTGCATTCGTCAGTGCCACCTATCTTCAGTTCATTGAATAGATGGAAACACAGTCTGGTGTGGCCTGTAAGGAGTCTGAAGACCACGACCTGCTCTCTTTTGTTGAACTGGTAATAGGCATCATTTTTTTGTGTAGTCAGTATGTTCTGTTTCCCATTTGGCCATGTATCTGGCCCTAATAAGTCTTTTGGGCTCCTCGTAGGTCACACTAGGATCTGGTTGTGGTAGTCTTGCACCTTCTTTTGCAAGTCTGTCTGCCTCCTCGTTGCCTTTTATGTTACAGTGGGATAGAACCCACTGTACCACTACTCTTTTTGGTGCGGACTGCTGGCATAGTTGACACAGTACTGCTCTTAAATCATTAAATTCAGTATTTTTTTCGCTTTTTAGTGCTGTGACTACGGCCAGGTCATCTGTAAACATGACTATCTGGCTTTCATTGCTTTCGCCTGTCAGCATTGCTTCTACTGCAGCCATCAGTGCTTGGGTAGTTTTGTACCTCAGGGTTATGTCTCTTCTTTCTTTTTCAGTCTGGATGTTCTTGTTTCCAATACCTAGTATATTTTCTACCACATTCGGAATGATATACTGCTTCCAGATAGGTTTTCGTACAGTAGTGATGGGCTTTGGTTGTGTTAATGTGTTCATAGGGTCTTCGCTCATCTTTGCTTTGGCTATTTCTGCAAAGTTTCTCCGCTTTCGTTTCCCATTTCCAAATTTATTTAGTCTCTGATGCATTGGATGATCTGTCAGTCTTCTGAGTTTCTCTGCTTGCTGCTGGGCTCTGCAGTCTCTTCTGTCGGTCATGGATTGCAGATTTGTAATATTTTAAAATTCAACAATTGGCGTTGACTTCATGCCTCCTGTTATAACTCTCATGGCTTGGTTTTGAAGTTTGCTAATTTTATCAAAAGTTCGCCTTTGCTGCTGTTGTCCATGCCTCAATGCCATACACGAGAACTGGTCTCACTCTTCCAGTGTACAGTTTCTTTAGTATACTTTCGTCTGCTCCCCAGCCTGTGTCAGCAAGTTTCCTTATGATTGCCATTCTTTGTCTGGCTCTCATTCGGTTTCTCTCGATCTGACTTTTCAATGTCATGCGCCGATCAAATGTGACTCCCAGGTAGTTTGGGTTGTCGTTTTGCAGCAGATATTTGCCGTTAGGACTTATTTTGGAATTCTGGGGTTTAATTGAAAGCGAGAATATCGTACATGTTGTTTTTTCCTCATTTATTTTGACCAGCCATGAGTTCGCCCACTCCTCCAACGATGTTATGGCCTGCTGCATCCGATTGCTTGCTATGGTCATATTTTTTTTAAAGGTCCACATAGCCAGATCGTCTGCAAACATGGAGCTGTGGACTCTTCTTGGAATATTCTCTGCGATGTTGTTTATATACACCAGAAAAAGTGTGTGTGACAGTACTCCCTCTTAGGGTACTCCTTGCTCAAGTGTCATTTTTTTGCTCATCTGCCCTTGTACTTGAACTCTGGCTGTTCATATTTCGAGGTAGTGGCTGATCCATTTGTACATTTTCCCACAAACTTCACTTCTTCGTAGCTTGACTTTAAGTCCCTTTTTCCACACCTTGTCAAATGCCTTCTCTTAATCCACCCAAACCGTTACTGTGTGTTTTTTCTCCTGATAAGCATCGTCTATTTCCTGGGTTATGAGAGTGATCTGGTCCTCAGTGGATCTATGCTGTCTGAAACCTGCTTGCTGTGGAAGTAGTATGTGTTTTTTTTCCAGATGCCACATCAGTCTGGTGTTTATCATACGCTCCATCAGTTTACCTACACAGCTCAGTAGACTGATAGGCCTGTATCCATTTGGATCTGTTCTATCTTTTTCTTTCTTTGGTACTGGTGAAATTACAGCATCTTTCCATGCCTGAGATACAATTCCCCTTTTCCAGCTTTGGTTCAGGACTGACAGTAACTTCTTCTTTGCTGTTTGGCCCAACCCGATCAGCATTTCGTTTGTTACCCCATCTTTTTCGGGCGATTTTGTTTTCTTTAAAGTTCTCACGGCCTCTTCAATTTCATTCATTGTTAGTTTTGCTATCATGTGCTCCTCTGGTGCCATATTGATGTTGTCGTGGCTCTTTTGTTCTTCACTAATGTCTGTATGCCTGACTGTATGGACATCAATGTGGTTTGCTCTGGCAGAATGTTCTATAAAGGCGTTTGTTGCTTTTTTTCCAGTGAGCATGTTGTTGTTCTGCTTGATGGTAATTTGTTTATTTGATGGTGTTTCGTCATTCATGGCTCTGACTAACTTCCATAGTTTGTTCCCTTCTTTATCTAAATTGAGGCTTTCTGTTTTGTTTTTCCAGCTGTCTCTTGTTATTTGGTTCAGTGTTCTTTTGTATTTCGCCGTAAGGGCCTTGAGGGCGATATTTGCCTCCATAGATTGTTCTCTCTCTGCCATGTTCCTAGCATTTGAGACTTCGTCTTCCGCTTTTTGCAATTTATCATTCCAATATGGCTTGTAGTTTTTCCTTGCCCCTCTTGGGATGGTTTCGGTGGCTGCTTTCATTATTGCTTTGCTTAGGCTTTCCATCATAGGTTTCATATTGTTTTTCCGTGTGTTGATGGTTTCACACAGCCCATCTGTCAGCATTGCAAATCTGTCCCAGTCGGCTCGTTTATATTTCCAACGTGGGAGCTTTTTTATTTCCCGTGGGCCTACTTCCATATCAATTTCTAGCCTAATTGGCCTGTGGTCGCTACCTGCCAATTTGTATAGCACCTGGCGGTCTATTTTGTGGTGAATATCCACCGTGGAAAAGGCCAAGTCTGGAATAGAGGTGGTATGCCATGTTCTAGAATAGAAGTTTGGGCTGTCCTCTGGCTATTGATAAGATAGAGATTTGTGTCTATCTCCCACTCCTCCACTTCATCACCTCTGTTATCTGTGTCCGAATATCCCCATCTCTCCGAGTAGCTGTTGAAGTCTCCAACTACTAGGCAGCTGGAGTCCTTAATTTCCATACCCGAGAGCGACAGGTCTTTGCTGGGTGGGCCATACAGGTTGAAGATGCGGATCTTCGTTTCTTGTGTCATTATGTCGACTCCTACAATTTTTGCTTGTGAGGCAACATATGAGATATGGACCATGACATAGACTTTAAAAAAAGAGCTCGGAGCCTTCTAGATCCAGTGCTGTAGATAATCGTGAAAATTACTTGGTCAGAGAAAGACAGAAATACAGCCATCCTGCATGACCAAAGCGTAGACGAAAGCTGGCTTATAAACATATATATGGAAATAGTTGTTCTTGAGACCATGGCTTGTGGAAGACTAGTCAGGGGTTGGCCTTGACGACGATGGATACAAGGCGTCAAGAAAGCGTTGAATTTGACCCTAGAGCAGGCGTGATGGCTAGCGACTGACAACGATTCATAGCGACACGCGGTGATAAACAGCGATGTTCTGCAAAGACCATACAACACGATGATGATGATAGTGATGTTGTATCAGTTATTTACACACTGCCAAAGATGTAGCAGTGAATGAGCAATCAGCAACTCATAGCCGGCTGTGGGTATCAGTCATCATCGTCCTCATAATGTAGCATGTCCTTTATAGAACGTCGCTCCCATCACAGTCTGTGTGAAAGAAACTCTTTCCCTTACCAAAACTCCAACCTCCGCCACAATCATACTCAGGCATTCCTGGATATCTTTGTGCCATCATCTTCTTGGTCTACCCCTGCCTCTTTTGCCTGGCACCATACCTTCCATCCCTGTTCTCCCAAGACCGTTGTGTCTCTTGAAGTGACCAAAGAATTTACATTTTTTGGGCCTAAAGGGAATTGATAAGCCAGCTCTCATCTATGCTCAACTCTTGTCGAATGTCTAAATTTGTCTTTTTTCTCAATCTAGGATATTCTGAAGATCGTTTGATGTTTGAAAAATGTATCTCATGAGTCAGTGATCCATAATTCACAAAGATCGTATTCCGTCTCCAAGCGGTGGCCCTAGAAACAGACTGCGAACATACAGCCTGGCTGCAAAATAAGAAATCGAAAAGGGATGGCAAAACCATTTCCAAAAACGTTGTGGTGAAATCAGATGTGTTGGGCCGAAATGCGCCGATATCGCAGCATCGCTGTAAATAATGACACATTACAAACGTCCGTTTTCAGGACCGACGACAAACAAATGCAGATAACAATTATTTCTTTAAGAAGTATTATAACCTGTCACTCTTCTTAATTTTTTTAATCGCTATATGTTTTCAAACTACCGTTTCCAAGCCATGAAATGGGCTTTGCAAATAGCAGACTATTGTCCGGAAAACGGAATGCGTTGTGTCGCTAGTTTACAGCTTGACTGAGACAGTTGCACCTTTCGATCCGACACATCTGACTCCAAAAAATCGGCAGATTCTAGGTCCAATACTACATTTGGATCAGCTCTCGTTTTGAATATTCAGGTTTGTTTGACACTTTGGTTTTATTGACGTACGATTACCGAAAATGTAGACTAAACTAAACTCAGTTTGTAAATGCTTGATCAATTTTAATCTACTTCTTTCCTTAATAACATCATATACTTTCAAACCACGCACTTTATTCCTGTTTCTCGTTTCCTGTAACGTGTCTGACCCATGATGTTCTGCAACTTCGTTCTTTCCAGTTCCACTGTGGAAATAAAATCTAGAATTCGTGCTGCGGAATGCAATCCCTGGTGTCTTGCTTACACCTTTGTTCACGACATGAGACTTTCCACATTCATCGTATGACAGAGTAGGCGATACAAACCTGAACGAGACGCACTGGTAAATACTTACTTGAGTCAGTCAATCTGTGTCGGCCAAAGACAACTGACGGCAAGCTTGTAACTTCACCGATGTTCCAATTTCACTATACGTGTTCTCAAGCTTCTCAAGCTCCTCAAATTACACCCCTCACAGAGTTATCGCAGCGAACTCTACAAGTACTTTAGGTCTGCTTTCTTGCCAAATCTGATATGCAATCTCTGCACCATCACTATTTACCTGCCTTCTCAAGCTCCGCCACCTTTCATACCTGCTAATGACCGCTAATAAGGTGATCTTACACTTTCCTACTGCGTAGACAACTCGTATGACAGATGTCAATATCTGAATACAAACACTCTAGATCGCCAGCTGCGGCTTTCTAGTTACCTTCCAAAACACACCTTCCAATACGTTTCAGAACAACTCCCCACTAAAGCACCGGTGGATTGTATTTGTCTATTTCTCCGAGAATCCTTCTCAAATATGCATCTATCCACAATTTTAAAACTAGCAGCCTTGGACTAATTTTAAAGTTTATAACATGCGAGGGTCTCATGTCGTGCATTTCAAACAACAGTACTAAACTATTCATAGAATGAGTCAATACTAGAAGACAATAATGGATGTTCGTTAACTAGCCAACTTTCCCTTAAACTGATTTCAGACAATATTAAGTTATATTTAAGACCTGCTTTGTTTGAAATGTACACTTTGTCTGAACTTTTGAGAACCTTGTTTTCCTTACTTCCTGCTTAGTTTACAGGGACCTATTTGAATCGTAGTAAAGACATGTTACAATACGCTTCCCATGGCCCTTTAGTTCGGGATTAACCCTGTCATCCTGGTGGAATCCCTGACCCTGTCACAGTTGTTACGTAAATGAGGCTGCCTCCCAATAATAACTGAGTCCACTCGCCAAATGGCATGACTTTCCATGAAGCAAACAATTGTCTATCTCTGGAACCACTTGGCTTTAGAGGTGAGGCTATTGAGAAACGACCAGCTGCAACTGCTGACAAAGAAGATGCTGATCGTCTGTTCTATGGACGAATCTCAGAAATTTCCAAGGCAGTGTGCGTTGCACTGTGGTTTTTATTTCATGCCTCTCGGCCAAGTGCATCCGACTTCAGCATGTATGTTATGTAAAAGTCTGCTTTCTCCTGCAGTTTCTAAGGGTTTGCTTCCCTCTAGTAACGGCGGGTGTTGTGATGGGGATCGAACCCAGCACATTCTGATTGTGAGCCGTGTCACTTAACCACTAGCCCACTCCGTCCCCCGTATTGAGAAACTATTGAGCAGCTATTGAGAAACTATTGAGAAACTATTGAGTGGCTTTTGATAAACTATTGAGTGGTTATTGATAAACTATTGAGTGGTTATTGAGAAACGACCAGCTGCGATTGGGGACAAAGAAGATGCTGATCGTCTGTTACGTGAATGAATCTCAACAACTCTCATTCTGGAGATAAGACATTTTCTACTACTACCATAAATAAAATCAAGATACACACTATGAACACGGCAGCCGTTTTCTGCTCCTCCGACGATCGTCACCGCGTTAAGCTTTAGAACCATTTGAATTTCCATAGGGGATGCCTTCAACTTCATGGTTTTAATACATTCCATACGTCTACGGAGGCTTACCTCGCCATTCCTCTGCTATGCTAATATGTATTTGTTATCTTGCGTTTTTCTTAATATCTATAACATAATTATTGCATTTATTCATCTCGAGGTAAGGTGTTTGTCTCGGGTGCTAAAGGTCGCGGGTTCAAATCACGATGGAGACGGGGATTTTTTTCGCGTGCATCATCCGGTAAATATTTCTCCAGATTTCTGAGTAGTGAGATGAGACACCCGTGTGGCGCGCACATTTAATATAACTTAGCAGTTGGAAATTAAAAAAGAGTAGGTCAAAATTGAAGTTTAAAAAATGTACTCGAATTATTCTAGGGACATTCGCCCCACAAAGAATATACCGCACAAAATGAGACTATGTGGCTATAACATCAGGTCTTGGTTATGTGGTTAGCGGAGCGGCTTAGGTGGCCCCTGACAGGATGCGGGTCTACCTTGCTCTAATTTACGCTTCCATCTTCACCAGTCTCAACCATAGGCGATCGTATATTCTAGGGGCTAACAGATGCTGGGATTGACCTGAGCAGTAGATTTTCACATGCCAACAAAAATATAAAAAAAGGAGGTCACATCTCCACACGACGTCTAACGACATAAGTGGACTGACAGGTAGATCCATTATCTGCCTATACTTATTATGTATGTAGAGTTTTGTTTGTTATTACTTAAAATCATTTTTTAAAATATATTATGTTTGTGTTTATATATATTCTTGTGGTGTATATCTGCATGCCTGTGTGGGTTAATGGGCCTGTGTGTTTGTGTGTGTGTGTTTCTGTGTGTGTTTGTGTGTGTGTGTTTCTGTGTGTGTTTGTGTGTGTGTGTGTGTGGGTGTGTGTGTGTGTTTGTGGCTGTGTGTATGTGTGTGTGTGTTTGTGTATGTGTGTGTATTTGTGAATGTGTGTGTTTGTGTCTGTGTGTGTGTTTGTTTGTGTGTGTCTATGTCTGTGTGTGTGTCTGTGTGTGTGTCTGTGTTTGTGTCTGTGTGTGTCTGTGTCTGGTTTTGTGTCTGTGTGTATGTCTGTGTCTGTGTGTGTGTTTGATCTGTGTGTATTTGTGTGTGTATTTGTGAATGTGTGTGTTTGTGTCTGTGTGTGTGTTTGTGGGTATGTATGTGTGTGTTTGTTTGTGTTTGTGTTTGCGTGTGTGTTTGTGGCGTGTGTGTGTTTGTGGCGTGTGTGTGTGTGCTTGTGTATGTCTGTGTGTGTTTGTGTGTGTTTGTGTGTTTGTGCCTGTGTGTGTGTATGTGTGTGTGTTTGTGCCTGTGTGTGTTTATGTGTGTGTTTGTGTATGTGTGTGTGTGTTTGTGTGCGTCTATGTGTTTGTGCAATTTGTTAATGTTTTTATTATGAGTTTTTGCGTCACTGTGTAATCATAGTGATATTATCATTTTTGGTCTACACTGTTTCCTATCTAGCATACAAAGAACCATATATTCCTGGCCACTTCCAGGAATGGCTGCCAGCTCAAATTGCTCGCTATACATTATGTTCTGTTTTTATGAGCTTTAATTTAACTTGACATGACCGTTACTTGTTTGCGTGGACATGTTTCACCTATTCTAACTACTTCCTGAAAATCTAGACAGCTACAATGTTACTTGAGCCTCTACTAGTGCGACCTGGTGATCTATCAAAATGACAATAATATAGTTCCCCCCCCCTCCTCTTCACCCCTCCTCTTCTTCACCCCCCCCCCCAATTTCATGAAAAAACACGTCTAATTATAAATACAATCTTGCACCGTAAAACGTAGTTTGTATATTTATTTGTTTTGTTTTCGTTCGTTCTATGTATATGACGAAGACTTTTTGACTAACTATGGTGTTGTTCTATTGTTGTCCCTTTCGCGATATATGTGTTTATCGACTACCACTACCTTCAAGATTCGCTATGTGGTATTCATGTTTTGACATTCCGTTTTTACCAAACCGTTTTTCCCTCCACGCAATTGTAAAACGTTGTGGTTCAGCGGCGTGGCAACGAAGAGCCAATAATTAGTAACGATTTGTTAATGATACTGGATACTACCTAAACTGATACGAGGACGTGAAAATGTAGTTAGGGGATAGAAATATTGTGAACATATAATAATTATGCTATAGCGAAGCAATAAATGCACAGGAAAACAAATATGAGCCATTTGTACGTGTCCACACATAATTGTGTTAACTGTATTGATAACAGACATTGAGTATTTATATGTAAATACCGTCTCTTTTTTTCTCACTCTTTTCGTAATCCTTTTCTCACTTTTCTATATGAGTTTATTTTTCTATTTCTTTCCCTCCGTATCTCTCTTTACTGTCTTCTCCCTTTCCCCTCCTTTATCTCTGTCTCTCTCTCTCTCTCTCTCTCTCTCTCTCTCTCTCCCCTTCTTTCTCTTTATTTCTCTGGTTGCAAAAGGCTGACGTCAGTTGCACCGATTAAAATACTGGTCAAGATGCGCACGTCCTGTATCATAAAACAGTGTGTTACAATAGCCTGGGCAATGAAGTGGGGAAAGAAGCTGCGTTACGCTGGGTTTGCCGAGAAGCCTTGCTTTGCTTTGCAGAGAGGACGTTATATCCACCAGTACTCAATAGTACTCAATAGTACTTACTAGTATTCACCAGTACTCACAATACTCACAGTACTCACTAGTAATCATTAATACTGACTAGTACTTACCAGTACTCACAAGAACTCACCATTACTCAAAGTACTAACTAGTACTCACAGTACTCAGAGTACTCGCAGGGATGTAAGAATAGATTCGTAAAAGAGAAGACGTTTGCGGGACTTACTCTGAAATCAATAAATGTAACTCTCTTTCCCTCTCTCTATTTCTATATTTATATCTAACTCTATTTCCATTCTTCTCTAGCCCTCACTCCGCTTTATTCTAATCCTCTCCCTCTGTCTCCCGTTGTTATCTTTCCATCTGTCTCTGCCCCCACTCTCCTTTCACTACCTCTCCCTATATTTCTTCATCTGTACATCTCCCTGTCATTATTTTTCTATCCGGCTTCCACTCCAACTTTTCCTCTTTCCACAACTTTCTCTGTCCACCCCTACGTTTTCATTCCTCTCTCTCTCTCTCTCTCTCTCTCTCTCTGTATTCCCTCACTGTCCAACCCTCTACTTTACTTCCTCTCTCTCTTCACCACTTTCTCGCTCCCTCCCTCCCTTCCTCTCTCTGTCTCCTTTTTCTTCTCAATCCATTTTTCCTCTCTCACTCTCTCCAATCATCACTTTCTCCCTATCCTTTCTTTCTCACCCGTCCTCTCTCTCCTTTCCCCTCTGCATTCATATTTTCTGAGTTCGTTCTCAATCTCCCACACGCAAGTCCTGAACAGAGCTTTGCAAGTAGAAGGATGTAGTCCGGAGAACGGAATGCGATAATTCCACCTTTCGGTCCGACACATCTGTCTTCGGCAGGCGCATTCATCTCTTTTTCATTTACTCTCCCTTTCTCTCTTTCTCTCTTCCTCCCACTCTCTCCATTTCAATCTATTCATGTTTCTCCCTGTCTCTCTCCCTCCCTGTACCTCTCTCTATCTGTGTGATGGACATTTTGTAATGAAGACGATAAATCCTTTGATCTGGTAATGACTTAGAGGGAAGCAATGATAATAAACTAGTAATGATAAACTAATGGGTTTGTCAGTCATAGAATGATCATTGTTACAGCAATGAAGCGATCAATGTGTCCTAATGGCGCGGTCGCTCATACTACTTAAGGACATGTTCCCATACTAAACTTTCACCTCAATGGTGCCCGGGTTTGAAAGAAGACGGCCACTGTTACCTTCCGATTATTTCTTAGAACATGACTAATGTGGGATGTGAATGGCGATAGCGATCTCATCATATTGCATTACTGGATTACTTAATGGCCCATCCTTCTGAGGCGGTTACACCGCTGCGGACTCCAGCTTCAGTTTCAGGCGTCTCTGTTACGCTCCACGGTGGACCAGTGGATAATGAATCGCCCAGCTGTGGCATTGGGAATGTTATTGCGGGATACAAGGGAGTCGGACCAGCGAGTTGGTGGTCGTCCCAGTGGTCGTTTCTTGTCTCAGGAGTACCACACTGCTGTCGCTGTGCTCCATCGATCGTGTTCGTTCTTCGCATAAAGTGGCCCTTCCCTAGCGATGTTCTTGTCTGCATAAATAGCTGCATCTTTCACCACGGACAACCGTAGTATGGCCGAGTTGTGAAGACCGCTTGTGCGCTAGCTATGAAGTGTAAGGCCGACAATGCTTCTGTCGAGGGAGGCTTGAACTCAATGTCCTTAGTAAGTGACAATGTTTTTGCCACAAAGCATACTGCAGGTAGTACTGTGGCGTTGAAGAAAATTGTGTGCAGGCTCTGATCGTGGTTGTTGGTCATATTACTAGGCGTGTTCAAATGAAACCGGACCTAACTGCGCCAAGTGCACATTCGTACGATGCGCATAATAGCGTTACTTCATGTGTAATCAGCACATGCCAACCGTCAAGTTTGCAAAATGTCAGTATCATCCGACTCATTGTTTCCTCAGAAGACCGTTGAAAACATGGCGGGTGTGATACGGAATCCGGCCAGAGTTGATCAGCGAGCGGTGATTCTGTTTCTAACAGCTGAAAGAAGTCGAGCAGTCGACATTGATCGCAGAATGCAGGCAGTGTATGGTGACAGAAATGTATCTAAGACAATAGTGAAGAACTGGACAACAGTGTTTACAGAAGGACGTGAGTTAACGAAACAATATGCGCCTGACCTGGTCTCGGAAGATCTTTTGTTAACTCACGTTCTTCTTTAAACATTGTTGTCCAGTTCTTCACTGTTGTCATCGACACACTTCTGTCACCATACACTGCCTGCATTCTGCGATGAATGTCGACTGGTCGACTTCCTTCAGCTGTTGGAGACCGAATTCGCTCGCTGATCAACTCTGGACGGATTCCGTATCACAACCACCATGTTTTCAACGGACTACGGAAGGAACCTATGAGTCGGAGGATAATACAATTTTGCAAACTTGACGGTTAGTATGTACTATTCACACCAGAAGTGATGTCATCATGCGCATCGCACGTATGTTCACTTGGTGCAGTTATGTCCGGTTTCATATGAATACGCCTCGAATTTAACAAAAATAAATTCCAAACTCAAATGATCTGATACAGACTTCCTGTAAAGAAACCTGCTGTAATGGGCGTCATATGCTTCATTTGGAGCGAGAAGACGAATTAATGGATAGTTACCATGCCTATGTTTCCAGCAGGGTTTGGGCAAATGATATAGCAGAGGTTAAGTGTGTTCAACCAATGGCCTACATAAGCCATTCCTATCTTCGATATTTGAACAAGCATCTAGACCAGTTTGCCTGGAATGCAGTGATCAGTCTCTCCATATGATACTCCTGCGTCGTCACTTCAGAGACTTGTTAATTGAGAAATACTAGTAGACCAATGGAAAACCTTAAAAGTTGGAATTAAATTTAAAAAAAATTCTTTTGTATTGTAATTTTTTAATATGGTTGCTAAAGATGCCAAATGTCCTGCAGGTGCCATCACTATGCAGCCAAAAAACATGTCGTTATCGTTGCATTTAAAAGATGGTCGCTCTACTATTGATATGCACGAAAGAGGGAGAGCGTTTTATTATTCGTTTTGTTAATAGGGAAGAGGTGAAACCTATAGAAATTCATCGGCAGATGAGGGTCCTGTACAGGGATGGTTGCCTTTCACTCCCACTTAATCGGCGATTTTCCTTAACTACTCGGTTAACGGCAACAATCGTTTCTGGAAACTATTTTGTGTGGCTGAACCGGTCGGGCACAGTCTGTCACAGAACTCACCCCGTTCTGCAACTTCATATTTCACTAATACACTTGCAAAAGTGAAAGGCATGCATCACCGTACTAGACCTTCATTCAACAACGAATCTAAATAGGTCTTACCTCTTTGGTGCTAAAAGAAAACGGATAACAGAACGTTGCTCGTCTATAGTTCATATAAATAATGGGTCGACCATTATGTAACCGCTATTATAGCGTCATGCTGTTCGTCTGCACCGGGATAGCACGTGCAGGACACTATTGACATCCTTAGCAACCATATTAACAAGTTACAATACAAAGACATGGTTTTTCTAATCTATGTCCACTTTCAAGGTTCTCATTTGATGCCACCTCAAAGAACCATTTATGAACACTTATCATTTAGAATATTTTTGATATTTCCCGCCCATCATTTTATAGAGTCGGACCACATAAGGTGTGGCCCACATTTTAAATAACGTGTTAAACAAGATGTATAATATACACTGGCCCACGATTTCCTAAAGACTCGCTAATCAGATTCATTCCGTAATATCCATATGCCCGCTTCCAAACCTTGCAGCGTTGCTGAGCTGATCTATTGGCTTCACCAGTTGCCATACTTATAAATACTCTTTTCTATATAACAGTTATTCTTATATTTATAAATATATCTGAATTTATAATGACATGTCTGCTTTGCTAGTCTGTCACTTGCGTCGTTCCTGGCGAGGTACGATTAGAGGATGTCAACGAGTACATTTATCGTGGACGTCTTCTCAATACGCAGAATAATCTGGAACCTGAACTGACAAGACTTCGCCGCGCAGGATGGGCAGCCTTCTCGTCTATTAACACGATCCTGGACAGTGCCATACCCAAAACCTACGAGCCTCCCTCTTCAATTCAACTGTGCTCCCTGCGATGTGCTACGGTGTCGAGACGGGGACTCAAACAAAATCCCTAGAGGACAAATTGAGAGTTACCCAGACCTCCTTTGAGCTACGCTTGGTCGGAATCACTTCCCAGAACCAATGTATGCAGGGTCTCCACAATTGTGACATAAGACTATTATCCCTGGTGAATGATGCGGTAATGTATGCAGACAAGGCAACATATAGATGGGCAGGTCACATGTTGCAGCGAAACGATAGTCGAAAGAGCACATCGATAGCAGTCTGGTACCCCCCGAGGTAAGAAGAGCTGGCGATGAAGACCTCCAATGCGTTGGTCAGACTCTCTTTCTTTACGCTGCAACATCCGAGATGCCTCTAGAGGAGCATTTACCACACGATGCACATATGTGGCCAAAGGCATGGTCTGCTGGAGACGAAGTTGGGACCCGCAACTACGCTGAGGAACAGGTCATCAAGATCAAGATGTATTCTTTGCAGGAATAAATGTATTTAAGGGTCAATGTGTAAGCACATATACTTGTTCACCATGTATTCTGAAATCAATGTGTAAGCACATATACTGGTTCACCATGTATTCCTGAGTCAATGTGTTAGCACATATACTGGTTCACCATGTATTTTGGAGTCAATGTGTTAGCACATATACTGGTTCACCATGTATTCCGCAGTCAATGTGTTAACACATATACTGGTTCACCATGTATTCCGCAGTCAATGTGTTAACACATATACTGGTTCACAAATACTCGGTCATCCAGACATTACCTGCATTGGGGTTTACCCTTTCATAGAAACTGGCTAACCGAAATCAAACACGTATTTTGATTCACCACTTGATAACGACACTCTACAGACATAGTACATGTATACTGGTTCACTGTTTCATAAAGACTCGCTAACCGAAATATTCCACGTATTCTCATCCCCCCTCTTCATAAAAACTCGTTAACCGAGATATTGGCCGTATACTGATTCACAATTTTTTTTAAACTCGCTAACCGACATTTTGCATGAATACTTTTTCACCCTTTCACAAAGACTCGCTAATCGAAATGAATAACTGAGGTCTAGTCCTCTATTCCAATGACTGCTCGGGAGCTGGTCCACCATGGCAGTGACTTAATGAAGGAAAACCGAACTTTCAGTAACTGCCCGGGTACTCTCTTATTTCAATGACTAACTGAAAACTGATCTACCATTCATTGACTAACAAAGGATTGGTTTCCCCATTTCAGTATCTTAATGGGGGCTGGTCCACCATTTCAGCGGCGTTACATTTCAGTGAATAACCGACTGCTAATCCACCATTTCAGCAAATAACAGAAGACTGATACACGATTTGAAAGTCTTGTAAACTTAGATAAAGACAAGAGTCACTTCCACCATATCCTGAATTCTCACTATTTGAGATGTACAATTGACCCTGAACCGCCATTTAACAGTTTCGCTAAACAAAGTCTAGCCGTCCATTTAATTGGCGCGCTAACCGAGATATACAGCTAACATTGGCCCACTATTCTTCATTGCCTCGTTGACCAAAGCCTGGCCCACAGTATTAGTGGAACGCTAGCCAAGTTATTCATTCATGTCCACCTCCCCATGTGTTGGAGCATAGAACCGTCCGATACTGCGTTTGGTTTACTCTTAAAATAGTTTTTATTAAAACCTAATTCCATTCATTTGGAGTTGTGCTGCGTTGGAATGGGTTACACGTGATACAATTGCAAGTCCCATGCACATCCTTCTTTAGTCGCCTCTTACAGTATGCAAGGAGCAAAGCACTGGTACTTTCTGTTTGAAACAGGAACTGAGGGAAATATAATCTGAGTTTTCCAATATGTTGGATTGGCACACGTAATCTACTATGGATTACCCCTTCCACATTTGTCAAATAATGGTTGAAGACCAGCACAGCATTCCCTAGCAAAAGAGAAGGTAAATGATCGAAACCTTTACAGGGATTGAGTGGTCTCTAGGTAAGAAGTCGGGCTACGGTGCTGCAGGTCGCGGTTTCAAATCACGATGGAGACATGACTTTTTTTCACGTGGACTATCTAATATTTTCTCGGATCTCTGAGCAGTAGAAGTCGGATGATCGTGTGCAATGTCGCGAACGTTAAAAATCCCTCGGCAGTTAGAAATCGAAAAGAGTAGGCTGTTGCCCAGGCAAAATTATAAATTATATTTAAATAAATTATGTTTTTTTTACTGAAAATCTCCCACCGTTTCACGCAATCTCGTGAATCGACTTATAAAACTTTCACTGGCTCATTGAATTCATGCACAGTGTTAAATGATGGAAATGAAGAAGCAAATAGACCAGTAAGATAGGAAGGAAGCCCAACCTAAAACTTAAGGAAGGGCAACTTATAAAGAAATTAGGAAACAAAAAAAGGAGACGTTAAAGATAATTGTAACATAGAAGCAACAGTCTGATATAACAGAAGTATCGTATTGTTGCAAAGAATCGATCAAATCACAATACCCTTACTCTGAATAGAACATTGAAAACTAACAAAAAAATATATATGCTCAACACTTTAAAGATCGGTTACACAGATAAACGAGGAGTGTTTAAAACGAATCTGACCTTACATTTCATAGTGGAAACAAATGAAGTATAGATGTTGTCCTTTGCAGTGAGGTATAGGAGACCGTCAGGCGCATGCGTGCATTTTTTCCCGACCGCAAATTCCGTTTGTCGCTGGCAGTCAATCTTTCGGTGTTGAGTGTAGGGAGCACCCGTCGGATTTTCATTCACCACGAAATGACGGAAAGAGTTGAGCAACAAGGCTGCATCAAATTTTGCCAAAAGCTAGAGAATACACTAGTGGAAACCATTTGGAATATTCAACGGGATTTCGGTGACGACGCCATTACATAAATTAAGGTGTGGAACATTCGCTTAAAAGATGGCCGTTCATCGGTGGAAAGCGGATCACGTTCCTGTAGGTCTTCAAGAGTCCGATTTGATGCAGCCGTTGACCAGGTACGGACCTTGGTCTAACTGAACCGCCGTGTGACCATCCGAGAGAACTACCTGGAGGGCGTGCGTCGCCCTCGCGAAGCTGTTCAACGCCAACGACCGGACCTGTGGCCAACGTGAACTTGGCAGCTCTGTCATTACAACGCATCGGAGAACTCCTCGCATCTGATTCAGACTTTCTTGGCCAAACACAACTATCCTCTGGTCTGCCAAGATCCTTATTCTGCCGACATGGTTTCTTGCGAGTTTTGGCAATTCCTCAAGCTGAACATTCCAATGAAAGTGAACCGATTATATTCACGGAGAGACATTATGCGGAATGCGATGGCCCAGGTTTACTCCATTCTCGAAGGGACATTCCTGAAATGCTTCCATCAATGACGGGAACAGTGTGTAATATCTGTGGAGTCCCAATGATAGTACTATGAAAGGGATTAGAGTTTCAAATCTACAGGTAAGTAATTGTATTTTTACAGACCCATTGGTCGAATACATTTTGAACACACCTCGTATGCCCATGCAAGGATCAATCAAACAGTTTAACAAGTTATCTTGGTCTGTCGGTTCCCCAAGAGGAGTAGAGTTATACAATCACCTTTCATAACAACATGACGACGTGAGAAGTTGTATTGGGTAGCTTCAAAAAAGGTCTCGGAATTAGTGCATTGTATATAAATAAGTTACAATAGAATATTTGCCTTACATTTCCTTCAAAGTAGTTCCCTCCAGCAACTACACAAATTTGCCAAAGTGCATAGAGCTGATTTAAAGATTCGTGGAAGCCATTCTTTGACACCTCTCTCGGTTGTCTTGTCGCATTGGTGATAACGTGGTAAGCAATCTTTTATCGTTGTCTTTTCAGTGTTGAATTCATTAGACGAAACAAGAAATAATCAGCCGGTTCCAGGCTGGGAGAAGATGGAGGATGCACCAAGGTAATAACATTGTGTCTTCTCTCAGCCCACACAAGGTTTCAAACACGCTCAATGTTTTCATTGTTGATCGAGGTGGACGGTCGTCCACTACGTGCATCATCATCGGCACTAATACGACCTTCACAGAAACGCTTGTGTCACTCAAATACTTGAGATTTCTTTATTGCGGTATAACCATGTGTTTTATTAAGCAATGTTTGTATCTCTGGGACGAGTTCTAAAGCAAAACACAGAATTTGACATTTGCACGTTGTTCAATCAAGAACATTTTCAACTCCGACTATGCAACAAGCACAGCACGTAAACAAAATTCTGTAACTTCTGTTCGAGAGTATATGTGAAGTCTGCCATGTCATTTCGTCAAGGTCACTACCAAATTTTAAATATACATTCCCCATAACACCATCTTTCATTCAAACACGAGTCGATTAGTCCGGGCACTTTTTGAAGCTACCTTGTAGAAAAACCACTACGTGAGACGAAGAAAAAGTTGAGACCATTTTATAACGAACGACGAGGACATACAATACTTCGCCCCCGTTTCATACACGATCTAATGACCGAGGCAGTAAGATGTGATAGAAGAACAACTGTTAGCTAATCATTAGGCTTGCCTGGTGGTGGATGGGGCGGGGGCGGGGGGGGGGGCGCTTGTACTTGACGATCTGCTAAATCTGTACCTAATGCCCCCCGATAAGTTGGCAGTTGTATTGTGAGACAAACGAAGAGTAAATAATTATACAGGAAAACATTTATTGACAATAACATTTCATTTGAAATTTATGAATTGTGTTCTTCTTCTTCTTTTTCTTTTCATTATTATTATTATTATTACACGTTTGTATTATTATATTTTTAAAAAGTTATTTTTATTATTATATATTATATTTTTTGGCGTAGGATCGGATATCACATTGGAAGTTAGTTATTTTTTATATTCGACATTTCTGTAATTTCAATCATTGTCGGCCATAACCAGAACAACTTCTATTTTTTCACAATAATGTGCCCATATCTCGTCAACTGAAACGATATTAGCCAACAAGTTCTCTCCATCAGCATTAAAACGCTCCAACAATTCAGAAGAAATTGTTGGGTCTTTTTTTTGCAATCGGTGGTCATTTGTGAGACTTCGAGGAATCCATCTTGCACAAACCTTAGAAAATCCGAGAGATTGTATAACTGCATTTGCATTACCACTGCTGATTGACAGTTGTAAGGCCAGTTGTTCAGTAGTGATTCTCCTATCAGTAAGAAGAATGCTGCCAGCGCATATAAACCTTTCTGCGATGGTGCCTGTGATAGGAAGTCCACTGCGAGCCAATTAAACAGCTCCTTATCCAAGCACAAACTAGGCGTCCCAAATAGACTTTATACTAACAAGAAAGGGAAAGAGACATACGAGATGGTGGAATGGAAAAGTTCCATTAACAAAAAGGAAAACTTGATGTCACAAATGATAGACATCGAAAACCAAGAAAGATTACTTAGCTTACAGACAAGTTGCAACAGACAGCGTAAAAAAACACAAAAAAAGAAAAAAAACATTGACAATTTCAAAATATGATTCATAGACAAAATATGGAGAGCAAGTCGCAAACTTATCAACTGCATCGCCTTTAAATTTTTACCGAAGCATCAACGCAATGAGTGAGAGAGGAAAAATGCAATCTATCCATACTTATTTTAAAGAAACCATTTACCAAACGTCAGAACAAAAGAAACTGATGGAAAGAATACGTTAGCAAGCTGATAAATCTAGGTCAGTATGAATGAACCAGCACAGCACCAGATGAAGAATGAAACACACAGTGGCTTAAATATATTGAAATCAGAAGATGAAGCAGCCCTGGGGGATAGGACGTCGAGAAAGGTACCGACACATTAACAGCAAGCGATCAGCGTTCCTATCTGGAAAAATAAAGCCAATAAGCGAGAGTGAAAAAACATATAGGGGACTATCACTTCTAAGCCACATAGACAAGATATATGTAAAGATATTAGAAAGAAGACCAAAGACCGATACTGGAACCACAACTAGAAAATAATCAGTTCGGGTTCTGGAAAGGAAAGAGCTTCATCAACGCAGAATTTACATTGAGACAAATATGTGAACGGTCTATAGAATGCATAGTAACAACAGTCTTATATTCATAGATCAAGAAAAGGCGTTCGATAGTCAACGGGAGATTTACAGGAGAACCTAACTTATTGTGGACTGCGAGGTCTTCTTCTTGAGAACATCAAAGCCTTAAATCCGGACAGCCTCAGTGCAGTAAGAACAACATAAGGCATGTCGGAGTGGTTTCCCATTTCATCGAGCGTCAGACAGGGTTGTGTTCTCTCACAACTCCTCTCTTCGGGCGTCAGACAGGGTTGTGTTCTCTCACAACTCCTCTCTTCGGGCGTCAGACAGGGTTGTGTTCTCTCACCACTCCTCTCTTCGGGCGTCAGACAGGGTTGTGTTCTCTCACAACTCCTCTCTTCGGGCGTCAGACAGGGTTGTGTTCTCTCACAACTCCTCTCTTCGGGCGCCAGACAGGGTTGTGTTCTCTCACAACTCCTCTCTTCGGGCGCCAGACAGGGTTGTGTTCTCTCACAACTCCTCTTTTGTCACATATTAATACAATCTTCCTGAAAGCAAATACAGAACAGGAAGTACTAATGAACTAATCTTCACAAATGAGCAATGGTTGTTCCATTCCAATAAATATAACCTACAACGTCATTTTGACTCACTGTACTGTAACTGTAATAAGTGCTACATGAATATGAGCACATGAAAATCAGAGACAATAAGTAAAGGTAGAAAGCAGACTGCACTTTATATTCATGTAAATGAGGAAACAATGAAGGAGGTGCGAGAATTTAGGTATTTAGAACTAATTTTACTGAAGAATGCAGACTTGATAGAGAAATAAAGACAAGAGTGCAGAGGGCAAATGCTATCACTTACCAGCTGTCTCCACTACTAAGACACCCCAAGATTTCTCTCCAAGAAAAAAACCAGATGATAAATATGATCTTATCTTTACCCTGTGCTACCAAAGCCGAACATGAGCATGGCAAAGAACTAAGGAACGAAAGCTAGCCTCCAGCGAAATGATGTGCCTACTAAAACTACCAGAAGAGGCCACATCACAAATACAAATATTCGGGAGGAAGTTTAACAAATTCCCAGTCTAAATTACATCGAGCAGCAGAGAAAGAAATAGTTTGACAGCATTGTGAGAATGTAACCACACCACACTGTTCATGCAACCTTCTTCTGGAGAACGTCTGGAACGAGAGGAAAAGGTTGGTATGTGGCGTAAACAAAGCCTGCTTTAAAGTGGGGATAAGTGTCACTTGGGCCACAAAAGAGTCGGAAGACAAATGCATATCTCAACACTGGGCTACATCCCAGCAGAAAATGAGAAGACAACAGAAGAAGAATCTCTAAATCTATTTTTCTAAACCCCAAAATACCCAATTTTAGTCACAATTGGCCTGTTGAAATCGGATGCACTGAGCCACTGGCTAACAAATTAAATCAGTGCAACGTAAATATCGCTGTAAACAGCGTACGACGAAGAGGAAGAAGTCACAATTGTGTAAAGAAATCTTTCCTTTTTTTTAAAAAGTAATTACATAAGCTATGAATAAGCAAAATTTTGTAATTAAACACTAAATGAATTACATTTATTAAATTTATTTAAAACAATTCTTTTTTTCTACCTATGGTAATGACATTTAACATTTTTGTCTTTTTGCAGAATAATGTACTAATCAGGCACACAGATGATGTGAGGACGTATGGTGCCCAATAAACAGATCCCCCTTCTCCATATAGCCGAAGACGTCACATGAGTTGTCAGACTGCATTGAGTACAATGCCTGACTGTCTAAGGGATTCCGTCTCCTGATTTGGTCTCAGGGTTCTCCCAAAGCTTTTTCCACAAGTGGATATTACCGCAAGGCAGCAGAGGTCAAGTTTTGAAGTTGCTAGAAACACGAGCAGAGATAACACAGCAGATAGTGACAAACACAGCACAAGTTGACAGTGCAGACACGAGCAGAGATAACACAGCAGATAGTGACAAACACAGCACAAGTTGACAGTGAAGACACTAGCGTAGGCTAAGACACCCACTTTGACACCAATTGAAACTAATGTGCCTTCTAAGAAGGTACAGTGTCGGTACAGGAACAGAGGGAGAAGACACCTCCAGCTAATCCATATTTCTATCAATGGCAACAATCTGATCGTTTCCTACACACGTCAGTCCTATAATCCCGATATGACGAAGTACACAGCAGCTGGAAATAACACGCCCCCGTCAATCATGCATATCATTACTTGGTGTCCAGACTCTCTATTTGAAGATTGATTTAAATCCAGTTTATAACTCAGGACAAACCAGAAAGATATTTTTCAACCGTCTTTTGCGGCGTACTTGGTCGCTATATGACTCGCATCAATATGCCCAGCCATTCAATAAAGAGATCACGTCAGCAATCAACCCATAGCAGAGAAGCCAACAGTTAAGACTCGCTGCTGGAATGTACGTTTCATGACCACATGTACAACAGAACTTCTCCAAGCAATAAACAGTGTTCCCAAGACCTCAATCAAAAACAAGTCTCGGCCGCATAATGTGGCTGTCCTCTCAGACAGTTTGGTCGCATTACATTCATTGTTTCAGGGAAGTCCGCGATATATGCAAGAGAACTATATGTTGGAATGCAATAGTCAAAATGTTATCGGCCAGACATATTTATTGCTTTGACTTGCAACACAATCATGCCAGATATTTAAAATTGGATACTGGGTAATCAGGCACCTAAAAATAAACCTGACATAATTGTCAGGGTGTTCCAAATGAAGTTGTCTAAGATATTAGTCATCTTTTGAAAAGGAATCTCTTTGGCATCGCCATCACATGTAAATCTACGTCAATGATTTTCCGACTTTACGTTCACTTTTCAAGATAAGCACAAAAGGTTACATTAATTTGTGATGAGAAAACTGATGCAAATGTTAATTCAAGATTATATGGCATTGTGACCAAATGTAGGAATCATGGACCTTCTGAAACACAGATCAGCCTACACAGGAGAAACTGTGTATGCCATAAACTGTCACAAGTAAGTTGCAGATAGAACTTCAGAAATTGGTAATGGTTAGCTCCTTTAAGGAACAGAATTAATTGAAAGTGATGTTCATATGAAATGTAACATTATTATCTATATCATTTTCGTCTTTCTTAAACTCTCCATCTTATTTTCATTAGAATCCTTCTATGTAATAAATGCGAAAGATTATTTTCTGAACCATTTCCCTACAATATATTTTGTTCTAAATGAAAATGTAAAACTGGTCTATTGTTTCTGTATTTTTTATTATTTGATTTCATACTTTCCTTTCTCTTCTTCCTTTCACGGTTTTGCAATATGTCAATAATCTACGTTATAGACAATAACAAATCTGTAATTGCTAAAATACTGTCATTTTTGTCATTGTATACATCATATGTGATGGACTGAAACAAAGATCCAGTAGTGAAAAAGAAAGCTGACATCAGCCAGTGACTCACAGCTGACTGCTTACATCAGGGTCAGTGATCCATAACTGACCAATACCCTATTCCATCTCTAAGTGGTGGCCCTGAAAACAGACTGCACCCATGCTGCCTGGCTAGGAGCTTAACGATCAAAAAGGGAAGGTAAAAGCAGTCCCTAAAATGTGCTGAAGTCGGATGTGTTGAACCAAAAAGCGCAGGTACTGCAGCCTTGCTATAATCTATGACATATTGCCACATACATCTTATCCAGAACCAATGATAAAGAAAAAGAATGTTGGATAAATTAAAACACTGACATAAAAATATATGCAAGAAAATGTATTTATTAAAGAAGAGATTTGCTTAGCAACACAAAGAGCATGTGAGGATACAGGCCTAACATTTTCTTGAAGTATTAAATTGACCAGGTCCAGAATATCCTTCAGACATTCAATCGGTTAATTGTATGAAGCCAACTGAAAATAAATCTGGGAAGCTATTTTACTTCTGAAAGATAGTAAACCAGATGGTGTCTCAGTAGAAAAACCAAAACAGACAATAAAACTTCAACATAATTGTACAGTTTTATATAGAGAAAACACCAGCAGACGAAGAAATACTAAGTAGTTCAATTACTGTAAAACGAGAGATCTGCAACAGGGACCAAATTATAGTGGTAGGAGATTGAACTGGATTGTTTTAGAATGACTGAAAGAGGGGACGGCGTGGCGTAATGGTTAAGTGACACGGCTCACAACCAGAAAGTGCTAGGTTCGATCCCCATCACAGCACCGACCGATAACCCGGGGAAGCAAACCCTTAGAAAATGCAGGAGGAAGCAGATCCTTTCATAAAATGCATGCTGAAGTCGTATGCACTGGGCCGATAGGTGCAAAATAAAAACCGCAGTGCAACGCACACCTCCTTTGGGATTTGAGAAATAAGTTGAACGCAAAAAAAAAAAAATGACTGAAAGAGGTTATAGATAAACAGTTGAGGAACGAGCATAGATTCTAGGTTGACCAGATAACTATACCGCGATGAATTGTTCAACATGGCGTAGACTGGAATGCATAACTTTATATGGGATTTGTAAATTATGAGAAGACATTTGATAGTTTAGACAGGGAATCACTTTGGAAATTGCTCAGGCACTACTGAGCGCCTCTGATGTTCTCAAACATAATTAAGAAGACTGTAGAGTTCTAGAAGATGAAGAGCTTTCGGAGACCTTTGAGATAAGGACTTGGTAAGACAGAGCTGCCTTCTATCATTATTCCACTTTCTACTAGCTGTTGACTTTATTATGAAAACATGGCTTTTGCTTACTAAAAAAATATGATCTGGGTGCGGCTGATGAATTGGCTCTTCATTCTCATAACTACAACCAAATACAAAATAAAATAAATCTGCTTACTGAATGGTTCCTCAAATTAAGTCGAGTTTTTACAAAGAACAGATATAGTATTTGTGATAAAAGCACCATACGACAGTGAGAATTTTTGGGGGGAAACGATACTGCTAGAGGTAGATCCCTTTATATATCTTGGTAGCAATATAGACAAGTTCGGAAGTACTGAATAGATTTCAAATTAAGAATACTAGAAAAGGCAAAGAGGCTTTTATTCCGTTATTTGAATTTCTGGAAATCGAGAGAAATAAGTCTAGTAGAAAAATACAGATCTTCAAATACAACTTCTGGTTCCCTGTATCCCTGTGGCGTTGGGAACAAAGAAAAGTACAGCTAAAAGGACACACGCTTTCATCGAACAGGGCAAATGCAAATGGGACTAGACGTGAAAATAAGACATTGGCGATGAAAAGGACAACATTACAAAACAGTCTCTGCTCTGGAATCGTCAGGACAAGAGAAGTAGGGGCAAAACTAAACCAGTCCAGGCAACCATAACAGTTGCATGAATGATGTCAGTTATATTTATGTTCTGCACGGTTCATCTAGTTATTATTATTCGTCATCTTCTTCTTTTGGTCTTGTTCAGCTCTCGTTTGGAAACTCAGACTCTGATACGAGTCGCTGACTGATGTCCTTTTAGTTCACTGCATCTTTGGCCTCATTCAAGATCTGAAAGAGATTTTCAATGCTAGAAATAATGTATTCGATACGCGATGAAATAAGCTTTACTTCTTTCAACATCTTCTGTCTTTCTATTCAACTCAACTCAACTCAACCCAACCCAACCCAACCCAATCCAACCCAACTCAACTCTACTCAACTCTACTAAACTCCACCCAACCCAACTCAACTCAACTTAACGTCAATCTACTGGATTAGAAGATTCTGCAGAGCCTGATATACAGCGAGTTACATTTATTTCCCCTTGCCTAAAAACTATATGCATCCAACCTATTATTCAATGCATTAATTGTTCCTGTCTCCATTACTTGCTGTGGCTATGCATTCTATGCATCCCCCCCCCCCTCTTTTAAAAAATCATTGTTCTTGTTGGTGGTTAAATTTTGAAAAAATAACTATAATTTATTTATCTGTTGAATATCTTATAAGCCTGTATTAAGTGACCACGAATACTTCTCATTTCTAGAAACTATAGGTCAGTTGTTTCTGAGTATTTCCTCATAACTGTAACTCTGGAAACCCACTATCAGTTGTGTCGCTATTCTGTGTATCCTTTCCAGCATGTTTTTGTTGCCATGCTGTTTAGTAGAGAGGCGGAATGCGTATACTTCTTATTGTCGCTCGGTGGGACGCTTGTGGTGTCGTTAATTGTAGCTTCCTGAGAGTGTCAGAGACACCCTCGATCGACCTATTGTCGTTAATTGTAGCTTCCTGAGAGTGTCAGAGACACCCTCGATCGACCTATTGTCGTTAATTGTAGCTTCCTGAGAGTGTCAGAGACACCCTCGATCGACCTATTGTCGTTAATTGTAGCTTCCTGAGAGTGTCAGAGACACCCTCGATCGACCTATTGTCGTTAATTGTAGCTTCCTGAGAGTGTCAGAGACACCCTCGATCGACCTATTGTCGTTAATTGTAGCTTCCTGAGAGTGTCAGAGACACCCTCGATCGACCTATTGTCGTTAATTGTAGCTTCCTGAGAGTGTCAGAGACACCCTCGATCGACCTATTGTCGTTAATTGTAGCTTCCTGAGAGTGTCAGAGACACCCTCGATCGACCTATTGTCGTTAATTGTAGCTTCCTGAGAGTGTCAGAGACACCCTCGATCGACCTATTGTCGTTAATTGTAGCTTCCTGAGAGTGTCAGAGACACCCTCGATCGACCTATTGTCGTTAATTGTAGCTTCCTGAGAGTGTCAGAGACACCCTCGATCGACCTATTGTCGTTAATTGTAGCTTCCTGAGAGTGTCAGAGACACCCTCGATCGACCTATTGTCGTTAATTGTAGCTTCCTGAGAGTGTCAGAGACACCCTCGATCGACCTATTGTCGTTAATTGTAGCTTCCTGAGAGTGTCAGAGACACCCTCGATCGACCTATTGTCGTTAATTGTAGCTTCCTGAGAGTGTCAGAGACACCCTCGATCGACCTATTGTCGTTAATTGTAGCTTCCTGAGAGTGTCAGAGACACCCTCGATCGACCTATTGTCGTTAATTGTAGCTTCCTGAGAGTGTCAGAGACACCCTCGATCGACCTATTGTCGTTAATTGTAGCTTCCTGAGAGTGTCAGAGACACCCTCGATCGACCTATTGTCGTTAATTGTAGCTTCCTGAGAGTGTCAGAGACACCCTCGATCGACCTATTGTCGTTAATTGTAGCTTCCTGAGAGTGTCAGAGACACCCTCGATCGACCTATTGTCGTTAATTGTAGCTTCCTGAGAGTGTCAGAGACACCCTCGATCGACCTATTGTCGTTAATTGTAGCTTCCTGAGAGTGTCAGAGACACCCTCGATCGACCTATTGTCGTTAATTGTAGCTTCCTGAGAGTGTCAGAGACACCCTCGATCGACCTATTGTCGTTAATTGTAGCTTCCTGAGAGTGTCAGAGACACCCTCGATCGACCTATTGTCGTTAATTGTAGCTTCCTGAGAGTGTCAGAGACACCCTCGATCGATCTATTGTCGTTAATTGTAGCTTCCTGAGAGTGTCAGAGACACCCTCGATCCACCTATATAAACTAACTCACAAATTGTAGTTTATCTCCAACACTGAAACAGGGTGCGTCTCCGCTCCGTCATTTTATCGTTTCAACCAGCCAAAGAAGTTCCCAAGAGAACAATGCGTGAGATAAAGAAGAAAATATGACGTAATCCACTCTGACAGTGTGTTATCGAAGGCAACAAACATTGAGGTTTATCCTTCCTGATGTGGGTAGAGCAGGCTAACGTCTGGTCAGGCAAAACACACCGATCGGATAATATTAGTCAGGATCAGAGAAGAAAATATTGACCAAGACTCTCGCCTCCCTTACACGCGGTTCTCCTTGGAGACAGGATGTTTCTTAAAAGTATGGCAAACGAGTTTGGAGGGAGGGGGGAGGGACGTGATCATGGTAGTAGTGATCGACACGCAGATAAACCCACGCACAGCACAGCCGCCTTCATCAGCACGCTTGTGATGTTTTAAATTTAGTCGACCTGTACTTCTACAGGGGTAGATGCTTCTGTGCAGGTTCCAGCTCTTGGGTGAGCTTAACGTAGCCGGAACGAGGATTTCCTGCTTAGCGGACTAGGCTCGAGCAGCGTATTACCTTGCTGTGTTGGGACAAGTGCCGCAGAGGGTGGTTAATTGATGTGCGAGTCCATCTTAATAGACTCAAACATAAGAGCAAAGTAGACCCGCAGCCTGTTAGACGCCATCTATGCTGCTATTAACAAACCACTTAACCGTTTCTGGTGTTATGCCATGTCACTTAACGTCCTTCACAGGATGTAGACAAAAAAGAGTAAATATACTTATTATAGGCATTCAGCACAAACAACAATACCGCTCTCTAATGTAGAAGCCCCTCTAACACATGGGGCTACACACTTCGTTATTCATATATGCCTAAAACCTAGTTATTGTGAAGGAGTCTTCTTATATAAAAAAGATAATCTCCGATATTTTCCTCAAAGATGACACAGAGAATGAGAATAGTTTTCTTGAGGATCAGAAAAAGGTGGGCATTGGAAAATATTTCTCATCCCTGGTTCTGAATAAAATTCCTTTCGTTCATCCGGCCATATATCGAAGTGAGGAAAAGTGTGAGAGACACGATGCAGCAAACACACATTATATGTTGGAGTGAGTTAGGGAAGTATCCTTATCATTAAGAAACATTATGTGATGAAGTGAGGAAAGTAGGTATCCAGGTCATTAACAAATATTATGTGTTAAAGTTAGTAAGGTAGACAGGCTTCGAGCATCTGTTGACCTTTACCCTAGAACGTCTATAGCCAAAACTCCCAAAAAGTGATGCTTGAATGTATTTAACATTTAATGGTAAAATTTCAGTTTCTAATGGACTGACCTTTTCTTTTACTTTTCAGTTCCAAATTGGCACTGATCCTGGGACTTCGCCTATTTGACTTTGATCGGTCACATTAAAGAAAAGGTCGCTGTACGGTATAGCAAAATAACACATTTTTCTCTAAATAGTTTGACTTTGTTAATATTAATTCACCCAGGAAGGAAACGATGCTACAATCAATCTTAGTTGAATTGACCAAGACATTCTAGACCGAATATGGTGTGCAAATTTCGCGTCGCTAGAGTTCATCAAGAGGTTTTGCATGTATTTTCTGTTTCCTATTTAGAATGCCAAGATCTACTTCTCCTGTTCATGATGGAGGTCTACAGTGGTGATACAGCTAATATGTAGTGTTGGTGCCCTCTATAGTGAGGGAAATCAGATAAGGATACAGTTGACACGCGTTAACGCTCAATCACCGATTGTCAGATTACTGCCATAGCTGAATAAACAATGCCCAGAATGTATGTAATTAGAGACGGAGGTAGGTCCACCAGCAATAAGGATCACTGATTGGGCAGATCAAGAGTGTGTAGAATCAGCGACCTGCAAGAACAATCATCATTTTTTTTTCCAATCCATTAAAATAAAATTAAAACAGGAGAGTCCCACCGTAGTAGTCAGGTCAATTCAGTGAATAATACGATTTTGTTTTTCGAATTTGTAATGTGACTTGAGACTAACAAGGGATCAAGATGTTGAGCAATGAATCAGCTGCAGCTGTCAGCAACTCAAAGCTGACTGCTAGCATCAGCGCCAGCCAATCAGAGCTGTCAAGACCCTTCTACACCTCTAGTGGTGATCCTGGATGGACTGCATCAGAGCAGACTGGTTAAGGAGAAGGGATCGAAGAGGGAAGGCTAACATTTTACTCAGAAATGCCTTCTGAAGTAGAATGTGTGGGACCGAAAGGTGCAAATATCGCAGTCAAGCTGTAAACTACGACAATTAACTTAACTTAACGTCTTTATTCTGATTTAGAAGACTCTGCAGAGTCCGAATACAACCAGTTTTATTTACATTACCTTGCTCTTTAAAGCTATGCGCATTCAATTTATTCTGAAATGCATTAATTGTCCCTGACACAACGTATTCTGTTCTCCCGACAACATCCTGCTGCTTGCAAAGACATTCTCGGGGCTTTGTAGGCGCAGCAAGAACGAGCGAAGAGAAAGAAAAAAATCTAGCGAAGGCCTCTGAGTTATCGTAGGTTGCTTTCCTTTGTTGGTTTCACATTTTGAATACATAAACTGTCATGTGTCACTTTTCTGGAATGCTCATGTTCTGAGAAATTGAGAAGGACCGAAACACAGAATTCTAAAGAAGATGAGAACATTGCTGCAATGGATGACATGGGACAAGAAGTAAATAGATACATTAAAGATCTGTATGCTACACACATCTTTCAATTCCATCTTGCTTCATGCTCACCAGCTAAAATCGGATGTGTCATGATGGAAGATTTCACAGATTTCACAGCCTCATTGTGAACTACCAAACAACGTCCTTTTCTGGACAGACGATGACGAAGAAGAAGAAGACCTTATATGCATACTATGCGAAGAATGGGGCCTTCATTGCAGTAAGCTTTTAGACAGGAAGCCTAAGTAAAGCACTTTGAATTTTGTTGACCCTTTTTTCTGTTACATTCCATTGTCCATGAGATTGCTGACTCCATGCAAAACCTTCTATGGTTGACTTTTCCGACGCCAATGGAATGCTGCATTGGGCTTAATAATAATAATAGTTAATAATAATAATAGTTAATAATAATAATAGTTAATAATAATAATAGTTGCCAATCGCAAGCAAAGATGGTCACAGCATCAGATCATTGTTGCGAAATGTGATCTCTGTTCGCTGTAAAGACCAACCATGGAACGGCACACTCTGCCACATACAAGGCGCACATGTGGGCCTTTTGTGTCTTCCACGTGTTACAATTCTATTAATGATTGACATACAGCTTACCTAATATTTATTTCGTTAACGTTTATCTTACGAAACGATATTTCTCTAGCATTTGAAATTTAAAATATAAAAAATAATATTTGTCCTCCTTCCTAACACGAAGAGATGCGCTTTTGCCAGTATTAAAATACAGGCAGTAATTTAGTTTTCTCTCATTCGCCTTCTATGACCAAGGGATGCACATGCCATCAACCAACCCTCCCCAAGCAGCTCTGTCCTGTTCAATCTTTTCCACTTCCTATCAGCATTTTCCTATTTTCTTTACTTCCGCCTCCAGATCTCGTCTCCATGTATTCCTTTGTCTGCCTAGATTTCTCCTTCCTTGGGGGTTCCATGACAGGGATTGCCTGAGGATTTCTTAATGTATGACCCATCCATCTGCACTTTCTTCCTAAGATTTCCTGTTCCAATTTACCTTGTCCCGCTCTCTCCCACAGTCTATCGTTTGCAACTTTGTCAAACCATTTTATACCAACTGATTTTCTCAGGCTTCTGTTGACAAAACCCTGCAATGTCCTGTTATTGCTTTTGGTCATCCTCCATGCTTCCGCTCCATACACCAGGACTGACTTCACATCTGATTTGAAAATCCTATATTTTTTACCATTTTTAACATTTACTTTACGAAACGATATTTCTATTATCCTTGACCTTTGAAATGTAAAAAATAAATATTTTTCCTCCCTCCCTAACACTTGGAGATGCGCCTTTGCCCTTATGAAAATACAGGCAGTAATTTAGTCCTGAGCTAGACAAATCTCCGGGAAACATTAGGCGGGATTCAAATCCATCATCACATTATTCCAGACGACTGGAACATGGATCTGATGGTTGCAAATTAAAATTGGCCCCCCGCAACCATCTTTATGTCGCAAAATTCTCGTATTTAAATGGCTGTCTGTCGTTCTATGTTGGTGGGTTGTTGTTTTTCACTGCGCCTAAAAACACTTTTATAAAACTGTCTTAAGAGCGTTGGTTTTCTTTCTTGAGTTATGTTGTAGAAGTGTATATGACTGACGAATAAAGGGTGCTTGAATCGTCAGTTGCCGTGTAGTGTACCTGCTAGGGTCTTTTCAACTTCGAGAAAAACAAAAGCAGGTCCTAATCGGGGTGCTTCTTCTTCTTCTTCTTTTTCTTCTTCTTCTTCTTCTTCTTCTTCCTCTTCTTCTTCTTCTACTTATTTTTCTTATTGTTCTTTTTCTGCTTTTTCTTTCTCTTCCTCTTCTTTGACGTTTGTCTTCAAATTACTAGTACAATGAATCTTACAAAAGGCGCAGTCTGCTCGTGGCTCTAGACACTGCCGTACAGTTTTTCATGAAGAGGAATTTGTTGCTTCGCTGCACCACCCCTTTCACTAAACTCATGCCCTACTGAATAAATTATGATCGCAAATGTTGGTACAAATTGGTATCTTGTATTTGTTAGTACATTTTTGTTATTCTCCTGTCTTCACCTCACCTCCTTGTTTTACAGTTTGTGTTTAAATTCTAGCTACATTTGTCGATCCTAAAAAATGAACTTGGCATATGTCTGTTTTCATTTCTATGTTCAGGGATCAAGATGCTGAGCAGTGGACGAACTGTACCGGTCAGCGAACCAAAGTCGACTACTAGCACCAGGGTCGGCGACCCAGAGCTGCCAAGACCCACTTTACTTATACGCGGTGATCGAGGATAACAGGCTGCGACAGAGCAGGTTGGCTAAGGAGAACGGATCGAAGAAGGAAGGCTAACCCGGTACCAAAAAGTTCCATGCTGAAGTCGTATGTGACGGACTAAAATTGGCAAATGTCGTAGTCAACCTGTAAACTACAACACAGCGCATTCCGATCTGCGGGCTATATTCTACTACATGCGAAGCCATTTTCATTCGAGTTGGTAGCGTTAGTTTGAGAACAAACGCAGAAGAAGATTTATAACTCCATCAAAAAAACATAGTGTTCGTGAACGATTCCTTAGCAGCGCTTGTCGGAGATTGGTTCATTCTTGTATGTTGTTCTCCCATCTCTTTTTGGGACGACCTCTTCCATGCAGGATCATATTTGCAAGACCGTTTCATCTCGATATGTGACAGTACCAAGACCGTTTGATCTCGATATGTGACCGTACCAAGACCGTTTGATCTCGATATGTGACCGTACCAAGACCGTTTGATCTCGATATGTGACAGTACCAAGACCGTTTCATCTCGATATGTGACAGTACCAAGACCGTTTGATCTCGATATGTGACCGTACCAAGACCGTTTGATCTCGATATGTGACAGTACCAAGACCGTTTGATCTCGATATGTGACCGTACCAAGACCGTTTGATCTCGATATGTGACAGTACCAAGACCGTTTGATCTCGATATGTGACCGTACTAAGCGAGTTTCCGTATTTTGACCGTTGCCAAGAGGATCAGTGATCTCTTAAGTGTGTCCTTGTACCTATTTCCGCTTGCTTCCTTGCCAATTTGCAGTACACCATAGAGCAGCTGTTTTGGTAGACGTTGATTCGACATGTGCACCACATGACCATCCCACCTCAGCTGTGCTGCACATTCCATGGTGTGCTTGCTGGTCATGCCCGGTCGCGCTAACATGAGGCCAAGACCATAACTAACACAAAATTAAGGGAAAATGACCCGATGAACACCTATCTCTACCTCCGAAAAAAAGGCAAACTAATATGATTTAACAAGAATCAGCTTAAGTCGGATGTGTCGGACCAAAAGGTGCAAATATCGCAGTCAAGCTTTAAACTATAATACAACGGATTCCGTCCTCCGGGCAACACTCTGCTACTTGCAACGCCCTTTTCCTGGTTTTGTAGCGTGAGATTGAGAACGGACGAAGAAGATTTAACTAAAGAAGAGCAAATCGTCATCTTCAGACTCGGAACTAAACATGATATATACAAGAGGCATCTTTGCAGCTGAAAAAGGATTGGAACAGATGACAAGTGTCCATGCACACCTGCACCGTCACGGAGGAAGAGAGAGAACACTACTAGCCTCGCGAGACAGGTAGGAGAGAAAACGTGTATGTAGATAGAACAGCGTACCAAACAACGGCGTCCTTTGTCAGAAACAAAACAGATCTTCATTAGAAGATGGATGATGGAAAATATTAAGAAGAAAATTTATGTGTTTTTGGTTTTCTTTGTAGTGACTGAATTCTGTAGCGACAGACTTTGGTGTGAAATGAGATTTCCACATTCTGATAATATTTATATCCCTTTCTTCTGTCTTAGTCGACCTGTCCTTCTACAGGAGCAGATGCCCTTGTGTACCTCCCTGCTCTGGCGTGGTCTGGATGTTGCCGGAAGGAGGAACCTGCTTAGCGAGCTAGGCCCGATTAGCTTATTACTCCGCTGCGGTGGGACAAGTGCCGCCAAGGTGGTTAACAGATGTTCCAGTCCATCTTAATAGACACAAACACTAGAGCAAAGTAAACCCGCAGCCTGTTAATGATGCTCTTAACAAACCACCTAAGGCTGGCCGGTGTTATCCTATGTCACACAGTTAGTCTCCATTTACGACATGTTCTCTGTATGGCAGTGGGGCTATTCCTGCCCTTGGCGGATGACTTCTGTCCCCATGACTATTGCTTTCAATCCATCTGGCAATGTAGAAGTTATCACTGTATCTCTCATTCTCTCTCTCTCTTTCTTGTGTGCATGCGTTTTTTGTTTCGTAAACAAATGTATGGCTTCCAGTCGGAGATCTACTGACTCCCTATGGACAACGAAGAGCCATGTTTGAGAGTCTGCGAACCAAATCTAGAATTCACAATTATTCATTGTTTTTGTTTAAAAAAAATTTATTCACTTAATATTTTGTTAAATATTCTTCGTTCGCTAATCTTAAACATGAGTTTCCCTCACACCCCTACATTTAGCAGAATATATAATAATAAAAGGAGGTCTGGTTTTTATTGGAAGAATTGGGAATGGGTTGCATGGAATACTGGTCAAGTGTGTGTATGTTTATAATTTCATCTCGTGTGGTGAGGAGAGTGAGGGCAGGTTTCAGGGGTTCTGCGACCTTGAAAAGGTTGAGAGTGGCTCGGCTCGATTCTTAATGTCACAGTCTTGGATAATAAAATTGAGTCGGTGATAGAGAAAAACAAATGCTTTGCTGTCTCTCTTTCTTTCTCTCTCTCTCTCTCTTTCTCTCTCTCACTCTTTAACTCTTTTGTTTTCCTTTGATCTCTGTCCGTTCTCCGTCTCTTTCTTTCCATTCCTCTCTTTGCTTTCTCTCTTTATCTCTCTCTTGTCACTTTCTCTCTCTCTCTTATTTACTTTATCTCTATGACTCCCGTTTTCTCCCTTGTCTCTCTCTTTCTCCACCTCTCTCTTTTTCCGACTTTCTATACCTATTTTATTTTTCTCCTCCCTTTTTCCTCATCTTTTTTATGTTCCTTTCTCTCAGGTTCTCTCTCTTTCTCTTTCTCTATTTCTCTATCATTCTATCTTTCTTTCTCTTTCTTTCTTTCCTTAGTTCTTTCTTTCTTGTCTCTTCCTTTGCATTTCTATTTCTTTTTCTCTTCTTATTCTCTCTCCTTCTATCTCACTCTTCCTCTTTTTATCTTTTTCCATCTCTATCTTTCGCTCTCTCTCTCTCTATCTCTCCTTTGTTTTTATATGCTGGACTAAACCCACGTAGCCTTGATCAAAAAACAAAATCTGTTATGTGCATTCTCTCTATAATCACATTTTAAAATGTACGTAAGCCTTACAGCAGTGCTCTTTAACCTGGGCGCTACACAGTCCACTAGTGGGCGATGTTAGCTTTTAGGTGGGCTGTTCTGTAAAAGACAGATGTGTCGGATCGAAAGGTGCAAAAACCGCAGTCAAGCTGTAAACTTGCGACACAACACATTCCGTTCTCCGGACTACATCCTGCTACTTGCAAAGCCCTGTCTAGGGCTTGGTAGAGAGATATTGAGATCGAACGTAGAAGAGAACGAAGAAGGCATGCTGTAACAAAATAATAACATGTATTAAAAACACAACCTGAGGAAACTTTCGCAGAATACCGGCAAACCAACCAAAGTACCAATTGTAAGAACCTCTGTTTGTCTCATGGCAGCACAAGTCTGTGAAACATGGACAGTTAGCACAACCACAAGTCCTTCGAGTCGAAGTGTTATAAAAAGGAACTTAAAATACTGTGGAATGGAAAAAAAAACAAGAATGCAGACATTCGACAATAGTTGGGCATAGAGATGAACGTGTCCATACATTTTATTATGAACTGTAAACCCTTTGGCTTCCATCAAAAGACATAATGGTCTTGAGAGAAGGGTAATGGAAGGTATGATGCCGGGCCAGAGAGGCAGAGGCAGACCAAGATGTAAACAGCACATACCAACCATCAAGTTTGCAAAATTTCGTTATTCTCTGACTCATACGTTTCCTCAGTAGACCGTTGACAACATGGCGGGTTTGACTATGGGTTGGAGGATAATGACATTTTGCAAACTTGACGCTTAATATGTACTGTTTATACCAGAAGTGACGTCAAAATGCGCATCGTACGTGTGTTCACTTGTTCCAGTTTGATCCGGTTTCATTTGAGCACGCCCCGTACTTAAGATCCACAATTGCAGTTAAAAATGTGTGCCATTTTGTCAAGATTGTCCTCGATAATTTTGCTAACAGAAGAACAAGAACAGCAGCAATGCACAATGTTGAAATTACATTTTTCACTTCAGAAATAAACGTGCTGTCTTAATTCATTTTCTATCTTCCCTATACATGTTTTGACTTTTTGTGTTAGTTTGATGTGAATTGAGACGGGCGGCAAACTGAGATGTCGCCCCAGATGGAAACGAATCTTGTTACGTCACTGGTTGCGTGGAGAGATATTACAAACAGTTAACATTTTCATGTATGTAGATGGCTAAATAATTCAAGATGGAGAAATGTCTAAGGGAATATTTACTCGCAATGCTCTAGTCCCAGGTGGCTTTACTTAACTTAACTTAACGTCTTTATACTGGTTTAGAAGACCCTTCAGAGTCTGTATACAACCAGTTACATTTACATCACCTTGCTCTAAAAGCTATGCGCATCCAGTTTATTCTTAAATGCATTAACTGTCCCTGCCTCCACTACCTCTCCTGGCAATGCATTCCAAGCAGACACCACTCTCTGACTAAAAAAATATTTCCTAATATCTAACCTGGACATCCCTTTAGTCAGCGTGTAGCTATGCCCTCGTGTTATTGTAGGTGGCTGCATTAAAAAAAACTTGTTATAGTTTAATTTATCGATTCCTCTGATCATCTTATAAACCTGTATTAAGTCACCACGAATTCTTCTCTCTTCGAGACACTGTAGGCCGGTTTTTCTGAGTCGTTCCTCATAACTGCAATTCTGGAATCCCACTTTCATCTTTGTCGCTCTTTTTTGTATTCTTTCTAGCATGTTTATGTCCCCTTTATGATAAGGACTCCACACCTGTACACAGTACTCCAATCTAGGTCTAACTAAAGCTTTATACAGTTTGACGATCACTTCCCTGCTCCTATGTTTAATATTTCTTTTTATCATACCTAACATTGCATTTGCCTTTTTCACTGCTACCTTAACTTGCTCACTCACCTTTCATGTATGATCTATTATAACCCCTAGGTCCCTTTCCTTATCTATCTTTCTAATATTGTTTTCTCCCATTCTGTAATTATGTTCCATATTGGATCTACCCATGTGGATGACTGTACATTTATCTACATTAAACTCCATTTGCCAGATTAGAGACCATTCTCGAATTTTATCTAAATCCGAAATCAATATATCTACTTCAGCTTTAGATGAGACACTACTGCATATTTTTGTGTCATCAGCAAATTTTGCAATCATGGATCTCATATCAATGTCCAAATCATTTATATATATCAAGAACAAAATTGGTCCCAAAACCGAGCCCTGTGGCACACCACTTTTCACTTCACTCCACTCAGAGTACTCCTTATTTATGCCCACCCTCTGCCTTCTTCCCGTTAACCAATTTTTCAACTAACGAACAACTGGGCATAAAAGTTCGCGAGTAAGCAAACCAAGCTCAGGTTGTTTTAATCCAACGTGTTGCAAATACTCATCTATGGTTGTGAATGCTGGAAAATAACAAAGGTGTTAGAAAAGAATGCAAATGAGTTTGAGAGTTAAGTGACTGAGAAAACTGTTGAACATTGGTTGAGAGGAATTTAATATCAACAAAATGATTAGAGAAATCACCAATCAACAGTATGTTTCATCACTCATCAAACAAAAACGGTGGTAATTCACCGGACATGATCATAGAATGGACAATAACAGTACCCCTTTGAAAGCGTTTATGTGGTCACCATCTGGCAGCAGGATAAGAGGAAGACCAAAAGAAACTCTCCGCAGAACAATCGTCAGAGAGGGCTTCATTATGGGCTTTAACAACATTCATGAACTCAGAAGAGAGGCGTCACACAGATCAAACTGGAGAGCACTGGTTTCTGTTTTATGGGACGAGTTTGGCAGTGGAGAGCACTGGTTTCTGTTTTATGTGACGAGATTGACACTGGAGAATACTGATTTCTGTTTTATTTCACGAGTTTGGCACTGGAGAGTACTGGTTTCTGTTTTATGTGACGAGATTAATACTTGAAGAACGTATCAGACACACAGAGACAGACATACATATACATCAGGTCAGGTCAGGTCACCCCGTAACCAGTGAGGTCGTTGGGGCACACATGAAGACATCCTTACAACGCCACTCTTCTCTGTCAGCGGCCGCTGCCTGTGACTCTTCTGGTTGGAGATTGGTCCATTCTTTTATGTTGTCCTCCCACCTTTTTTTGGGACGTCCTCTTCGTTGTCTGCCTTGCACCTTTCCGTGTAGGATCGTATTTGCAAGACCATTTGATCTCGATATGTGACCGTACCAAGTGAGTTTCCTTATTTTGACAGTTGCCAAGAGGTCTTCAAAAGGTCCTATTGCTGTTGTAATTCTATCTCATATTTCCTCATTTGTAACTCCCATTTTTGTACGTGACGTTTAAAAGTCTTCGGAAACATCTCATCTCCAAGTCATGTTTCCTTTACTGGAGGGCAGCTGTATCTGTCCATGTCTCAACAGGATTAAGGAATATTGACCACTTGACCAATGTATGCATTAATCCGATGATTTTTATGCATAGTGATAACCGTTTATCTTGCCAGATTTTATTAAGCCGTGCAAGCGTCGCTATTGTTTGTGCTATTCTGACCAACACCTCACATTTTGATCCTTCATCACTGACAATCGAACCTAGATATTTAAAATGGTCAACCACTTCGAGTTCCTGGCCATTAGCTTTTATCCTACTGTTGAAGCCCTCGGCTTTGTTGGTCATTAATTTTGTCTTTTTAAGCGTTTATCTACATACCATATTCAACAGCTGTTTCATCGAGCTTTTTGAGCATTCTTGGAGTTCTGTTTCTGAACCCGCCAATCCATCGATATCATCTGGAAAACGAAGGTTGGTAATCGTTCGGCCCCCTGTCTTGACAGTACCAGCGTGGCCTCCAAGTGCTTCACTTATAATTCCTTCAAGGAATATATTGAAAAGAGTTGGAGAGAGTGTACAACAGTCTCACACCAACTGATGTGCGAACTGATGGTTCGCACATATACATACACGCAGACGAATAAACAAACAGACAGGCGGGCATGCAGACAGGTAAATGATTCACCAAAAAAAACGATCGAACAACATGTTGCACCAAAGATCCAAAGTAAAAGAATAAAGGTGTATAAAATGTTCATCAAACTGCGTGGGGCACTCCGAATGTAATGCCTCATATTTTATTCCATTAAAAACATAACAGATAACATGAGCGTAATAACACCATTTGATATAACCATGTCTTGCTTTCATGAAACTTTTTTTCGAGATAGTCACCACCCATGGCTATACATTTTCTCCATCAATGAACATCAGCATACGTGCCTCGCTCGTAAAAATCTGCACCAGTGGAGGGGACCCACTGTTTCACAACTGATTTGACGTAAATCTGGCGCACAGTTTGTGATATGCCACCTTCACAATCAAGCCAGGCTCCTGGTCTGTTGACAGTTCACTGGTTGTAATCCTCCGATTTACGCAGATGAGCTGTTCGAGAAGTTCTTTATTGTGTGGTGTGACAGTTGGCCGTCCGAGACATGGCCTGTCCTTCATGTCGCTTTCAACACTGCTGACAAGTGCAACCTGCAGCCTCACTGTGCTAACATCCACTGTTTGGTCAACGTTAACGTTCAACGAGCGTCGATGAATGTCAAATGGGGCAACTTTATCCGCATAGAGTATTTAAATAACGCACCTTTGTTTGTAAAGCACTTTCAAGGCAGATACCATTTTGTCAGACTGCTCCTCCACTGCCACTTGTCGGACGGAAACACAATTTTATGGATATTGGCGGAAATGTTGAAACTTTGCTGGTAAACTGCCAAACCCCCACTTCTGACATCGTGGGACATTAAAATACAATAGGAGACATTACTTTTGGAGCAATCCTCATAAAAAGAGGCACTTTCTGGAGTTACATCACCTTATGCTCTGAATGGACAACGTAACTCGGGAAATGGTCGAAGTTCGGTCTGCCTTTTCTAGTAATCGATGTACGTATTGGATGACATTCATTATACACGTGCAACAGGATGTAAATTAAGTATTTGTAAAAGAAAGAAACGATGAACGAAGTATGGTAATTGTGATATCAACAGAAGAATATTCTGCCTAAAAGGTTAAGCGATGTAAAGTAAAGAAGTAAAGTAACCCATAGCGTTACTGCCAAATGGTATGAATCACTATCTTACATTTCAAAGGCTCGGCTATATGAGAGCGGTAGCCATCTCCTCTCCCTCGCAGCGTTTACTTCCCGGACTGAGTCGGTTTCCCATTTAAGGCTGGGTCGATCCGGGAGCCATTGCGATCTGAAAAAACACTACCGCCTCAACTGTGGAATGAACCCAAGACCACTGAGATGCAAAGCCAACGCGCTAACCACTGCGCTACGCGGATGATAATCTACATAACAACCCCATAACTTTAAGTTAACATATATCCCCTATGTACATCCGCTGATGAGCTGGGCCACTCAACATAAATGTAAATGTTATTGCTCTTCAATAGGACCATGAGTTAAAGTATTTTAGCAGTATTTTTTGTTTTTGGACAGACGGAAGGATTGACAGGGAAATCGAGACTAGCTGTCAGAAAGCAGCTGCTGTAACTTATCAGCTGTCACGACTGACTAGGCACCAGACCATTAGTTTAGCAACAAAGGAACTGTTGATCAACAATATATTTAAACAAACTCTGTGTTACCAGTGCCAAACATGGATTCTGTCTAGGGCGAGTGAGAGCAGCACTTCGACGTGTTAAATGAAGTGTTTGAGGAAAGTCGTCAGTGTTACCAGGATAAACATGGATTCTGTCTAGGGCGAGTGAGAGCAGCACTTCGACGTGTTAAATGAAGTGTTTGAGGAAAGTCGTCAGTGTTACCAGGATAAACATGGATTCTGTCTAGGGCGAGTGAGAGCAGCACTTCGACGTGTTAAATGAAGTGTTTGAGGAAAGTCGTCAGTGTTACCAGGATAAACATGGATTCTGTCTAGGGCGAGTGAGAGCAGCACTTCGACGTGTTAAATGAAGTGTTTGAGGAAAGTCGTCAGTGTTACCAGGATAAACATGGATTCTGTCTAGGGCGAGTGAGAGCAGCACTTCGACGTGTTAAATGAAGTGTTTGAGGAAAGTCGTCAGTGTTACCAGGATAACCAGAATGCGAAGCGACAACATATGTAGTTTGATCCACACTATTTCTTGTGCAGAATAAATTTACAGCACAAGATACTCTGGTTTAGCCATCTCAAAAGAAGGCACCCTCATCAACTTCCACTGATGGCTTACAACGTAGGTAGAACTACCAGTACATCTACGTTGGCCACCGGATCAACGTGCAGAACGACCTGATCCCAGAGTTGACAAGAAAGCTTCTCGCGGGCTGTGCGGCCCTCTGGTCTATAAACCATGTACTGGGCATCAGCCACATAGTCTTCGCACCTCTCTCTTGATTCCATAGTACTACTTGTAATGTTATGGAAACATAGCCGTTCACGAGAGAGAAGGACCCAAGTCTCTATGGTCACCCTCACACGTCATGGCCAACGCACAGAAGATCTACCCACGTCTGACATACATCAATTGTCCCTTGAGGAAGATAAAGTTATTAATGCAGACAAGATCAAGTATCGCTGGGCGGGCCAATTATTGAGTGAAATGGACGATTGATTGAGCACAGCGACAACAATATGGGATCCCAAACCAATAACGACCACAGGGACGACCACCAACACGCTGGTACGATTCCCTTGCATTCCACAACAACTTTCATACGTATTTACTTTCTGTGTTCAAGCTCCACGTCATACATCATGCATCCAGTATTCAGCGACATGGATTGCCTTGTTATTTGTCTCTAGCATGTCACACCTATTGCATGTTTCCTAGAGGTTGAGACGGGTTATCAGGTAGACTTGTTCCTGTAGAGTGCCACAGTCATATGTGTCATCAATGTGTATTCCTATTCCTTTATATTCCTCTTGCACCGTGATACACAAGTTCGGAGTCTGATCAGCGACTTCCTTGTTGTGTAGGTAAATGAAGTCTGGGGCAGGTTTACCCTGAATATCGATCTCTGGGGCCTGCATCAATTCGTGCCATCTCTCAATAAAACGTTTCTAGAGCTTGTCTGTATCTTCTTTGTTGATTAAACAAATTATGTCTAGATTTGAGTCTTGTGGTCTGTACCCGATGTCAAAACATTGGATGCTCCTGTTTTTCTTGTTCTATTATGCTATGCTACTTCTTTGAAACTCGTGTGATGCTAATTCATTAAATGGGGTATATTTTATCGATGGAGGTGGGTTTTATGCACCCTGATACTATCAGGACCACCTCATTTATTGTTGCGCCAACTAACCGCTCCTAACGCACCATGAATAGCAAACAGCTGGACGATTTATTATCCTCTGGTTCATCGTGGTCCACGACAGACCGTAGGAAGATAAATTGGGACTGAACGGTGTAAACGCTTCTAAAGGACTGCTTATCAGGTAATGCACTAACAAAATACGAGGCGCGTTCAAATGAAACCGGAAAAAACTGCAACAAATGAACACACGTACAATGCGCATAATGACGCCACTTCTGGTGTAAACATCACATACCAACTGTCAAGTTTGCAAAATGCCATTATCCTCCGACTCATAGTTTCCTCAGCAGACCGTTGAAATCTTGGCGGGTGTGATTCGGTATTCGTCCAGAGTTGTTCAGCTAGCGGTGATTCTGTTTCTAATAGCTGAAGGATGTCGACCAGTTGACATTCATCGTAGAATATAGGCAGTGTATGGTAACAAAAGTGTGTGGAAGACAACAGCGAAGAACTGGACAACCATGTTTAAGGAAGGACGTAAGTTAACGCAACAATATGCGCCTGACCTAATCTCGGAAGATCTTTCGTTAACTCACGTTCTTCTTTAAATATCATTGTCCAGTTCTTCGATGTTGACTTCGACACACTTTTGTCAATATGCACTGCGATGAATGTCAACTGGCCGACATCTTTCAGCAATTAAACACCGAATCACCGCTCGCCGATCAACTCTGAACGTATTCAGAATCACACCCGCCAGAATAGAGGGATTGAAATGGTGTGATAAGATCATTAATGTGGAACTGTTGGACACAACCAGACAAAATAGAGGGATTGAAATTGTATGATAAGATAATTAATGTAGAACTGTTAGAAAGAACCAGACACAATAGTATTAACTGTAAGGTTTCCATTGATTTATTGATTGAATGATTGGTACAACAATTGATTAATTTAGTTATTGATATAAAAAGGTTGAATGACATTATTTATTGCTTGATGAATTGAAATAAAAAGATGTTTATTTATTGAAATAAAAAAAAATGTTTTTGACTGATTGATATTAAAAGATTGATTGATTTATTTAGTGAAATAAAAAGGTATATATATATATATATATATATATTTATGGAAATTAAAAAAAGGTTTGTTAATTTCTGTATTGAAATAAAATGGTTGGTCAATGTATTTTTTGAAATAAAAAGTGTGGTTCAGTTATTTATTAAAAAAGACATTAATTGAATGATTGAAAGAAATTAAAAACGTTCATTGATTGAAATGAAGTGATTGATTGATTGAACTAAAAAATAATATCATAAAGATAGTAAACACTAAGTGGTTATACGATTACAAAGGCATCAATCCACATAAGTAATAATAAAGAACACAATAATACGATGCTCAGCTTGTGTGTATGAAACACAATACTCCATTTCAATGTTGGAAAGTGAATGGGGAAACTCATGTCACATATCGTATATCTCGCCTAACTGACCTGGGGCAATTTTGTTGCCATTTATCTTCGAACCAATTGCGACCGTAATTTGTAGAGCCGAACTACCACATCCTGAGGGCACAAACAAACACCATCTACAGCGAAAAACGCCAATTTGGGCTCCTGACGAGAGCAGATTTTATTTAGTGGGCGCTCGCAGTCCCTTGTTTCCAATCAGCCGAGAAGAGCTTGAGGGCTATGTCCGGGTCGATTATTTCCTCTGGTTCGATTTCTGCTAGTTGAACGCGAGTGTGGTGTGGGTTCTTTCTAATAAATGCATCGTTACTGGAGGATAGGCATTCACGGAATTGTTAACACGTATAGCATTGCCCACTTCGGCGAGCAATGAAGTCGTATTGCGGTTCATGTGGACAGATATTATAAAATAAGAAAAGATGCATAACAAGAAAATAATAAGTCTTTTACTTGGGCTTTCGAAAAATAAAACCAAGAAGAAGAAGAAGAAGAAAAAGAAGAAGAAATATAAAGAAGAAGAAGAATAGAGGATGAAAAAACGAAGAAGCAGAAGAAATATAAAGAGGATGAAAAGATGAAGAAAAAGAAGAATATGAGGAGGGACAGGAAGGAGAAAAAAAGGTCGCACCTCACGCCCACGCCTTTCTCATCGAAATCATGTTGTGATGCAGCATCATATCCAATATCTTTAGTGTCTGAGCGTGCTGGAAGCATAACACTCCACTACAGCCAGGAGAGCCAACTATCACCAGTATACCTCGGGATCTAGAAGATTCACTGTAATCTTATACCAGAGGAGCATCGTCAAGAGCCAAGAGCTAAACACGCGTAGCTTTGAGCAATAACAACAACGCCATCATCAACAATGGGGATAATGGATAACGGTTCGTATAACCAACATCATTGAACCTGTGCGCTTCCAGGCGTGCTCCATCCCTTTCACCAATGAAAGCCCCCACGACCGAGTATGAACGTTATAGCTCCCACGGAGACTCCGATATGTCTCCCTGACTTCGTAATTTACCCATTTACAGCTGGGTTAACTGGAAGGAGCGGTTGTTCCATGGAAAATCTAACGATGTTCCTGGTCTGTCAAATTAAGCACAAAATGATTCGAATGTGGCACGCTGACATTGTAGGCCAAGCTCCCAAACGCTAGGCCACCGGATCGATGTGGAATATGTGTTTGTTCGGATATTAAAATATCGTCATCTTCTTCGTTCGTCTTTAGATTTCGACTTCAAAGACTCTATTAAAGGCAGCAGTCAACTCGAAGCTATGTACACGTCTGTACAGTTGTTCATACAAGGACAGTGGTTGTTGACATGTGCTACTTCGTTTACTAGAGTAATGAAAGGCAGTGTAACAGTTCCAGTCGGAGCATGAGTGTTTAGTGTAGGGGTGATGGGGTCGGCGACTCTGAGAACAAAGGTAACTAAATGTGTGCAAAGCTCACTCACCGTCTCGACACTAAGTCTACAAAGGTGGTTGGGGGAAATAATGGAAATAATGTGTCTAGTACAGGTAGGAGTTAGGCGCTGACCACTTCGGCGTTCTGATATGGGTAGTGGGGGTTAGTGACAGACAGAGGCCACCAGGTCTTGATGCGACATTTTGAGTGACAGGAACTCAGAGTGATTCGTTCCAATAACAACTAAGTGGAGGGAGATCAAAACTAGAGTGATGGCTGGGTCAGACATCCCACAGAGGACCATTGGACAGCTATAATACTGCTTGAGACTATATACTACTAGGCAAAGTTTAACTCAAACAAGCTAGCCATGGACACATGGCTAGACAGAGAGAGAAAGATTGAGAATTTAGCTTAGGGTCTTTTTAGCTCACTTACTTTCTAGAAGAGCGATTGATAGGCTGTTTTACGAATGTATTAGACGGTTGGAATGAGTAGCAGGGTGGATGAGCGAGCATACGCCTTTGAGGTGTGTGTTGGACACTTTGTGACTAGAAGCGATCTGAATGTGTGTTGTACGTGCAGAACACATTGTGAACGATGTATGATCTGAATGGTTACACGAGTGTACAGATCGCTTAAGGACGAGAGCTGAATGTGTGTTGTATGTGTAAGACACATCGTGAACGATGTATGTTCTGAATTGCTACACGAGTGTACAGATGGCCTGAAAGCGTGATCTAATTCTATGTGAGCATCCCGACTCGTTTAAGTACGTAATCTGATCGTGAGGAAAAGTTTGTGAGTGTGTGTTGAGTGGTCAGATAGGGTAGTGCATAGGCAAGAATATTGGGTATCATAGATCTTGGAGGAACCATCATAATATTTTACTTACAACCTCCGAATTTACATTGATATAATTTTAACGATTATTGTTGTTATGATATGTTCTGTTTTGTTGATTTATTAATAATGTTAATAAATCTGCCACCTGCTATGTGCTATGTTATTTTCTGTGTGTGGTCGTGAATGATGTGGATGCATGTGGTAACATTCAAGATAACTAAACCACTGTGGAAACGCCTCCTGCTGCAACAGCCGGAAGGTAACACGTGTCCCGCGCTGTCATGGTGGCTGTGCCACAGGTACTAAGATCCTTCTTCTTCTTCTTCTACTTCTTCTTCTTCTTCTTCTTCTTCTTCTTCGTACGCAGTCAGACAGTAACCATTATTTTTTTCGAAAAAAGCGGCGGTCATTCTGAGGCTGTCGACACTGCCATAGAGCTTGTCTTGTGGTTCCACTGGTGATGGCCACATCTGCTCTCTCTGATCCTCGTATGTCGGGCAGTTCTGCAGCAGATGTTCAGCGGTCATTTTCCCGGTACCACACGTGCATTCGTCGGTTCCACCTATCTTCTATTTGTTGAATAGGTGGTACCTCAGTCTATTGTGGCCAGTGCGAAGTCTGAAGACAACGACCTGCTCTCTTCTGTTTAACTGGTAATATGCATCGTTTTTGGTGTAACCAGTATGTTCGGTTTCCCATTTGGTCATGTATCTGGCTTTAATAAGCCGTTTTGACTCTTCGTATGTCATACTAGTATCTGTTTGTGGTAGTCTTGCACCTTTTTTTGCCAGTCTGTCTGCCTCCTCGTTGCCTTGGATGTTGCAGTGTGATGGGACCCACTGTACCACTACCCTTTTTGGTGCGGACTGCTGGCATAGTTGACAGAGTGCTGCTCTTAAGTCATTAAGCTCAGTGTTTTTCTGGCTTTTTAGCGCTGTGACTACGGCGAGATCATCTGTAAGCAGGACTGTATGGCTTTCATTTTCTTTATGTGTCACGTACTAAGATCCATAGTGTCAATCTTGAATTTGTTTTAAAGGGGGACATTTCATTCGTGGTGCCCTGTGCGCTGCCAGAAAATGATCATCTGATCTCTTCTGGAGAGTTTGTAGAAAGGCAACGAGTCGCTGTTATCAGAAATCAGAGCAGAACTATGAGAACTCCGGATATCCTCAAAAGACACGCTCCAATAGCTCCCCTCCCACTACGTAATCACAATACACAGATAGATGACGTTTGAGCAAAATATATCAGTAAAAAGGCACAATTTAATCATCGAGTACCATACAGAGAGATTAAGAACATTATTAGAAATCAGTATATACTCCAATGGACAGAAAACTGAAACATAAGCAGTAGACCAGACCAGACCCAGTTCACGAACTAAAAAGAAACCAACAAACTACATTATTTCGCCTGAGAACTGGTCAGTAGAGACTACTAGAACATCAATGCTGACTAAAGATCTCCCACGTCGATGAATGCTAACGTAGAGCAGGCAGTCAGAATCTGCAACACATTCTACACGAATGCCCATTCGATGTTCTTCGTGTGTCCTACTCTCTTGCCATTTGGCGTCCAAGATTTGCAATTCGTTGATTTCTTGTAATTGCCAAGTGGGAGGCATGTGCTGTCGTTAGGTGTAACTTCCTGAGAGAGTCAGAGGTACCTACGATTCGTGGACCAGAGACCTGCATATGATATGTACTCGATGCAGGCTGATCATACTACATTCTGACTAAATAACCAGCCCGCTTGATTTGTTGAGAGTCAATGTAGGCACTAACTGGGTTTATCCGCACTGTCTTACTCAGCGTGGTATTTCCCACTCTATAGTGAAATGAAATACCATTCCTGGGCAGAGAAAAACAGCTATGAAGCAGCGTCTCCGACCTGGTGAAGACTACAGACTGCACCATAGCAGCTGGCCTGTAGATATAGCAGGACCAAAGATCATGAAGGCAAAGAAGAAAATGGACGAATGTAGAAAGGCGTAATTTTCAATATGGCCAGTCTAATCTCGTTGCATTTGTATCTTAACGTGGCCTCGATAATTTATTTTGTCTCGCCATATAGTGGTGTTTTGTCGCTTTGTTGCAGTATATAAATGAGGTGGGCCTTGGAACAAGATTCTTTAAATTAGTAGGCCCCGAATTAGACAAGATTAGAACCGCTGCTAGAGTATTATATAACGGGAATAACGAGGACTCAGGTATATAACTCATACACACTTGGCATTACTAAGGCTAAGGCGTGTCAAATTGTCATATTGTTATCACCAGACATTGAAAGGGGAAAAAAGATAGCTGTAATAGGAGTGATTCTACTTATAGTAACTGGATTGCATACTGACGAATCCGACAGTCATTTTGGAGACAAAAGGTGGAAGTGACACATAGACGCGACCGATTCCCAGCCCTGTCAAACACGTCGTCTCAAACTTCCCCCGTAATCACGTCAAATCTCATCGCGACGAGAGACCACATTTTTCCGGGGACAAGAGTTGCCTGGTATAATGGCGGCTTGTTAGTTCTGTTATATGTTTGTACTGTATCCATCTTTCTATTCCTGACTGGGGTTCTTGACAGTTTATTAGTTCTGTTGTATGTTTGTACTGTATCCATCTTTCTATTCCTGACTGGGGTTCTTGACAGTTTATTAGTTCTGTTGTATGTTTGTACTGTATCCATCTTTCAATTCCTGACTGGGGTTCTTGACAGTTTATTAGTTCTGTTGTATGTTTGTACTGTATGCATCTTTCTATTCCTGACTGGGGTTCTTGACAGTTTATTAGTTCTGTTGTATGTTTGTACTGTATCCATCTTTCTATTCCTGACTGGGGTTCTTGACAGTTTATTAGTTCTGTTGTATGTTTGTACTGTATCCATCTTTCAATTCCTGACTGGGGTTCTTGACAGTTTATTAGTTCTGTTGTATGTTTGTACTGTATCCATCTTTCTATTCCTGACTGGGGTTCTTGACAGTTTAATAGTTCTGTTGTATGTTTGTACTGTATCCATCGTTCTATTCCTGACTGGGGTTCTTGACAGTTTATTAGTTCTGTTTTATGTTTGTACTGTATCCATCTTTCTATTCCTGACTGGGGTTCTTGACAGTTTATTAGTTCTGTTGTATGTTTGTACTGTATCCATCTTTCTATTCCTGACTGGGGTTCTTGACAGTTTATTATTTCTGTTGTATGTTTGTACTGTATCCATCTTTCTATTCCTGACTGGGGTTCTTGACAGTTTATTAGTTCTGTTGTATGTTTGTACTGTATCCATCTTTCAATTCCTGACTGGGGTTCTTGACAGTTTATTAGTTCTGTTGTATGTTTGTACTGTATCCATCTTTCTATTCCTGACTGGGGTTCTTGACAGTTTATTAGTTCTGTTGTATGTTTGTACTGTATCCATCTTTCTATTCCTGACTGGGGTTCTTGACAGTTTAATAGTTCTGTTGTATGTTTGTACTGTATCCATCTTTCTATTCCTGACTGGGGTTCTTGACAGTTTATTAGTTCTGTTGTATGTTTGTACTGTATCCATCTTTCTATTCCTGACTGGGGTTCTTGACAGTTTATTAGTTCTGTTGTATGTTTGTACTGTATCCATCTTTCAATTCCTGACTGGGGTTCTTGACAGTTTATTAGTTCTGTTGTATGTTTGTACTGTATCCATCTTTCTATTCCTGACTGGGGTTCTTGACAGTTTATTAGTTCTGTTGTATGTTTGTACTGTATCCATCATTCTATTCCTGACTAGGGTTCTTGACAGTTTATTTTAACCTTAATCTATTTCTTTTTTCAGTTTGATGAAGTATTCGTGTCGTTCTCTTTTGTATTAGGAGTTAAAGTAGGTCATAGAGGAAAGGTGCTGGAGCACGACAGGTGGTAGTGAAAATAGCTGATGCCTTCTTGGGAATGAAAAAAAGAAACATTTTACATAAGAGCAAAGAAGTTAAACTATATAAATTATTGGTGAGACCTAAATTGGAGTACTGTGTTTAGGTGTGGAGTCCATATCATAGATTGGATATAAATATGCTGGAAAGGATACAAAGAAGCACTACATAAATGATCGCTAGGCTTCAGAATTATAATTATGAGGAAAGACTACAAAAAAATGGTCTTTAGTGTCTGAAATTAAGAAGAATTCGAGGTGAATTAGTACAAATTCATAAATTTGTAAATTAAACGGATAAACTAGACTATACCAAGTTTTTCAAAGTACAAACGGCTACAAGAACAAGAGGGCACAGCTACAAATTGTTTAAAGACAGGTCCAGATTATATATAAGGAAACACTTTTACCAGTCAGAGAGTGGTGAATTCTTGGAATGCATTGCCGCAGGAAGTGGTGGAGGCACAATCAGTTAATGCATTCAAAACCAGATAGGATGCTCACAATATGTTCAGTATCGGTGGAGTGTAATAAACTGGTTGTATACAGACTGTGCAGAACTTCTAAACCAGTATAATGAAGTTCAATTAAGTTACGTATTTAACAGTTTGGTAAAGTCTACACATTTAATAGCTTGGTTGGGAAGGAAGAATAAAGTCTAGTTAGGCAAAATATACAGATTTGACATGTCAGTCAGGGACAGGCAAAATATACCGGCCAAGACCGTCATCTCGACTTTCTCGTAGGACTTCCTGGAAACGGGCTGTTTTCATGGTAACCTGGCTAACGAGGTGGTGGATTGAAGTAATCCCCGTAATCTCCAGAATCGTTCTTTCTAGATCATTCTGACGTCTGATTTGGCCGAAGTATGTTCATTTCCTAGACGTAATGTTATTTATCAATTCCATTTCTGCTAGTAAATGCAAATACTTTGGTCACATCAAGAGACACAACGGTCTTGAGAAAACGGTGATGGAAGGTATGGTGCCAGGCAAAAGAGGAAGGGGCAGACCAAGAAGACGATGGCACCAAGATATCCAGGAATGCCTGTCTATGACTGTGGCGGAGGCTGGAGTTTTGGCAAGGGAACGAGTTTCTTTCAGACAGACTGTGATGGGAGCGACGTTCTATAAAGGACATGCTACATGATGATGATGATGAATGTTTTTTACGAGCTAGTCTTGGCCTAATTCGAGCTCTTTTAGGATTTCTTTGTTGTCTCTTTAGCTATCCATTGTATTCTGAGCTCCCTCCTGTAGCAGTGTAGCTCCAAGTATTCAATCATCTTCCGTTGGGTTTGTGTAGTGGAGCACGTCTCGAATTCGTTCAATACGACGGGGAAGATGCAATACTTCTGGATATTTTTGCTGTTGTCATTTTGTTAGTGTTCTACCTCCCTTTTCTCCCAGTTGAGTTGACTTCTGTACTGCCATGCCATTCTTCTGCTTATTTATTGTTAGCAAGCCTCGTGTTGCTTATAGTCGAGCCGAGATATTCAAATCTCGTAACGCTCTGAACTGCATGTTTCTCTGGGATAGCTTTAGGTCTGGTTTTAACCTTGTCGGAGCTCATCTCTTAGTCTTGCCAGTGTTAAATAACATTTTGCGTTCCTCGCTGTGTGGTTGAATCCTATGTTCCAACTTGATAATTTAGTGAATTGTATATGTTCCAACTTGATAATTTAGTGAATTCTATGTTCCAACTTGATAATTTAGTGAATTATATGTTCCAACTGGACAGTTTAGTGAATTATAGGTTCCATCTTGATAATTTAATGAATTATATGTTTCTTTATATGTTCGATATAATCTCCTGCAACGTTTAAACACTATTCCCAGCGTTTAAATAATGCTTGAAATGCTTCATTGTGTAAAGGTGTGCCAGTATGTATGAACCAATCCAGAAGCGCCTGCTTCACTTCGTCATCAGTGCTGAAATGCTGACCTATATGGAATTCTTTTAGGTGTCACAACAGATGGAATTCGCTTGGAGAGAGTTTACTTATCTAAAGAGTTACAACATGTAACTACACCACGACACGTCTTCACACAGTACATAACACAGTGAAAACTATCCTGACCGTAAAATAAGACATTATCGTGTATTAATTGTTAAAACAAAACAATTTTATTTAATAACATGAATATCAAAGAAAAAGCAAAGTACGTCTAAACTAAATAATCATACTACATATATTGAACTACAATCGGAAGTTGTAAGCACTAACACAAATTCAGCCTCATGATCGGATTACGTACTCAGTCGTTCTGTGCATTCATATATAATTAGATCACTTTCAATCAGGTGATCTGTACATTCACATAAAATCGGTTCACCTATGAGCTGGTGATATGTGCATTCATATGCAATTAGATCACTTCACGTTATTCACGTGAATATGTACGCTCACACACAATCAACAAACTCGTCCTCGCGATCGGATTACATAGATCACTTCGCATTCTCAGACGAATGTGTACATTCACGTAGGGTCAGATTACTTACAATCACGCAATCTGTGCACTCATATGTAATTAGATCACTTCAATTGTTCACTAGGCGCCCTGCATGTACTACACACATTCAGATCTCTTACTCTTCACAGGTTGTTAAAAAATACATATTGAGCGATTGGTCAAAACTCGAGATGTATGAAGATACATTCACCTTGCAAACTCACTCACTCACTGACGCCTGACAGCCTCTCAGACATTCTTTTAGTTAGTCTGCTAGTTCATCCTTGCAGAGTATTTTAAAGTCTCAAGCACAACATTGTAGTCCGATGTACTTCTGTTTGTTGTCTGACTTAGCCATCACTCTAATTTGGAACTACCCTCAACTAATTGTTACGGATGACTATATCCGAATTATTGTCTTTCTAAATATCTTAGCTGGTCGTGGCAGCATTTGACTGTCATCTTCCCCCATCTACGCAAATTCAAAACGCCAGAGTGGTCAGCTCCAAACCCCCACCTCAGTTCCGAAGATCCACCCCTATACCAGTCTTATATATGAACCCCTCGTTTGCTTTGTCGACCTAGTGTCGAGATGGTGATTGACCTTGACATGCATTCAAGCAACCTCTGTTCTTAGATTCGCCAGCCAAATCTCCCCTGTCCTAAATGTCCATGCTCAGGCTGGAACTGTCACAAAAGGTCTGGTCTGTAAGGTCGATGACGCTTCTCTTGATGTCGAAGGTGTAATTTTGCATTTGGTACCGTCAGTTTGTGTTGAATTGATTATTGCTGAATTTCAGACGCAAAAATGGCCAACATATGTGGAAAGAGCTCATTTGGCAACGACAAGTACTATTTCGATCAATCGATATGGATATATCACTTTCCTTAGACCAATCACGGCTTCCATTAGGTATATCATAAGCGCACCCATGGGAGTTTTTAGTGAAGAACTAAAAACATTGGCAACAGAATGACAGATTGACATAGAGGCATTTAAAATCTAGACAGGGATTTCATAGTGTGGTGAAACGGGAGTACAGAGTTCGAAGTTAACCAGTTGATAAATTATAATATTCAATATAGCTATGCCATCAAATAAACTAATGAACCTGCTACTGACTAATACACCAATGGTACTGAGAATATGATCCGTGAACATCTGCTGCACAATTTCCCGACATACGAGGACCAGAGAAAGCATATAAGTCCATCTCCAGTTTCACTACTAGACAAGCTCTTTGGCAGTGTCGACAACCGCAGGATGACTCTGTTTTCTTTGAACAAATTCAAGTCGACGTTTGATAGCGAAAATATAATAATAAGAAGAAGACGAAGACGAAGATGCTGATGATGACAATCAACTACAGAAGAGAATGTGAAGGAGGATACAAATGCATCAAAGTTACGCAACGATATACCTGGTTAGGGTTTCTCAGCTAGGATGAGTGGACAGATGATCGTCGCTGAGCAGAGCGTGCATTCAGAACAACAACCTCTAGTACGTAGAATGGAGATGGAAGCACGGACTGCAGTTATAAGATGACTATCTGAGACCCCTTTAACAGTAATAGTCATCGTTTCGGACTCTCAATCCTTGTTTCAGAAGGTAAAGATGAGTCGATAGCAGCTGCAGATGCATCAAACGTAAAACAGATCTATGGATCTACTGCCATAGTGATTCATGGGATCAGGGCAACGAAAGAGATGCCATCCTGGATTCAGTGGCACCACGGGTACACCAGATATGGCCTAGGGGTGAGACTCGCTCAGTTTCACAATCCCAACGGACAAGGTTCTAATCACACAGTGTTCATTTTGAGATATACAGTTTTTTTCGGTTGACTGCTCCTCCTACAGTGCTGCACGCATTTCAAGAAACTTATAACAGGTATATGGCGTGGAAGAATACCGTCTGGTCAGGCAAAATATACTGATCAGACATGTTAGCAGGCTCAGGCAAAATATACTGATTGGACATGTTAGCAGGGTCAGGCAAAATATACTGATTGGACATGTTAGCAGGGTCAGACAAAATATACTGATCAGACATGTTAGTCAGGGTCAGGCAAAAGATACTGATCAGACAGGTTAGCATGGTCAAGCAAAACATACTGATTGGACATGTTAGTCAGGGTCAGGCAAAAAAAATACTGATCAGACATGTTTGTCAGGGTCAAGCAACACATACTGATTGGACATGTTAGTTAGTTTCAGCCAAAATATACTGATCAGACATGTTAGTCAGGGTCAGGCAAAATATACTGGCCAAGACCCTCACCTTGACTTCCGCGCAAACCTCCATGGAAACAACTGTTTTCATGGCAGCCTGGCGAACACAGATGTGGGATCGACGTGATTCGCGTAGAAGTGAGCGACACGCAGATGAAGACAAGCATAGCACAACCGGCTGGAAGAGCCTGGACCATCTTCATCAGCACGCTCGGAGTTTGTGGAAAACTACTGCAACCAACCACTTAACGTGGAGCATAAAAGAGTAAACCTACTCATAGTTGGCATCCACAAACAACAATATAACAGGAACATAAGTTAGCAGTTGTAAGAGAAGACGGTCTGTAAAGGACATGCCACTTATAATTTTTAAGATTGTTATATCTATGAGAGTGACATTTTGAAGTCTATAAATATCGCCCGTTAGATGCCGATATACACTAAATCAATTTTCAGCTCACATACTGCAGATCTTTGATATGCAACGATTTTCGAGCGGACTGGGAGTCAGTAATAGAGAGCGGAGCTGAAGTGTGTACAGCCAGCGAGCTGCAGAAACCATCGCGTGACACCATTTACTGGTAGAGACTGAGCAGCTGTTGGCATGCCCAAAGTGAAGTGAAGTCGATTCTTGGGAATGCATCAAAACAGAACAGAATATATTAGATAAGAATAGTTCCGAATAAAACATTTGGGATGAAGATGCTGAGCAGCGAATGAGCTGCAGTGGTCAGCGACCCATAGCTGACTGCTAGCGTCAGGGCCAGCGAACCAGAGCTGCCAAGACCCTTCTACACCTCCACGCGGTGATCTTGGATAACAGGCTGCAGCAGGGCAGACTGGCTAAGGAGAAGGGATCGAAGATAGAATACTAACCCGTTACTAAAAAAATGCTTGCTGTAGTCGGATGTGTTGGACCACGACCAGATTCTAGTGTGACCTACGAAGAGTCCAAAAGATTTATTAGGGCCAGATACATGGCCAAATGGGAAACAGAACATACTGGCTACACAAAAAATGATGCCTACTACCAGTTGAACAGAAGAGAGCAGGTCGTGATCTTCAGACTCCGCACAGGCCACAACAGACTGAGGTACCATCTATTCAATAAACTGAAGATAGGTGGCACTGACGAATGCACTTGTGGTACCGGGGAAATGACCGCTGAACATCTGCTGCAAAATTGTCTGATATACGAGGACCAGAGAAAGCACATGTGGCCATTACCAGTGCCAACACTAGACAAGCTCTACGGCAATGTCGACAGCCTCAGGATGACAGCTGCTTTTTTCGAACAAATTCAAGTTGACGTCTGACAGCGTACGAAGAAGAAGAAGAAGAAGAAGAAGAAGAAGAAGAAGAAGAAGAAGAAGAAGAAGAAGAAGAAGAAGAAGAAGAAGAAGCAGGATGTTTTGGACCGAAATGTGCAAATATCGCAGTCAAGATGTAAACTACGACACAACGCATTCCATTCTCTGGACTAAATTCTGCTACTTAAGCCCTTTCAGAGTTTAGTAGTGGGAGATTGAGAATGAACGAAGCCAAGCTTGAATAAAACATTTCATAATAGAATATAATAGAACAGAGCAGAAAAGAACAGAATAGAATAGAATAGAAAATAGCATAATAGATCAGAACAGAACGGATCAGAATAGAACAAATTAGATCAGAATAGACCAGAACACAACTGATCAGATAATAATAGATCGGAATAGAACAGAATAGACTAGGATAGAATAGAATAGAACAGCACAGATCAGAATAAAATAGAACAGAACAGAGCAGAACAGAAGGACACCGTACACAAATTCCGTTTTTGAAGCGGGAGACGTTATCGTCTTCATCATCATCTGTGACGTCGAATTAGTGTAGTAGTATAGCCCTCGCCCTCCACGACAAAGGTACAAGGTTCAATTCTCGCAACCACCGCGATTCAGTCGACGCAGCTGTAAATGAATACCTGACCCACGGTTAGGGAATATAACGGCAGCAAAAAAAACGGAACTGCCCGCTCCATCTCCGATAAGCTGTGAATTTGTATAATGAAGTGCCCTCCTTCCCGACTAGCGGTTAAATCTGCTTTACTTATCATTTGGCTGATATAAAAAGGGACGTCCGCTTGTGAATTTGCCAATCAAGCCGGAGCATATTACCACAGCTATTGTTGACCACATTCAGGAAGTCTGCCCGGAAGTACTTTTACATGCTATTGTAGTGGTAGCTTATATTGAAATTTGTTTTCTACTATGAGGTTGCTATTTCCATGCACAACTGTCTTCAGTCGTCTTCTGTGTATTGAATACACTAAGTCTTTGATCCCTAGTAATGGTCCTCAGAATTTCACGAACATTGCTGAAAGAAATTAGTTACGGAACCAAGATTAAAAGCAAAGGCAAAGGCCGTCGTCCATCGTAGACGATGATGGCATAATTAATTTTGCTAGAGCTATTTTTAGTAAGGATTAACTGGGCTACTTTTTTATCCTCTCTCGTCTGGAGCCGCCCGACTCCAGTGACAAGTCAAGGACAAGACTACTAGGGGGCGACTACTAGATACAGGGAACTCCGCATCAAGCCCTCGTGAAAAAGACGGCAGAGTCCGGAGTCGAACCCACACCACCTGAGCACGAGGCCGACGGCTTAACCGCTTCGCCACGGAATCCCTAACGCAACCAAGATGGCAACGAACAAATATGTATCGATGCCATCCTATGATACACAAGAAGACTGCAAGATACACCATGAAACGCAGGTGCGAGTTAATGAGGTTATGCGATAATCACTGACATTTTGCGTGAGAACGAGAGATCTAGGCAGAATAGAGAATTAAAGAATTCGGGAGTTGTTTTTTCTGTCTCACATGAAAGAAGAGCAGACATGCACTTACTTCCCCTTGTCCAAGCATCACGTCATAGAGCACGCCTCCAGTACTCAGCGACATAGATCGCCTTGTCCTTTTACTCCAGCATGCCGCACCTATTGGATGTTTCCTGGAGATTGGGACATGTCATCAGGTGGTCTGGGTCCTGTATTGCGCCACTGTCACGTATGTCATCATCTGTGTATCTGCATCATTTCATATTTCTCTTTCACGGTGATACACCAATTCGGAGTCAGCTCAGGTAAACTGACAGGTAAACTGGTGGTTAACGCGAAAATAGATAAAACAGTAGCGACAGACACCTAGAGCCTGGACATGTCCGTAACCGAGAAGTGGTAGGGACTGAAAATACGTCCAACGACAGAGGTACGTCAATGAACTGGTTAAATTAGAGCAGCGGCAATTGCTGGTTGCAATCACATCACTATTGCGCGCGTTATCAATAAGCGGTATCGATTTTGGTGGCAGGCAATTATTTATTTAGGCTAAATTTTTGTTGATGTTGGTTAAGGTCTTCGTGCACAGAAAGAATGAATCAGTTTTTTTTTGTTTTTTTTTTTGCGTTCGCCTTATTTATCTATTCCCCAAGGCGTGTGTGCGTTACACTGTGGTTTTTATTTTGCGCCTGTCGGCCCAGTGCATCCGACTTCAGCATGCATTTTATGTAAGGGTCTGCTTCCTCCTGCATTTTCTAAGGGTTTACTTCCCCGGGGTAACGGCCGGTGCTGTGATGGGGATCGAACCCAGCACCTTCTGGTTGTGAGCCGTGCCACTTAACCACTAGGCCACGCCGTCCGCCGAATGAATGAGTTTAATAATATGTACTTTTGAAATGTTCTGATTGATGTAACGAAATGTTATGTAATAGAAATAAGTAGAATTCATATTTTATTTTTTTCAAACTTTAAACAAAAACAAAATCTTAAAGAAATGGAGAAAATATACAACAGGTACACCTGTCTGCTTACCAAAGTCGTCAATGCAAATAACGAATAAGTTTCGTTTGGATATCTTGCTGTAGTCGACAGGTAAGACATTCGCCTCTCAACGCTGGTATAACTGGCTACAATGCAAGAGGGCGGCTGTGAGGTAGGCGGATATATGACATTAAAGTGATTGTGCAGCGACTCGGCCTCACAATGACCGACGCTACGCATTTGGCGCAGAACAGACGTCTTAATCTCCCCACGCGTTCAACGGTTTAACTGGAAACAAAATAGCTATCTTGTTAAAATTAATCGTTAAGTTTGTTGTAATCACTACATAGCAGCTTTTCTTTTTTGTTGTAAAGTTATTAAGAGGCACATTAGTATTTGCAGACAATGCACGTAGCCACCTGTGAGTAGCCTCTCATAGTGCACGGATGGGAGCAGAATATGGAGACCCTGGGCTGCCCAAACTGCAAGATCCCCCTCTCGGCTTCGCTGGTATAATCCAAGAAATGCAAAGCATGACAATTTCGCAGAGGCCCAACTGCAGGAGCTGACAGAATGGGTTCGCAATTTTGAAACGTTCCACATTAGGTGCTACCACTTCGGATTTTCTGTCTGGGTTTACTCTCGTAGCCCTACCCTCTTCCGAGGTTTACACTAGGCAGTGGAGTCATTGCCCGCAGATGCTAGTTACTCGAGACATCCAATGATACTCTCATCGTCCCAAGACTAGCTAGCACTCTCTGGGACTTGTGGGTTTAAAATCAAAGTTCCACCTCGTCTAGGCGAACTGCCTGAACAGGCTAACGAGCATCGTCTACCCGGGTTTAGAGTCAGAGTTTACCTTCTCTTAGATTGGCTGCTAACCAAAGCTTATGAGCCCAATCTGTCCTCCCAGTTATACCGCCGGGTACTCGATCGCGCCGCACAGCAGGCTGTATAAGAAACAGGAGGCCCCTCATGAAGGTGCTGCTTGGGGCACAATAATGTAGGAGAGGCCATTGGCATTGAAACTCCTGAACTGCAAGACGAACAGTGAATCCAGCGGCGATCTCTACACCTGGAAACTAGAGGTTATATCAGACGCTTCACTTTCTTTTAACGAGCGGGACGTCCAGTCCAGACCTCACTACCCACAGTAAAGTTATAAACAGTTTAATATTGTTGTTGTTTGTGAATACCCACAATGAGTGGGTTACTCTTTTGTGTGCCCTTAAAATGACGTTAAGTGGCGGGTTGGTTGCAGTAGCTTTTCTTACATCCTGAGCGTGGTTATGAAGATGGACCAGGGTCAACCAGGCGGTTTTGCTATACTTGGCTTCATCTGCGTGACGCTCACTACTACGGGGATCACTTCAATCCCTCACCTCGTTAGCCAGGCTGCCATGAAAACAACCCATTTCCATGGAGGGCTACTAGAAAGAGAAGGTGTGGATCGATCTTGGTCAGTATATATTGCCTGACCCTGACTAACATGTCTGATCAGTATATTTTGCCTGAAATTGACTAACATGTCTGATCAGTATATTATGCCTGACCATGACTACCATGCCTGATCAGTATATATTGCCTGAGCCTGGCGAAATTAATGCGCAATTGCTTCGCTCCTGCGACCCAATCATCTTCGTTTGAGAAAATGTCGATGAGTACATCTACCTTGGACACGAGCTGAACATTCAGAACGACCTGAGCCCAAAGTTGACAAGACAGGTTCTGAGGCTGGTCCGCTTTCTCGTCCTTAAAGTCTGTACTGGGCAACAGTCACAAACAGAGTCTGCGGACCTCTCCTTTGAGTTCCACAGAACTGTCTGCAATGTTCTATGCTGCGCGAACACGTCCACACACGAAAGAGTTCAGAGAAAATTTACAACAGACACACCAGTCTGCTTACTAAGATTGTCAAGACAAACAACGAATAGGTTTCGATTGATTATCTGGCTGCAGTCGACCCCTCGTTTCCTGGTAAATAAAACCATAGTACTTGCATCCTGAGTTACCACCAGTCGTCTCGCCTATTCGTTTCGCCACTGGTCCTAGGTATCTCGGGACAAGAGAGTGAGGTTGATGACCAGCGTAGTTCTTACTTATTATATTCTAAATGCAGCGCAAGTTACATCACCAAGATAAAAACCGTGTAACGATGTTGCATCATCGCTTGCGATGAGTAACTACCCAATTAATTAAGGTGATTAGGCATATATTGTTGTGATGTTTTGTATATTTAATATATTAATCATGTATAATTTATTCATGGACCAGGTGGGTAGACTGACTGTTAAATATAGATTCATATCGAATGGGGCAGGTGGGTAGACTGACTGTTAAATATAGATTCATATCGAATGGCTGTGATGAGAACAACACATCTATCAAGAGCTGCTACATGATGATTATGGTAATTCATACATTTAATTCGAAGGTCATATATAGACGTTTTATTTACTATCTAGCATTGACAACCTTCCTCTGGGGTTATCATATTCCTATGAAGAACGTAACCTTAAGTCACCCGAACGCACAGCAAAGTTTCGAGACTTTTTCATGAAATAATTTGCGTCCTTGACGACTGGAAATACGGACATTTTTCACTATGAAATCAGAATTTGTAACGCACTCCCACATAAAGGCCAGGACATTTCTTAAAAAAATGTTAGCTTTCAAAGAGTCAGGATTTTTAGGTGGTCCGGATTTCTAGCATTCGGATTTTTGTTATTTTACTGCATATAGTCTTCCAACCTGTTGTAGCCTGAGTGAAGTACAATTACCGTGTATCGAATCAGCACACACAAACCGACACGCCCAACAACACACTTACACAGACAGAGAAACACCACGTTACACAAAACGCAGACATCTTGACAGTCTGCACAACAAAGTCCGACAACCGGTCGTCAGGGAATCTAAAAGCGTTGTCAAGCTAATGACACTTAATCCCTTGTATCATTGATTAGCGGATCAGAGGCAGCGACGAGGGCGCCCTGCAACGATATCCTTTATTGGCTAAGAATTTCCTGCTGGAAAATTTTGGTATGGGTGCCTGCCAGAATTTAAGCGGATTTAAGGACATTTATCATCAATCTCATCGAAATTTCATCACTACTTTCATCTTTATCATCAGCGATAGCACATCTATTAGCATCGTCATCATCGTCGTAACTTCAACCTCATATATTTTTACCGTAATTAATTTCACCAACATAGTAAGTCTTCTTTACTGTAGAGGACTAACAAGGTTCAACCGTTCAATCACTCAATCTGCATATACCAATAACATATGTTTGTGTAGTATGTCGACCAACTACAGCAGTCCGCTTCCACCTGAGTACTAGCGTCCACCAGTAAAGTAAAGTAAAGTAAACCCATAGCATTACTGCCGTAGCGGTGTAAGGCGATCTCCCATTTCAAAGGCTCGGCTATATCAGGGCGGTAGCCATCTCCTCTCCCTCGCCACTTTTACTTCCCGGACTTAATAGGTACCCATTTAAGGCTGGGTCGACCAGGGTCCCGTTGCGGCCTGAAAAACATTTTTACCTCAACTTGGGAATTAACACAAGACAACTCAGATGCGACGCCAGAACGCTAACCACTGCGCTACGCGGCTCCCTAGCCCTCACTACTGTGTGACTTTAGCTTTCAGGTTGGCGGTAACAGAATTACATTCTATATTCAAGATATATTATTAGTATTATAACAATTACATGAAAGCAGCAAAGATGGCGCCATAACTGGTTGCGGGTCTACGTTGCTCTTATGTTCTAGTTCATTATAGATGTCGCCAGACCCCGTATTTGTCGGGAATTCACACTAGTCGACGACTTTCACTTGTGTTCACGGAAACGTGTTGTTGTTTTCCATTTGGACTGGTTTATTCGTTCGTTTTGTGTGTTTCTTCTCCGCCAGATTATCCTGGAATGGACATCGGCCATATAAATAGCACTACGCTTAAACCTGTGTCATATTTCACGGTCTAGTTCACAGGGGTGAACTTCACGAGGTTGGCGCCCTTGGCCCTAGCTGAAGAAAGTGTCAGCTTTGTTGTATGACATTTAGACAACTATAATGATCTGTCACTTGGAGAGAGATGGGCTCCGTCAGGTGTGTAGCGGCCCAAGACACACCGTTGTTGCATGGTTGCAGCTGGTACTACAATAACGTTGCCTCGTTGACCCTCTTGGTTAAAGGACTGATGATGCTGATTATAAAAATTGCAGATGCTACAAAATATGAGACAACTATGGCATAATACCAGCAAATCAACAAAATTTAAAATTTTGGAAACTGTGTTTTTTCTGTGACTGCATACGACTGTGAAACATGGATAGTTATACAAACCTCATAGAAGCAAATCGAGCTCTAGAGTCAAAATGTTATAGAACGGCTCTCAAAATACCATGGACTGAGAAAAGGAGGAAGACAGACTTTCAACAAGAGTTGGACAAAAATTATGTGATGAACAAAAAATGTAAATACTTTAACCACATAAAACGACACAACGGTCTTGAGAGAACAGTAAAGGAAGGCATGGTGACACGAGAGACGGAGGCATTCCAGGAAGAAGATGAAACACAGATCTCAATGAAAGCGCGGGCATGTTCTGGAGCAGGCTGGAGATTTGGCAAAAGATCGAGTTTCTTTCAGACGTTTTGCAAATGGCGTGCTACTTGATGATTAAAAACATCCAAAATACATACGTACAGTGAAGGATTGCGAAACTGTCTTTAATTTACGTTTTAGTAGGCGGTAAGAAAGATGTAGCCTCACAAATATTGTAGAAGTGGGCGTCACGTATAAAAAAATATTTAGGGTATCAACATTTTTTATTTTCTGGTAGAACGATCAGAAACATAATTTCTCTGTATATTAAGATAATAGACCATAGACCAGATATTTATTTGTATTCTATATTTAGATAGTAGAGCATCAACTAGATCTTTATTTGTTTTGTATATTTAGATAATAGAGCATCAACTAGATCTTTATTTGTATTGTATATTTAGATAATTTACCATAGACGGGGTGGGGTGGGGGGGGGGGGGGGGGAAGAAGGGGGAACAAGAATTACTGACAGAAATCAGGGTTAGACATTTACGTTATTTTGGTCATGTAACAAGACATACCTCCTTGTTGAAGAACATACAAGAGAGTTGGTTGAAAGGAAGTCGTTTAAGTTACAGAGAACGTTTTAAGTGGGTGGATAACATCAGGAGATGGACTGGAAAACGTCTGTCAGATTGTACCATTATGGCAAGAGAGAGTATATTCGTTGTGGGGATGACCCTAACTGAACTGAACTATTTTGTAGTCTCAGTCTTAATTGACCTTTACTTCTACAGAGTCGAATGACCTTGTGCAGGTCTAAGATCTGATGTGGATAAAGCAAGGAGGAGGATTTCCTGCTTAGCTGGCTAGGCTCGAGCAGCTTATTACTCCGCTGCGTTGGGACAATTGACGCGGAGGGTGGTTAAACAATGTGCGATTCCATCTTAATAGACTCAAACACTAGAGCAAAGAAGACCCGGAGTCTGTTAGGCGCCTTCTATTCTGCTCTTAAAAAGCATGATCGATGTTATGACATATCACGCAGTCAGCCACCTTTAACGACATGCTCTATGTGAGACAGTGGTGTTATTTATGTACTTGTCATTCGCAAAGACCATAGTATATGTATAAAATAGACTGCCGACCACAGACAAAGTTTTTTGGTATTTTTGATATTTAGGTAACATATTATAGACCGGAGTGGTTCGTTGTGGTCTTTGTGTATGACAAAGACAAGAATAGCACCACTGCCCCACAAAGCATGTCGTAAGATGCGACTGACTGCGTTACATGGCACAACACCGGCCATAGTTAGGTGGTTTGTTTAGAGCACCATAGATGGCGCCTAACAAGTTGCGGGTATACTTCGCTCGAGTGTTTGAATCTATTAAAATGGACTACCACATCGGTTAATCACACTCCACGGCACTTGTCCCAACACAGCGGAGTAATAAGCTGCTCGAGCCTAGACAGCTAAGCAGGAAATCCTCCTCCCGTCTACATCCAGCACATACCAGAGCTGGGACCTGCACAGGGGTATCTGCTCATATAGAAGTATAGGTCGACTAAGAACTAAGATTATAAACCATATACAAGGTCTCTATTTGTGTTTATAAATATCAGTGACCTTTGACATAGTCGATATGTAACTGTATAGTTAGATTGTAAACCATAATAAACTCTGTATTTTAATCACCTGCATCAATTCATAGACAGTAGACAGGATTTATATTTGAATAGTATATTTAGTTCACATACCATAAATAAGATCTCTATCAGTCCGTCCGTGCATGCGTGTGTCCGTTTGTCTAGCCTTCCATTTATCGATTCCAAACATCCATCCATCCCTCTCTATCTATCTGTATATCTGTCTGTCTGTCTGCCTGCCTGCCTGCATGCCTGCCTATCTGTCTGTCTGTATCTTTATCTGTCTGTTTATCTATCTTATCTTATCTTATCTTATCCTATTATATCCTATCTTATCTTATCCTATCTTATCCTATCTTATCCTATCTTATCCTATCTTATCATATCTGTCTGTCTGTCTGTCTGTCTATCTATCTATCTATCTATCTATCTATCTATCTATCTATCTATCTATTTGTCTATCTATCTATCTATCTATCTATCTATCTATCTATCTATCTATCTATCTATCTATCTATCTATCTATCTATCTATCTATCGCAGTCTTTTTGTCTGCTTGTCCACCTCCCTTCCTGCCTAGCTACCTATCTATCCAACCACTGCCTTCATCCGTCCATCCATCCATCCATCCGTCCGACTGTCTATCCATTTATCTATGCCTTTTTATCTCTACGAATTTTCCATCCTTCCTTCCCAATGACGGTATCCCTGTAAATTACGCAATGTTGACAGAAAATATATATATTATTTACATGTGAGCACAAAAACAAACAAAAAACTGCAATTACATTTCAAAAATCATTTTTCACTGGAGACACAGAACCAGACAGAACAGACCACCTAACAAATAAAAGCTGTCCCTTCCACAGACCTACCTAATTATATATATATATATATATATATATATATATATATATATATATATATATATATATATATATATAAATTATTGCATCAAAAATGTATCAGTTCCCTGTGGAGCATAGGTGCTCATCAAATCCTCGCCAAATCTTTCTCTCATTCGACATCTGAGCCAACTATGTCCACGTCCTGTTTGCTGCCTTGACATTTGCTTACAGTTTCCTCTTTCAGGAATATCTCGGCCTTCCTCTACTTCTCTTGCCTTGTGGATTCCAAAACAGAGCTTGTCTGGTAATCTTATCCACTAGTTTCCGTAATGTGTGGCCTGTCCATTGTCTTCGCCTCCACAGAATCCCATGCTCAACTGATATTTGTCCAGTTTCCCCTATCAGTTCCCCGTGGGTGATCGTGTCGTATCATTTCCACTCTTATATTTTGTCCAGGTAACCGTGTACAAAAGTCTATACCTTTATATACGACACTGTTATTCATGGGCAGGTAAATATGCTGACCAAGATCCCCATATTCTTGTTTAATTTGTGTTTCTTAAAACGGGTTTAAAAAAAAAATTCAATCTGGCACCGCAGTGGGGCATCGGCGTGACACCCGTAGTAATGAGCGATACACAGATGAAACCAACCATAGCACAAACACATGGAGGACCCTTGTCAACCGTTAGCAGCACGCTCGGGATGTAAGGACAGCTACTGCAACTGGCCGTTTAACACCGTTCATTCACATTGGGCATTCAACAACATCATTATCAACAGCAACAACTTGTATATATACCACTGGGAGTAAAGACGTAATCGTAGCAGCTTTTTGCTAATAGAATACCTGTTTGTTTGTACAAAGGTATGCCTTTCTCGATTGTGATGGTGAAGGAACGTTACTTTCAATCGTAAACCGTAGTCTTTTAGGTTATATTAGTATTAGCTCAGTGGTTTCGAGGCAAGGTGTCCGCCTCGAGTGTCGGAGGTCGCGGGTTCGAATCACGGTGGAGACTATGATCTTTTCACCTTGATTTTCAGGTAAAAAATTTCCCTGATCTCTGGGTAGTCAGCTCGGACCACTGATCTCTGGCTAGTGAGATCGGACCCCTGATCTCTGTGTAGTGAGATCGGACCCGTGATCTCTGGGTAGTGAGATCGGACCGCTGATCTCTGGGTAGTGAGATCGGACCCCTGATCTCTGGGTAGTGAGATCGGACCCCTGATCTCTGGCTAGTGAGATCGGACCCCTGATCTCTGGCTAGTGAGATCGGACCCCTGATCTCTGTCTAGTGAGATCGGACCCCTGATCTCTGGCTAGTGAGATCGGACCCCTGATCTCTGGCTAGTGAGATCGGACCCCTGATCTCTGGCTAGTGAGATCGTACCCCTGATCTCTGGCTAGTGAGATCGAACCCCTGATCTCTGGCTAGTGAGATCGAGCACCCGTGTTCAGTGTCAAGCGCGTTAAAAATATATAAGCAGTTATAAATCGAAAAAAGTAGTCCTAATGGCTGCCAGGACACAATTCTAGTTTAAAAATCTAACCAATTGATGTGTATCTTCCCCCAGGCCTTATAAGCCGTTTAAAGTTGTAAAATATCTACTATATATAGCCGAAGCATTCGACTACCTGGCAACAGACATTAACAGGTCTGTTTGAATACCAAGACTCCAAGTAGTACTTATTGGCCAGTCGTATGGGTGCGTACGTATATCTGTTTGAAATGTGGACGAATTCACCACATTATGGATGCGTGTGTGTATATGTTTGTAATGTGGATGAATTGACCAATTTATGGATGTGTGTGTGTGTATCTGTTTGCAATGTGGATGAATTGACCAATTTATGGATAAAAAAATTAATTATGCCATCATCGTCTACGAAATACGGCGGCCTTTGCCTTGTGTGTATCTGTTTGTAGTGTGAACGTATTGGCTAATTTATGGATGCGTGTGTGTATCTGTTTGTAGTGTGAACGTATTGGCTAATTTATGGATGCGTGTGTGTATATGTTTGTAGTGTGAACGTATTGGCTAATTTATGGATGCGTGTGTGTATCTGTTTGTGATGTGAACGTATTGGCTAATTTATGGATGCGTGTGTGTATCTGTTTGTAACGTGAACGTATTGGCTAATTTATGGATGCGTCTGTGTATATGTTTGTAGTGTGAACGTATTGGCTAATTTATGGATGCGTGTGTGTATATGTTTGTAATGTGAACGTATTGGCTAATTTATGGATGCGTCTGTGTATATGTTTGTAATGTGAACGTATTGGCTAATTTATGGATGCCTGTGTGTATATGTTTGTAATGTGAACGTATGGGCTAATTTATGGATGCGTGTGCGTATATGTTTGTAGTGTGAACGTATTGGCTAATTTATGGATGCGTGTGTGTATATGTTTGTAATGTGAACGTATTGGCTAATTTATGGATGCGTGTGTGTATATGTTTGTAGTGTGAACGTATTGGCCAATTTATGGATGCATGTGTGTGCCTGTTTATAGCATTTTAAAGTTTTGTAATACTCCCCTTCGCATTTCTCCTTGAATAAGTTACCCTCATCTCTTCACAACAGAAATCTCCTCTATCCTAATCCTCTTGCCCTTAATCCCAAGCGTTTGCGGACTCAATCCCAAATCGTATGTTTCCAGGCCCGCTTTCTCTCGGAAAACAAAACTACTATCTCTTCACTGTGCTTGGGGTTGTGTTTTACAAAGACAGGTTATTTGGTCTTCCTAAATAGCCTACTCAGTCATACTTTTAACCATGCTTGTCATTAAGACAGTGTTTCTGGTCTTTTTTATTTGCCCTAATCCCCCACATGCTGGAATTTGGTAAGGATGTGCATGCTTATGGCATCCATCATTCTGTTTTTGAGCTTTCAAAAACAATTAAGGTCTTCAATCTTTTACAATGTTAATCTTACGAGGGGCGCTTAAGACAACCCGGATCTTTTTGGGAAGTAAAAATACAATTTATTTTAAGTAGTCAAAATGCCATTTATTTTTCGATGTAATCTCCTGCAATGTTTTAAGTAATGCTTGAAAAATTTCAGCATAGAAAGATTTGTCAGTATGTCTGAACCAATTCAGGACAGCTTATTCCAATCAAAAGGGTCAAAACAAGTGGATATCGCTTGGATCCAGGTCTGGGCTGTAAGGTGGATGTAGCAATAGCTTCCAGACCAGTTGTTGCAGATGGTACATGACACATAGTGCGGTGAGTCGTATGAGGTCGAGCGCTATATTGTTGGAGAAGCACGCCCTTTGTGATCAAACCAGGCCACTTTTCAGCAGACGGTTATACTCATCACTCAAAATGCGTATGTACAAATCAGTGTTGATAGTGGCACCACAGGGTAGAAAATATCCGCAGGTTTCACGCCTTCTTTCTCAAGAGTTGTCATCACAACACACTGTTCCCTACAAGCACTAACAGTGATGTCCGCCATTTTTATTTATATGTCACGGGACTGGCCCATGACAAGTGGGCTAGTTAACAGTAATAGAACACAAGTGGGCCTAACTAATGATAGTAGTTTCATCACGTTACACCACATTCAGGTACAACTAGAACAAAACGTCCCGATTTGGTTTGAACGTCCCTCGTAGTTTTTCTTGACTTCTGCTGTGGTCAATAATCGTCTTTTCAATATTTTGTGTAATCCACTTGGACTTGTTGTGTATCTAAAATATGCACTATTGCTGATTCTACAATAATTTTTGACAGTTCCTAATCATAAGTTGTAAGACTGAAATCAAAGTTTTCTCCAGACTGTACAGCCTTCAAAATAGAACGACAAAAGAGACCGCATAGAAACGTCGCGAACAACGGTGAAGGTTGGATGAAGATTATAGTAGAACTTGCAAATGGATATGATTAGCCATATACTGTGTGAAGATCTTGGAACAGGTAAACAACGGGTGTGTCGAGAAGTGGGTCAAAATTGAAAAAGTGGGGATGTGCAGAAGATGAATTTTGCGAATGATGAGCCGTTCATGATCAGGAAACCCTGATTATTTGTCCCAGAATGCTTCTACAACTACCGCGACCGATATCAAACTACAGGTGAAATCTCTACAAAATATCCAATACCTCACATACCTGGGCGGCACAATGACGTACGATGGAGGTGCCACGAAAGAAATTTCTACTAGAATTATTTTGGCCTGAAGCGCCTTTAATCAGTTCACCAACATCTGGAAATTAGCGACACTGAGCAAACATACCAAGCTCAGGCTATTCAACTCAATCGTAATATCAGTCCTGACATATGGACGTGAACGCTGGAAGACAACAACAGCGCTGGAGAACAAACTAAATGTTTTTTGAAAAACAAATTACTTGAATCCGTTCCCCTCAAACCGGTTTGTGTACGTCAAATTCAGTGTTGGATCTATGCTTCAACAAAGTATTGAAATCATTCCCCAAAACTGGTTTGTAAAGTGAAGATCCGGTATCACGCCATCCGACGTATGGGAAATATAGTCTACGGTCCATAAAAGTGATGGGGCCCAGTATGGTCTACGGCTCATAGTGGTGATGGGGCTAGTATGATCTACGAACCAAAATAGTGATAGGGCAAGCATCACCCTAGTCGCCTTTACTTTCCAGACAGCTCTGGTACCCAATTTATTTTAAAACGAAGAAGAAGAAGAAGAAGAAGAAGAAGAAGAAGAAGAAGAAAAAGAAAAAAAAGAAGAAGAAGAAGAAGAAGACGAAGAGGAGGAGGCAGAAGAAGAAAAAGAAGAAGAAGAAGAAGAAGACGAAGAGGAAGAGGGAGAAGAAGAAGAAGATCTCGTTGTTCGTGTTAATAAATCCGTGTTGGGCAGATCCAACTGATCTATGGTCCGGTAAAGCATACTGATCGGTCAAAGTTAGTCAGGGTCAGGCGAAATATGCTGACCAACGACAAAGTTAGTCAGGGTCAGGCGAAATATGCTGACCAAGGACAAAGTTAGTAAGGGTCAGGCGAAATATGCTGACCAAGGACAAAGTTAGTCAGGGTCAGGCGAAATATGCTGACCAACGACAAAGCTAGTCAGGGTCAGGCGAAATATGCTGACCAAGGACAAAATTAGTCAGGGTCAGGCGAAATATGCTGACCAAGGACAAAGTTAGTCAGGGTCAGGCGAATTATGCTGACCAAGGACAAAGTTAGTCAGGGTCAGGCGAAATATGCTGACCAAGGATAAGTTAGTCAGGGTCAGGCGAAATATGCTGACCAGCGACAAAGTTAGTCAGGGTCAGACGAAATATGCTGACCAAGGACAAAATTAGTCAGGGTCAGGCGAAATATGCTGACCAATGACAAAGTAAGTCAGGGTCAGGCAAAATATGCTGACCAAGGACAAAGTTAGTCAGGGTCAGGAGAAATATGCTGACCAAGGACAAAGTTAGTCAGGGTCAGGCGAAATATGCTGACCAAGGACAAAATTAGTCAGGGTCAGGCGAAATATGCTGACCAAGGACAAAGTTAGTCAGGGTCAGGAGAAATATGCTGACAAAGGACAACGTTAGTCAGGGTCAGGCGAAATATGCTGACCAAGGACAAAGTTAGTCAGGGTCAGGCGAAATATGCTGACCAAGGACAAAGTTAGTCAGGGTCAGGCGAAATATGCTGACCAAGGACAAAGTTAGTCAGGGCCAGGAGAAATATGCTGACCAACGACAAAGCTAGTCAGGGTCAGGCGAAATATGCTGACCAAGGACAAAATTAGTCAGGGTCAGGCGAAATATGCTGACCAAGGACAAAGTTAGTCAGGGTCAGGCGAATTATGCTGACCAAGGACAAAGTTAGTCAGGGTCAGGCGAAATATGCTGACCAAGGATAAGTTAGTCAGGGTCAGGCGAAATATGCTGACCAGCGACAAAGTTAGTCAGGGTCAGACGAAATATGCTGACCAAGGACAAAATTAGTCAGGGTCAGGCGAAATATGCTGACCAATGACAAAGTAAGTCAGGGTCAGGCGAAATATGCTGACCAAGGACAAAGTTAGTCAGGGTCAGGCGAAATATGCTGACCGAGGACAAAGTTAGTCAGGGTCAGGCGAACTATGCTGACCAAGGACAAAGTTAGTCAGGGTCAGGCGAAAGATGCTGACCAAGATCCTAATCTCACTTCCACACACATCGGCCTGGAAACAGGCTGCTACATGGCAGTCTGGCTAACGAGCTGTGTGAATCCACGTGATCTCCGTTGTAATAAAGGCAATCATACCACAACCGCCTGGAAAACTCCAGCCCAGCTCCATCAGTTCACTCGGGATTTGAGGAAATCAATAGCAATCGACTACCTAACGCCGTTTTTCAGGACGCACACAAGAGTAAAGTTACTCCCCGCGAGTATTCAACAACAGTAACAACAACAACAACAAGAACAACAACAACAACCTCAACAACAACAATAATCACAACAACAATAAGAACAACAACAACCACAACAACAACAACAACAACTCAATCTTTTCTGATTCCCATAAGCCGATCGACCTTTCGGTGATAAAGCATTTCCCACGACTATCAAGATCAGAGTTCTAGTACTGACGCTTCGAAACTCTAATTTCATTGACTCTTTGTCTCTCAGATTTTCCCGGTTCGTTCATCCTTACCCTCATTGTTGGCACTCCCGTCACGGATCACATGAACAGACTAGAAGGATCGCGCGATTGAAGTCCAGCAATCGAATATCAAAAGCCAGTGTTCGAAACCGGGTATCAGCGTTTAGCACAGCAAACGTCTAAATATTGAGACTAGCTTATGGAAAGCGGGAACCGTTTCAATGTGTTTGCTATCCCCAGCGCTTTCACTATATCCCCCTTGTGTGCATGTCCTCTATTGTGTGCCGTCCGAGGGATTACAAATCTAGTTGCCTCGTGAAAAAAACATGATATTATGTATCCGTCGGCAGTTTGAGGCATGCTAATGAGAACAAGGCCGGTGTTTCGTGTGTAATGCTGATTCCGCTATTATATTATTGAATGTATTTATTGCTGCCATTCGTGCCAGCAATGATGATGTTGATTACGGTAGAGATGTTCCATATGAAGAGACTGCATCAAATCAAACTTGACATATTAATGGCGCTGTATAAAATATTTGATTAGTAATAATTGGCCGTACTTATGAGAGCATTACCGTATGAGCAGGCTTTTAAAAGTTAGGATTTGTCAAACTGGGGTTCGCGGAACAAAAGAAAGTTACTAGTGTTTTCATTTATCAAACTGGGAATTGTGTTCTGGGAATTGAAGAGCGTTATTGGACATGGAACCCACAAATCTTTAGGGAATTGTATGAATTTGCTGCCCTGATCATGCTAGGACAACGGCATTTATAGAACTGACATCCTGTCTTTGAAAGCGTCCATATTTAGGACATTAGATTAGAGAGAGAGAGAGATAGAGTGAGCGAGTGGCGGAGGTATCCGGATATGAGTCGATGATAATCAGATAGATTATAAAACGGCAATATATGAATTAGCAGCAGGAACACGTGTGGACAATCCGTCAGGTACAGGAATAATTAGTGTCTATAATCTTACCATCATTATCTTCTTCATCTACTTTTTGTTCCACTTCTTTTTCATCTACTTTTTGTTCTACTTCTTCTTCATCTACTTTTTGTTCTACTTCTTCTTCATCTACTTTTTGTTCTACTTCTTCTTCATCTACTTTTTGTTCTACTTCTTCTTCATCTACTTTTTGTTCTACTTCTTCTTCATCTACTTTTTGTTCTACTTCTTCTTCATCTACTTTTTGTTCTACTTCTTCTTCATCTACTTTTTGTTCTACTTCTTCTTCATCTACTTTTTTTTTGGTCTGCTTCTTTTTATTCTATTTCGTTTTGTTCTGCTTCTTCTTCTTCTTTTTGTTCTGTGCCTTCTTTATCTTGTTCCTCCTCTTTTTCTCGTCCTCCTTCTCCTCCTCCTTCTTCTTCTTCTTCTTCCTCTTCTTCTTCTGCTTCTTATTCTGCATTATTTCTCTTGCTTTTATTCTTCTTCTTTTTCTTCTTCTTCTTTCTCTTCTTCTTCTTCTTATTCTTTTTGTTCTGCATTATTTATTTTTGTTCTTCTTTTTCTTCTTCGTATTATTATTGTTATTTTTCTTCGTCTTCTTCCTCTTCTTCTTCTTCTTCCTCTTCTTCTTCTTCTTCCTCTACTTCTTGTTATGCATTATTTTTCTTCGTCGTCTTCTTCTTCTTCTTCTTCTTCCTCTTCTTCTTGTTATGCATTATTTTTCTTCTTCTTCTTCCTCTTCTTCATCTAAATTTTTCTCTTCTTCTTTTTCTGCCTCTTCCTGTTCTTCTTTTTCTTTCTCTTTTCCACCTTCTTCTCGTTCACCAACGTGTTTTTATTTCGTCTATACGTGGACCAGTTCTCTAGATAAAGGTTACTGTCGTTGATAATTCTTCAAGGCATCCAACCAGTTTTGTGTAGGGGCTCATCCTTGTGGACCAGTGTTTATTACGCAATTCACTAAACATATCACAGTCTTGTAAACGCTCGGCTGTCTCAGATGATTGCCGGACGTACACAAGAGTAATGGAGCCAAATGTAGCCCGTGTACGTTGTTGTAAATATATTATGTCCGGTTCTCTGGGGAGAGGTGACTAACGTCTGGTCAAACAAAACATATTGAAAGAACATGTTAGTCAGGGTCAGGTAAAATATACTGATCGGACATGTTAGTCAGGGTCAGGTAAAATATACTGATCGGACATGTTAGTCAGGGTCAGGTAAAATATACTGATCGGACATGTTAGTCAGGATCAGGTAAAATATAATGATCGGACATGTTAGTCAGGGTCAGGTAAAATATACTGATCGGACATGTTAGTCAGGGTCAGGTAAAATATACTGATCGGACATGTTAGTCAGGGTCAGGTAAAATATACTGATCGGACATGTTAGTCAGGGTAAGGTAAAATATACTGATCGGACATGTTAGTCACGGTCAGGTAAAACATATTGAAAGAACATGTTAGTCAGGGTCAGGTAAAATATACTGATCGGACATGTTAGTCAGGGTCAGGTAAAACATATTGAAAGAACATGTTAGTCAGGGTCAGGTAAAATATACTGATCGGACATGTTAGTCAGGGTCAGGTAAAATATACTGATCGGACATGTTAGTCAGGGTCAGGTAAAACATATTGAAAGAACATGTTAGTCAGGGTCAGGTAAAATATACTGATCGGACATGTTAGTCAGGGTCAGGTAAAATATACTGATCGGACATGTTAGTCAGGGTCAGGTAAAATATACTGATCGGACATGTTAGTCAGGATCAGGTAAAATATACTGATCGGACATGTTAGTCAGGGTCAGGTAAAATATACTGATCGGACATGTTAGTCAGGGTCAGGTAAAATATACTGATCGGACATGTTAGTCAGGGTCAGGTAAAATATAATGATCGGACATGTTAGTCAGGGTCAGGTAAAATATACTGATCGGACATGTTAGTCAGGGTCAGGTAAAATATACTGATCGGACATGTTAGTCAGGGTCAGGTAAAATATACTGATCGGACATGTTAGTCAGGGTCAGGTAAAATATACTGATCGGACATGTTAGTCACGGTCAGGTAAAACATATTGAAAGAACATGTTAGTCAGGGTCAGGTAAAATATACTGATCGGACATGTTAGTCAGGGTCAGGTAAAACATATTGAAAGAACATGTTAGTCAGAATCAGGTAGAATATACTGACTAAGACCCGTACCTTACCGCCACGTACGTCTCCCAGTAACCGGGCTGCTTTCATGGCTGCCTGGCTAGCGAGGTTGGGGGTTCCGATGTGATCCTTCTTGTAGTGAGCGAAACGTAGATGAAGCCAAGCATAACATAATCGTCTGGAGGACCCAGGTCTGACTTTATGAGCAGGCTCGGGATGTGGGGAAAGCAGCTGCAACTTGCCACTTAACGCTCCTTTCAGTACGAACGAAAGAGCTATCTTATTCATTGTGGAAATTAAACAACAGTAACACGTTTCCTTTCTCTTGTGGGACCCGCGTGAGTCAACTCTGATGGCCTCTCCCATGACCTGTCAGAATTAATACTAAGCTATAGTATAACTTAGTAGATGAGGTAGTTTATAATGAGGGCTTTATTCCTAAACCCTTGAAAGTAACCAAACTGTACAAATGTGTCTCCCATTGGACAATACGTATGCACCCTCTGAGGCTAGGAAGGAACCAGCACCAAGTTGAACAGACATGGGAAAAGAGAACCTGCATTCGCCGCACCATGACAATTTAGGCCAATCGTAAAGGCACCGTGGCCCAGGATGTGGCGATCCACTTGTCTGGGACTTTTGGTCACAGGTCTAGAGCCTAGGAGAACTCGGCCTAACCAGTAGACAATTCATGACGTTGAATAGGCACAGTGAACCCGACCGAGGATTCGATAACTTGGAGCGTTGTTAATACACCCCCTTAATTACTTAATTTCAGGACAGTGCATTTATGGCTTCTACCTGGGGTGGGAAGAAAATCTAGACTCATCAGTCTGGGCCAAAAGGGCTGGAGCCCGTAGGCCGCTGGATCAATAACCAAGCAACCTCTTGCGGAACATGATCACCTGCTCCACACAATTAAGACAGTGATAGTTGTCTCTCGTTTGCATGACTTTTCTTAGGGCTTCAATAACGTTCTTATTTATTTGGAAAGTGATTCTGTTCTCGTGTTGCTCCCGTGTTCGCTAATCTGTCTGCAATGTCATTTCCTTATTATGTCACAATGTGATGGTACCCGATGTAGCACTACCCCTCTCTTGACTTTTAGTTCACCTAATGCTTTTTCATGCTGTGGCACTGTGTCATCATCATCTTATGACATATTCTTTCCAAGAAGTAGTCACCCTTATGGCAGAATTGAACCATGTTCTGCTTAAGGCAGGCCCTCTGACTCACCGACAAAAATATCTTTTAACAGCCACATTACAAGGCCGATTAATAGCGGAACTTATATTATGCAAAGGTTTATAATCAATCCATGCTCCACACAGAGAATTAAAACCAATTCACCTTACAAAATACAACAAATCACTACTGCGTGTCATCATTTCTCAGATTTCTCCCATGAAACCAACTACATATCAATCTTTGTTTCCCGAACATGCTATTATATTTGCACTGATAGTTGACACATGCTAGTTATGTTATTTAGTCAGTCCTGGAAGGTTTTTCCCCCGTGAGTCAGAAGGCCTGTATGTACAGTAGGATGTGATTGTACGCATCGTAGTTTCGCGTCATACTATCGTGTTCTTCAACCCACTAGTGGGGGGTCTTAGCTTTCATGTGTATGGTAGAAGAGTAATTACATTCTGTATTACAAATATGTACGCAGTGGTCCCGATATGTTATGACGAATCGAAATAGCTGCGTCCGCTATGCACGACCTCCAACGTGTGTGGAGTAATGGCAAAACACGACCTCCAACGTGTGTGGAGTAATGGAAAAATCTCCCTTCGGGCCACACAAAAATCGCATCTACCAGTCTTACGTGGTCCCAGTCCTGCTTTACGGCACCGAAACCAGGACATTGCTAAAACATGACATGTCTAGACTGGAAGCCTTTCACATGCGCAGCCAGCGGCGTATCCTGATCATCCGATGGCATGAATACATCCGCATCGTGGAGGTCTCTGTTAAAATAGGCCTCCACCCAATCTCAGAAACAGTTGACCAGCGCCGAGTTTCTTTGTTCGGTCATGTTGAACGGCTGGACCAGGAAACCCCTGTCCGCAAAATTCTACACAAGTCGTTCCTCAGCGCCAAAAGTTTTCCCCCCGACCGACTGGAGGCGCAGAAGAGGCTACACCCGAATAGTATGGCTACAGCAAATAGCAACCTCCTCCTCCTTCCTGGACGAGTCCTGAAACTACGCCACGGTTGTGGGGGATGGATGTGGCTGACCGAGCCTCAAATACCGAAGTGAACATTATTATTATTATTATTAATGCAAATATTGCTTTGTATTATTATGTCAATGCAGAGGAAACATATCCTGAGGAACCTTCAGCACAATTCGAGCAAATAAACAAAAGTGGGCATTCTGAGAAGCAGTGTTTGTCCCGGGACAGCATACTCAGGTGGAACACGGACAGTTACCCAAACCTAAAGGAACAGAACCAATCCTTGGTGGAAATGTTATAGGAAAGTTCTCAGAATACAATTGTCCGAAAAGAGTTGGGCATAGAGAAGAGCTGGTTCATAAATTCCACCACAAACAAATAATTGAAATACTTTCACATCAAAGTACATAATGGTTTTGAGAAAACAGGAATAGGACATATGGTGACGGACAACAAAGGAAAAGGCAAATGAATAAGACGATGGCATAAGATGTCAAGGAATGCTTGACCATGTCTCAGGCCGGAGATTTGGAAAGAGATTGAGTTTCTTTCAAACGAGCTGTGCCGGGAGCGACGTTCTGCAAAGTGCATACTACATGATGATAGTGATGATGATGTATTTCAAAACATCCAAAACACACAGTCTTGGTGGACCATCGCGACATTTTATTTATTTTTTCAAAGACATTTAGATACAGAAACGAGGATATTACATTGGGTAGAAGGGTAAGAGCCCAAGCACAGCTTAATCCAAAACAGACACAGTCAGGAACATGTCTGGATGCCTCAAGAAAAGGATTATATCTTTATAAAGTGGAGATATGTCTGACCAGTGTAGTATACTATTTCTACGAGATGCGGATCTGTCTTCTTCTTCTTCGTCCGTTCTCAATATTACACTACCAAACCATAGAAAAGGATTTTGCAAGTAGCAGAATTATGTCAGGCGAACGGAATGCGTTGTAATGAAGTCATCAAGTCATTGAGTAATGAAGTCAAAGAACCATAAAGTCATGAAGCCATTAAATCACTGAGTAATGAAGTCAAAGAACCATAAAATGATGAAGTCATCAAGTCATTGAGTAATGAAGTCATAGGACCATAAAGTGATGAAGTCATCACGTCATTGAGTAATCAAGTAATGAAGAAATAAAATCATCGTCGTCAAGTACTAAAGCCATAGAACCATAAAGTAATGAAGTCATTAGATCGTCAAGTAATAAAGTCATCAACGAATCGAGTACTGAAGTCATCAATAATGAAGTAATGAAGTAATAATATCATAAGGTATTGAAATCACCAGGTCAAGTTGTCATACAATCATCAAGTCATCGAGTCACGAAGACTGAAGTCATCAAACAATGAAGTCATCAGTCACCAAATCATTGAGCCATTAAGACATAGTTGTTAAGTCATAGAGACATCAAGTCATCAAGTCATAGACATCATATAATGAATTCATAAAATCATCATGTAATGCAATCATCAAGTAATGAAGTAATCAAGTAATGAGGTAATCAAGTAGTGAATTCATAAAATCATCAAGTAGTGAAGTCAGCAAGTAATGAATTCATAAAATCATCAGGTAATGAAGTCGTCAAGCCATCGAGTCATCAAGTCATGAAGTCAAAGTCATCAAGGAATGAAGTCAAAGTCATCAAGGAATGAAATCATCAAATTATACAGTAATCAAGTCGTTAAATCATCTAGTCATGAAGAATGAAGTAACGAAATCATTACGCCATCAAATCATGGAGTCATCAAGAATGAAGTAATCGAGTCATCAAGTCATCGAGTAAAAAAGTAATTCAATAATCGATTAGTGAAGCCATCAAGTCATAAAATAACCATCAAGTAATGAAGTCATCACGCGATGACGTCATTAAGTCATCAAGCCATCAAGTATTATACCAGGTACCATGTTATGATGATGTGGGAAAGCCAGTACCCTTGCTAGCTGCATTTCTTTCCCCACTAGTAATCCTATACCAATTTACAGATGTGTCGAATACAGCGTATCGATAACGAGGATGGAAACCAGTACCGATTACAGCGATAACCGAATGCTCAACCACACAGCCGCTCACTTATTTTCATCAAATACCCTTCCCCTGGTACGTGAGAGACAACACAAGGCTCCAATTAGCACAGCACAGCAGTGGAGCGTCTGGGTTCGATCATATTTCGAGTATGATCTACGACGAACTGGTGTCTATTTTCAATAAAAATCAATCAACCAATCAAATCAATCAATGGTTGAAACCACTTCAACAAATATTCATCACAAGCTACGGTCAACAGCCAGAGGCTCCAACTCTTTCCACGGCCAAGCAGCTGCTATGCGATAAGCGCTCAGAACAGGGAGACGCTAAGATGGAAGACAGAAGAGGCGCCAAATTGATACAGGAAGAATACCTGGTCAACTATTAGGAAGAAAAAGCAATGATAAAAGGGCAGTAAGACGTAAAGTGGCAGGAAGAACACACCAAACACCACCAAGATGACGGATACTACCATCTGTCCAGAAAAGACCAGGCTATAATACGACGTCTTCTAGCTGGCCACAACAGAGCGAGACGAAAGCTGTACACAGAATTCAAGACAGGTGCCACCAGCGTCTGTTTCTGTGGTCTGGCAGACATGACGGCCGCACATGTACTTCAGGCCTGATCCCCAGCACACAGATTTGAGGAGAATGATGTGTCCAAAGCCTTCTAGGGGAAACTGTGCGCCGGTATTGAGAAAGTGAATGTTGGATGCGAGGATAGAAGAGAATGTTGCATGTGGGGATAGATGCGAATGTTGGATGTGGGGATAGATGGGAATGTTGCATGTGGGGATAGAAGAGAATGCTGCATGTGGGGATAGATGGGAATGTTGCATGTGGGGATAGATGGGAATGTTGCATGTGGGGATAGATGGGAATGTTACATGTGGGGATAGATGGGAATGTTGCATGTGGGGATAGATGGGAATGTTGCATGTGGGGATAGAAGAGAATGTTGCATGTGGGGATAGATGGGAATGTTGCATGTGGGGATATTGAGCATACTTCATGTGTTCATAGATGGGAATGTTGTATGTGGGGATAGAAGTGAATGTTGTATGCGGGGATATATGTGAATGTTGCATTCGGGGATAGAAGTGAATGTTATATGCGGGGATAGAAAGTGAAAGTTACATGAGGTTTAGGACGGTTTTGATGTATGTGGGGATAGAAAAGAATGTTGTAAGTCGATATAGATATAATGTTGTATGTGGGAATATATGGGAATGTTGTATGTTGTGCTATAAGTGCATTATTAATGTGATGATATAAGATAATGTAGTTTGTGGGGACAGAGGGCGATGTTGTATGTCGGGATAGAAGGGAATATCGTGTGTGGGGATATATGGCGATGTTTTTTGTGGATAGAAGATGATGTTGTATGGTATGATATAAGTAAATTATGTATGTGGTGATAAAAGATACTATTGTTTGTGGTGACAGAAGTGAATGTTGTATGTGGTGATAAAAGATACTATTGTTTGTGGGTACAGAAGTGAATGTTGTATGTAGGGATAGAAGATAATGGTGTTTGTTGGGACAGAAGTGAATGTTGTATGTGGGGATAAAAGTGAATGATATTTTTGGACAGAAGGAAATGTTGTATGTGGGAATAGTAAGGAATGGTGCATGTGGGTATAGAAGGAAATGGTGAATCTGGGGATAGAAGAAAATGGTGAATGTGGGGATATATGAAAATGTTGTATTTGGAGAAATAAGTGAATGTTGTATCTGGGGATAGAAGAGAATGTTGCATGTGGGGATTGTTGTTGTTGTTGTATAATGCCCATAATTAGTGAGTTTACATTTTTGTGCACCATGAAAAGGACGTTGAGTGGCTGGTTGTGGTAGCTTTACTTCTTTCCCGAGCATGCCAATGAAGGTGGACCGCGATTCTCCAGGCGGTCGTGCTACGTGTGGCTTCATATGCGTGGCGCTCACTACTATGGGGATAACATCTATCCACATTTCGTCCGCCAGGCTGTTTTGAAAACAGTCTATTTCCAGAAAACGCTACATGGAAGAGAGATTGTGGTCTTGGTCAGTGTACTGACACTGACGCCACGTCCTGGTCAAGATGCTGTGCCTGACTGGACTAACGTCTTAGTTCCAATGCATTTGAGGATAGAAGAGAATGTTGGATGTGTGGATAGAATTGAATATTGTATGTGTAGATAGCAATGAATGTTGTATGTGTAGATAGAGATGGATGTTGTGTGTGTAAATAGAAGTGAATGTTGTAGTTGTAGATAGAAGTGAATGTTGTATGTGTAGATAGAAGTGAATGTTGTATGCGTGGATAGAAGTAAATGTTGAATGTGTGGATAGATGCTAATGTTGTATGTGTAGATAAAAGTGAATGGTGTATGTGTGGATAGAAGTGATTGTTGTATGTGGGGATAGACGAATATGTTGTTTTGGGGGATTTTAAAACATGTTGTATTTAGGGATAGACGTGAATGTTGTATGTGGTGTTGAAAGTGAATATTATATGTGGGAATAAAAGTGAATGTTGTATGTTGGGATATAAGTTAATGTTGTATGTGGGAAGAAAAGAGAATGTTATTTGTGTGAACAGAAGATAATGTTGCATGTGGGATTAGAAGAGAATGTTGTATATGGTGAGTTAAGTGAATGTTACATTTGCAGATAGAAGAGACTGTTGTTTGTGGAGAGAAATATGAATGTTGTATTTTGGTACAGAGTTCAATGTTGTTTTGGGGATACAAGTTAATGGTGTATGTGAGGGCAGAAGTAAATGTTATTTGTGGGACAGAAGTGAATAATTTTTCTCGGGATAGAAGTGAATTTTGGATGTGGGTATAAAAGTTAATGTTTTTTTTTTTTTTTAGGTAGAAGAAAATGTTAAATGTTTGGGTAGAAGAAAATGTTATATTTTTAGGGTAGAAGGGAATGTTATATGTTTTGGTAGAAGTGAATGTTATATGTTTGGGTAGAAGGAAGTGTACATTTGGTTAGAAGTGAATGTTATATTTTTAGGGTAGAAGAAAATGTTATATGTTTTGGTAGAAGTGAATGTTATATGTTTGGGTAGAAGGAAATGTACATTTGGTTAGAAGTGAATGTTATATTTTTAGGGTAGAAGGGAATGTTATATGTTTGGTTAGAAGTGAATGTTACATGTTAGGGTAGAAGGGAATGTTATATGTTTGGGTAGAAGTGAATGTTTTACGTTTGGGTAGAAGTGAATGTTAGATGTTGGGTAGAAGTGAATGTTATATGTTTGGGCAGAAGTGAATGTTATATGTTTTGGTAGAAGTGAATGTTAAATGTGGCCTGTAAAATGTATGCTAAAACAAAATACTCCGTTCTGGTGAAGATAGAATGTTGGTAAACGCTTCAAAGTTGAGCAGGGCCTAATCTACCTCCGAATAGACGTCCCAAACTTGGGAGTTCAGGGACACAAGAACAAACATTTAAGAAGACGGTCCATAGACTGCTCTCGTCTGGATAGCACTGTTCTTGTAGAAGCAATTCTGTTCTGTATTTTTACCCAGACACATTCACCGTCACAGTCGGAGCCATATTTGAATAATTCTTAATGACGATTCTACCCACAAGGACCGGATATGCTAACAGAGCTGGCACAAACATAAATACAACAAACTATTTCGTATACAATACGTCAAGTGGGTCATTCCCATGTGGTTTTTCCTCGTGCATCGACCTCGATTTCATAATATGATTATCTACATCGAGGCTTGGCTGACGCCCAAGTTAACCACGTGTTTTATTTGATAATTTTCACTGCGCTCTCTTTCTGGCTGCAGACAGTTTTCTCGTCAAGAGCTGTATTTCTCACTTTCCATTGGAAAATTCTCTGAGGATTCATATTTGTGTTCTGATGGATGTTCCTGGCCTATAACCTACAATTGGATGCTACATTGTTTCGCTGAGTTAAGGCATTACCCTCATAGCCATTCGCATCGTAGTCCAAGTGAGAAATGCTGACATCAATTCCCGGGTCCACATAAAATGCTAAATGCTACTTCGATTGTATTCTGTTAATCGTACCATTTACAAGGGTAACACAGTGTGTTACATAAGCCAAAATGCATCCACTTACTTCACTTATTCAATTACGTGGATATATAGCGTGCGGAAAAGATACATGAACTCGATGTATTTCCCATGAAGGAGTTGCTATACTCCATAAATACCAATGCATCCACTCATTAAATCTATTAACATATGTCGATATATAGTTTGGGAAGGAATACTTTAAGTTAATGTGAGGACGTTGTTATGTTAAATAATGACCCGCCGGTGTTTTATTTTAACAGAATGAATTAATCGTTGTATCGATATTCATCTTGTTCTGACGCCCTGTAGACTAGTAACTATTTTTCTGTTTATTCTTAACATATGATGAAATGGAATCAGGACAAACAGGTGTAGAACCAGAAATCCTGTAAGGATTGTGGGGTCGGATAGTCTACACGCTGCGAAAGCCCTAAGACAGGATAACCAGATAATCTCTGTCATGGAACCTACATGACAAGAAAGCGACAGAGGAATGATTATACACACATGGAGACGGATACAAAAAAAAGGGAGAAGCATAAAAGAACAGGAAAAACTAGCACAAAGCAGGTCTGATTTGAGGAATTAGCGAATGGTATACGCACGCTATGGTTATAAAAGCAAAGACGAAGACGATTTTCAAATCACAGAATTATGTCTGTTCTAAATGTATGTTGTTGTTGTTATCCCATAGCTGCTGAGCAAGCCTGCTCTTGGCAGCCCAATGCTATTCTTATATAGATACAGGTCTTCATTAGTTGTTTCACTGCTCCGTACAGTGTAATGGCAATTGTCGGCAGTGCTTGCAATGTAACAGTTCCAGCCGGAGCATTAGCGTCAGGGCAGGGAGGATGTGGTCGGCGACTCTGAGAAATAAGGTACCTGAATGTGTGCCAAGGTCACTCTCCGTCTCGATACCAAGTCAATAAAGGAAAACGGGGTTGGGGGAAAGAAGGTGTCTAGACAGGTAACAGGCTAGGTGCTGACCACTGGCGTTCTGATTTGGGTAGTGTGGGATGAGTGACAAAGAAGAGGCCATCCCCCAGAGATTCTATTGGATAGCTCTGATACTGCTTGAGACTATATAATACTAGACAAAGTTTAACTCAAACAGACTGGACATGGAGAGAGAGAGAGAGAGAGAGAGAGAGAGAGAGAGAGAGAGAGAGAGAATTTAGCTAGAAGTCTGGTTAGCTGGCCGACTTAATAGAAAAGTGATTGATAGGCTGTTTTTACGAATATGTGAGAACAGGGTCGCCGAACCAGCACGCGCCTTCGAGTCTTGACCAATGGCTCTATAAGGTGTATGTTGGCCGCCCTGTGTCTAAGAGAGATCTAGATGTATGTGTGGTGTGTGTAGACACCTTGTGAACGAGGTATGTTCTGAAGAGTTGAGCGAGTGTACAGATCGACTAGGAAGGATCTGGATGTGTGTGTGGTGTGTAGACACCGAGGGAACGATGTATGTTCCAGAGCGTGTGTATGTGCAGATCGATTGAGTGTGTGATCATATGCGAGTATACGTTGAATATATTGAATGTATTATGTTCAGATCATCCGCCTAAGGGGATCTGAGTGTCACAGAATACGAACGTGAGGACGAGTTTTGGAGAGTGTGTTGAGGGTGCAGATCAGGGGAAGGGAGTGTGCGGCTAGAACTGGGTTTGATAAGTTGGGAGCAGCATCAATCGCTTATGATTATAAACTCCCGAGTATCTATTTAGATAAGATTGTATTTCTTATATTGGTGTGATCACATTGCACCCACTTTAATAGTTGCTGTATGAGTATTGATATAATAAATATGCCACCTGATGTGTGCTATGCTATTTACTTTGTGTGGTCGCAAATGATGTGGATGGGTGTGGCAGCATTATAGATAGTGGAAACCTACAGTACGAATCTTTTCCTCATGTCCGCAAGCGCTTTGCACTCGATGAGTAGATGTCGAACTGTTTCATCAGGATAAAAGCAATGTCTGCACAAAGGCAGATGCTTGGAATTGATGCGGGTTAAGTGGCTATTTACTCTGGTATGTAGTGTTTGGAACTGAATGATGACAATCTGATCTCTTCTATGTAGTTAATTTATGTCATCGTTACATTTTTGGCTGTGACATTTCACTGAATACACTCTGACCTGTTGTTCCCGTCGACCACTTGTTCATCCAGATTTCCCGAGTTTTATTCTAAATAATTCGTTCTACTGTGTGGTTAGTGCAGGGTCATTCCAATTGTTATTTCGAGGCTCCTGTTATTGCCAATCTGTCGGCCATCTCGTTCCCTATCAGCCCACTATGTCCAGGGATCCATTGCAAGGTGACATTTATCCCGTGGGCAGTGATGATGTTGTTGATTGCCCTCCCCACGAAGAATAAATCCTGTTTCTCTCTCCTCTGGTAGATGGTGGGCATGGCTTTCTTCTTCTGCTACATCCAGTAGGGACAATGTCTTCAGTCTTCTCTTTTGCTTTCAAGTGTATATTTGTGCCAAATTTGGATGGCCATTTTCATGTCTCTAGTGTCTCTCTATCGCTTCCGTAAGTGCCCCCTTTCTCCTGAAATTTAGCGGTTCAATGTTGGCATCTATCTCGCACGCCGCTGTAGATGTTGATCTCACCCCCCCCCCCCCCCCCACCCCCCTCCTTCACAAATTAGTTTGAGAGCTTGATTTTGCACCCGATAAATAGATGAGATGTTATTTGTACTCACAGTCGTCTGTATGGGCAGGCTGTAGTCCATCACCGGTCGGTCGTATATAACCGAGGTATAGTTGCCGAAGAGTTTCTTTATCAGATCCTCAATTTGTACAAGCAAGTCTTTTGAATAAGTTTAAAAGCTTTTACTTCTGACATTGCAAATGTGGCTGCCAAATTTCAACTTTCTGTCCAGTGTCACTCCCAAATAAACTGAGGTATCCTCTTTTACTAGTAACTCTCCATTCATTTTTATGTTAATGGATCTCTTTGTCTCTTTATGACTGCGAGAGAATATGATGTATATGGTTTTCTGTGTATTTATCTTTAGTTCCCACAGTTCGAAGTATAATTAAAAATTGGTACTAGTGCTCTGTTGATCTTGGCTTTTGTCAAAATAGCATATTTCTCGGTGGTCCAAATGGCGAGATCGGAAAACAATGCTTTTGACACGTTTAGATGTCTAGTGTAGTCATTTATGTAGAGGAAGAAATTGATGCAGAGCCCTGTGGCAGTCCTTCTTCTAACATTCTTTTATTTCATGTTGCACCTGCAAAGTTGGTATTTATGGTTCTGTTGGTCAGGAAAGGCATGTATCCATTTCATCATATTTTCTTTCTATTCCCACCAGGGGGTAGGGCAGAAATGTGTAAGGGATAGCACCTCACGGTGAGAGGCAGCCACATCCTTGATGGCCAGGATCCTATTTGGTTCCCCCACTTCTGTCTAGCTTCCGTATGGCTCCTAGAGTCTGCCTGTGTACGGCAGCACCACCCCCCCCCCCCCCGGGCAACGGCTTTGGCTGGCCCACTAAACTACGTGGGTGAAATGACAAGAAGGGGAGTCCACCCCTGACAAGTACACACAGCTGCTTGTAGAAGAGGCGGAAGATCGACCTGTGCGACAACGACTCTGAAAGCGTAAGCTGGAAATGCCTGGTATCGGGCTAAGGGCGCACCAGAGACCATAGTTGGTAAGCGGCCAGAACAACGTCCAGAAAGTAATGGCAAACTACTGGATGTAAAATGCCAAGAAACTTATGACAGTCGAGATAAACGAAACTCAAAGGTCTGATGGTTAGGCCCTCAGGCCAGACAGATCATCGACGCCAACTGGGGAAGAGGCCAATTTCAGAGTCAATACAAGTAATAGAGATGACGGCCTAAAGCCTGACTGCATACAGTGGACAACTCTGAAATGGGACTAAAAACAAAACTAAGAATAGGCACCTGGAACGTCAGGAGCCTATACCAGGGCAAGTTGCTCATGATCGGAAGAGAAATGAAAAGAACCAAGATAGAGATTCTTGGAGTCTCTGAGCATAGATGGGCCGGTCAAGGGCACTGTACCAGCTCCTCATTTATATACTCTGGGACGGACAAGGGTGGAAAAAGCGGGGTCGGCTTTATTCTGTCAAAGAAGACAGCACCTTCACTACTCGGTTACAATCCAGTCAACGACCGCATACTTGTAATCAAACTAATGAAAAAGACTAGAAATTTAACAATAATTCAAGTGTATGCACCAACATCAGCAGCAGACGATTGTGAAATGGATGATTTCTATTACACCTTGCAAGAAGCGATGGAAAAAGTTAAAAAAAGAGACATCTTGGTCATCATTGGAGATTTCAATGCGAAAGTCGGAGAGGAAAGAGCCGAAGAGGAGAAAAGTGATCGAGGACCTTTTGGTTTGGGACACAGAAATGAGCGAGCAGAAAAACTGGTTGAATTCTGCACGGAAAACAACCTCTCCACTGCCAACACCTTCTTCAAACAACATCCACGAAGACTGTACACGTGGACCTCCCCTGATGACAACAGCAGACACCAAATAGACTACATCCTAGTGCAACAAAGATGGAGATCAAATATGCTGGCGACAAAAACGCTGCCAGGAGCAGACTGCGATACGGACCACGAATTACTGTTTGCAGTTTTCCAAACAAGACTACGTAGGATCAACAAAGGTTGCCAGCTAATACGCTTCGATGTATCAGCAATACCTACTGAATACAACATCAAAGTAGAAAACAAATTTGAGGCGTTGCTTGCTATACAGGAAGAGATGACATCTGAGGAGTTGACATCGTACGGAAGGGATATTTTGATCTCGATAGCAAAAGAAATGATTCCAAAGATATTGCACAAGACACAGAGCTATATAACAGAGGATACACAGAAACTCATTGCAGAAAGGCAATAATTTAAAAAAATGGGATGTAAGGGGACCAACACGGCATATAAAAACTGCGCAAGAAAAGTTGGAAGTGAAATGAGAAGAGATAAAAGAAGATACATAGTAGAAACGTGTAAGGATATAGAAAACCTACAACAACAAGGCAGAGAAAGAGATGTATTCACAGCAATAAGAACACTGACAAGGGAATTCCGTCCGGTTCCACGTGTCATACATGACAAAGAGGATAACACATTAACAGAAACCAAAGACATACTGCATAGATGGAGAGAGTACTGCAGAACTATGTTTGGAGATAGCACAAAGCGCTCAGTTACAATCCTACCAAAGGATGAGAAAGAACCTGAACCAACATTAGAAGAAGTACGCTCTGCAATTAAAAGCCTGACAAAGGGAAAGTCCCCAGGATGCGATGATATCCCAGCAGAGCTAATACAAGCAGAAGGAGAGGCATGTGCTCGAGTCTATCACAAGCTATGTAAACAGATATGGCACAGTGCAGAGTGGCCAGAAGCATGGAAGAAATCAATTTATATTCCCCTCCCCAAAAAAGGTAACCTGAAGCTGTGCACGAACTACCAAACTATCGCACTGATCAGCCATGCTAGCAAGATACTCTTGCGAATTCCATTTAGAAGGATACAGAAAAGGTTTGGATCTGAAATTCACGTAGTCCAAGCAGGTTTTAGGAAAGACAGAGGGACCCGGGACCACATATTCAATGTAACGAATATCTATGAAAAATGTAGAGAGTTTAATGTAGACCTGTACACATGTTTCATTGATTACACTAAGGCCTTCGACACGGTAAAACATCCAAATCTGTGGAGAATCATGAAGGAAATGGGGTTTCCTTTGCATATAGTCCATCTCATTGAAACATTATACCGAGATCAACACGCCGATGTCCGAGTATCTGGGCAAACATCAGATTGGTTTGCAGTACAAAAGGGAGTCCGACAGGGATGTATCCTCTCACCTTATCTGTACAACATATATACGGAATGTATAATGAGAAATGTACGAGAAGATGAGAACATTGAAAGTTTTCGACCCATTTACGATTGGGGGGTACGAGATTCCAGAGTTACGATACGCAGAGGACACAGTGATACTATCAAGAAGTGCGGAAGGGCTAGAGCAGCTACTTTCAGCTGTTAATGGACATGGTAAAGATCAAAATATGTTCATAAACATAAACAAAACAAAGATAATGACCACCGATTAAACACAATGTCAGCATACATTTACAGTGGGTGGTTCGGAAATAGATCAGGTTTTACATTTTGAATATCTAGGCTCCAGAATTGACAAACATGGTGACTGCTCGAAAGAAATCAGAAGAAGACTAGCTATGGCAATGCAGAGACTGAACAGCCTGAAGAAATTATGGCAGGTCACCAACAAAACGATAAAAGCAAAAGTCTTGAGAGCCTGTGTTTTTCCTGTGGCAGCTTATGGCTGTGAAGCATGGACGAGTACCAAAACTTCTAGACAAAGAATCGATTCCGACGCGTCAAAATGTTACTGAAAGAACCTCAGAATACCCTGGACAGAAAAAAGAACAAATGTAGACATTCGGCAAGAGTTGAGCATAGAGGAGAACTGGTTTATCAATTCCATTTTGGCTAGAAAATGCAAATACCTTGGACACATCAAGAGACACAACGGTCTTGAGAGAACGGTGATGGAAGGTATGGTGCCCGGCAAATGAGGAAGGGGTAGACCAAAAAAAACGATGGCACCAAGATATCCAGGAATGCCTGAGTATGACAGTGGCGGAAGCTGGTATTTTGGCAAGGGAACGAGTTTCTTTCAGACAGACTGTGATGGGAACGACGTTCTACAAAGGACATGCTACATGATGATGATTCTCATTTTCCTCAAATGGCTTTTCCTGCATTTCCTTTCATATGCCTGCTGTAGATCAATAAACACTGCTAGTGTGCTTTTTCCAGCTTGGAATCCATCCATCATATGCTGTGGAAACCTAAAGAGGGGATTATCCGAGCGGTGTTCACGCCTGAACCTTGCCTGGTTTCTATCAAGGAGGTTTTTGCTTTTCAGCCACCAATGTAGTTTACCATTCTTTCAACCACTTTACCTAAACATGAGGTAAGCGTCACGGGTCTTTTTTTTTTTTTTTTTTTTTTTTTTTGCGTTCGCCTTCTTCTTCTTCTTCTGCGTACACAGTCAGACAGTAACCATTATTTTTTTCGAAAAAAGTGGCGGTCATCCTGAGACTCTCGCCACTACCATAGAGCTTGTCTTGCAGTTCCACTGGCAATGGCCACATCTGCTCTCTCTGATCCTCGTATGTCGGGCAGTTCTGCAGCAGATGTTCAGTGGTCATTTTACCAGTACCGCACGGGCATTCGTCGGTACACCCTATCTTCAATTTGTTGAATAGGTGGTACCTCAGTCTATTGTGGCCAGTGCGAAGTCTGAAGACAACGACCTGCTCTCTTCCGTTCAACTGGTAATAGGCATCGTTTTTGGTGTAACCAGTATGTTCGGTTTCCCATTTGGTCATGTACCTGGCTTTGATAAGCCGTTTTGACTCTTCGTACGTGATACTGGTATCTGTTTGTGGTAGCCTTGCACCTTCTTTTGCCAGTCTGTCTGCCTCCTCGTTGCCTTGGATGTTGCAGTGTGACGGAACCCACTGTACCACTACCCTTTTTGGTGTGGACTGCTGGCACAGTTTGCATAGTGCTGCTCTTAAGTCATTAAGCTCAGTGTTTTTCTGGCTTTTTAGCGCTGTGACTACGGCGAGAGCATCTGTCAGCAGGACTATATGGCTCTCATTTTCACTGTGTGTTACCATTTCTTCCACTGCCGCCCTCAGTGCCTCTGCCTCCGCTCTGAAATTGCTTGTGTACTTACCAGTAGCGAATGACAGAGTTATTTTTCTGCCATTTGGTAGGTTCAGGAATGCTCCTGCCCCTCCGTTCTGTGTAGTGTTTGTTACAGAACCGTCGGTGTATGCATGGGTCCAGTCCATGCTTGGGTAGCTTTTCGTTATGAAGCTTAGTTTTGCGTTCGCCTAATTATCTATTCCCCAAGGCGTGTGTGCGTTACACTGTGGTTTTTATTTTGCGCCTGTCGGCCCAGTGCATCCGACTTCAGCATGCATTTTTATGTAAGGGTCTGCTTCCTCCTGCATTTTCTAAGGGTTTGCTTCCCCGGGGTAACGGCCGGTGCTGTGATGGGGATCGAAACCAGCACCTTCTGGTTGTGAGCCGTGCCACTTAACCACTAGGCCACGCCGTCCCCCCCCCCCCCCCGACACGGGTCTATAGCTTCCAGGTTGTTTACCATTCTTTCAACCACTTTACCTAAACATGAAGTGAGCGACACAGGTCTATAGCTTCCAGGTTGTTTACTATTCTTTCAACCACTTTACCTAAACATGAAGTGAGCGACACAGGTCTATAGCTTCCAGGTTGTTTACTATTCTTTCAACCACTTTACCTAAACATGAAGTGAGCGACACAGGTCTATAGCTTCCAGGTTGTTTACCATTCTTTCAACCACTTTACCTAAACATGAAGTGAGCGACACAGGTCTATAGCTTCCAGGTTGTTTACTATTCTTTCAACTACTTTACCTAAACATGAAGTGAGCGACACAGGTATATAGCTTCCAGGTTGTTTACTATTCTTTCAACAACTTTACCTAAACATGAAGTGAGCGACACAGGTCTATAGCTTCCAGGTTGTTTACCATTCTTTCAACCACTTTACCTAAACATGAAGTGAGCGACACAGGTCTATAGCTTCCAGGTTGTTTACTATTCTTTCAACCACTTTACCTAAACATGAAGTGAGCGACACAGGTCTATAGCTTACAGGTTGTTTACTATTCTTTCAACTACTTTACCTAAACATGAGGTGAGCGACACAGGTCTATAGCTTCCAGGTTGTTTACTATTCTTTCAACCACTTTACCTAAACATGAAGTGAGCGACACAGGTCTATAGCTTCCAGGTTGTTTACCATTCTTTCAACCACTTTACCTAAACATGAAGTGAGCGACACGGGTCTATAGCTTCCAGGTTGTTTACTACTCTTTCAACCACTTTACCTAAACATGAAGTGAGCGACACAGGTCTATAGCTTCCAGGTTGTTTAGCATTCTTTCAACCACTTTACCTAAACATGAGGTGAGCGACACAGGTCTATAGCTTCCAGGTGTTCCTGGTTGTTTCCCTTTCTTCAGTGTGGGTTTGATAGTTGCTGATAGCCATATTGATGGCAACTGTCGTTCGTCACATGTTCTGTTGATAAACCATAAAAGTGCATCTTTCACCTTTGGTTCTAATTTACTTATCATCTCATTTATAACTTTTTTCTGGTCCTGGTACTTTATTGTTTGCCAGTTTCCTCATCGTCATTCTCAGTTCTTGTGAAGTGAAGTGAAATTTAGATGCAACTATATTGGTGGAGTCGATGTTAAAGGAGTCCTTTAAAAGTGCTTTTTGAGCAGTTTTCTTGGATGCGCTTTATTTACCCAAGCATAACATTTGTTAAAGATCTCAGCTTTCTTGGAGTTCGATAATATTTCGTCCTCTGATTTATCCGGCCAGGGGTGTTGGGTTTGACTTTCTCTTGTTCTCTTCAAAGTAGCTCAGTAATCTCCACGCCTTGTTCCATTCTATTTTTTAGATCCATCCTGCTACAGCTTTTTTTCTCCAAGTCTCCTGCTTGCTTTGTTTAGTGATACATCTTACTTTTGCTGTCCATCTATTATACTCTGTTTTTTTTAGGGTATTTGAAGATTGTTCGACCATCTTCCTGGCCTCTGTCCATTCTTTCACGGCTGCCTCCAGCTCTGGGCCCCGTGACGGTTTATAATTCATGTACGTCTTCTGGGGGATGCATTTCCTTGCAGCTGTTCAGATGGTGGCACATGTTTGAAAGTTGTATTGATGTCCATCATTCTTACTTATATGACTAAACCCAGCATCCGTTTCCCAACTATAACGGTCCCAGTTAGCCTTTCTAAAATGCCTTGATGGTTTCATTTGAACCATCTCATCCCTCTGTAGTGTTTCAATAATTGTTAGGATAGGACGATGATCGCTTCCAACATTGTCCAAGACTTTAGTGGTAGTCTTATCTACTTAGTCAGCCATTACAAGTGGCAGGTTTGAGCCGGCTAATGGTAACGTCTACTCTGTGCAAAAGACTTGGCGGGGTTTCCAGACTCTGGGACAGTGTAAGATTAGTACCTCTACACAGCTCTCCAATCTCCAGGTCTCTTTTATTAAACTGGCGGTATCCACGATTTGTTTTATACAAAAAATAAAGATACAAAAGGCAAGAGTTGCATTAGGAATGTTGAAACCAAGATGGAACTCCAAGGAAATAAGAAGGAAGACAACAATTAGGATTTTCAATTCAAATAGGAAGCCAGAATGAACCGGAAACCTGGAGGATGACAAAAGGCAATGACAGGAACCTGCAGGGTTTTGTCATCAGATGCCTGAGAAAGATTGTTGGTATAAAATGGTTTGACAAAGTTACAAACGACAGACTGGGGGAGGGAGCGGGACAAGGTAAATTGGAACGGGAAATCTTAGGAAGAAAGTAAAGATGGATGGGTCATACATTAAGAAAGCCCCAGGCCAGTATCACCAGGCAATCTTTGTCATGGAACCCCCAGGGAAGGAGAGGCATTGGCAGACCAAGGAATACATGAGACGAGATCTGGAGGCGGAAGTAAGGAAAAAATGAAAAAGCTGGAAGGAATTGGAAAAGATTTTACAGGACAGAGCTGCATGGCGAGGATTTGTTGATGGCCTATGCACCCCTGGGTGATAGAATGTAAAAGAAAGATCCAAGATTTGACATATGGTCATTGAAATCTCCCACCAACACTGTATTCTTTGACGTAAGCTCCAATTCAGGTAAATCAGTTTTAGATGGTGGGGGACAGCAAAAGTTATGCAGTATGTATTTTGCGTTATCTTTAGTCCAAAACTTTATTGTTTGAGGGTCAATATCATCCACAGGATTGTTGGTTACACTGGCTTGCGCATCATTCCTGATAAGGGTCATAACTCCCTAGCACTTGTTGTAATCGCACGTATATTGTGTTTAGCCCAAGATGTTAATTTGCCTTTATTGAAGTATTGTTTCCTGGAGTAGAGCTATGTAGATTTGATGGTCTTGTAGTGATTTGATTAGCTCAGTTGCCTTGTTTTGTAATCCGGCAATGTTAAGATATAGTATGTTAAGTCTCCTCCTCGCTAACTTCTCGCACAGAGCAGGAGAAGTATCTCTGTTGTGTGGGCGTCGCTAACTTCTCGCACAGAGCAGGGGAAGTATCTCTGTTGTGTGGGCCTCGCTAACTTCTGGCACAGAGCAGGGGAAGTATCTCTGTTGCGCGCTCTTGGTAACCGAGGCTCGTTAGAAGAATATTTATTGTTTCCTGGTATTGGAAGATTGGGTGTTTGCTGCGCCTTTCTCCATGGGTGATAGATGTATTTGGCTTTGCCATTTCCATCATTGGTCATTTGGAGGTCTTCTGAGTCGATGGGGGTGAGGTTGGGTGTCAGGTAGTGTTCACAGAGCAAATTCCCCACTAGCGACATGTTCTCTCATTGTAGATAACTCTTCTCTTTTATGTGTTTAGGTCTTTTGCTGTTGCTGTGTCACGTCCTGCCCACTAGGCCTTCACAATCTCCCCCACTCCCTCCCACGCCACATCAGCTTCTACTTTCCAATGAGATTCAATGGCTCCGCTCCACCTCTCCACCCTTAGATTCAGAGCGTAGTTCGACGGTAGTACAATGTCAGATTACCCGGTGCTCTCCCTACAGCTTGGATGTTGGACTAGGTCTGGATCCTCTCTGAGTACCTCTACCATGATTGAATCATTGGTAGACGTCTCGTAAATTGGATAAAGAAAAGTTGTGTAGAAGGGCAGACGAACAGAGAAGAACATTTAACCCATGGGTGGGTTTGGGTTGGTAACAGCCAGAGCATATTCCACTCGTCTGTGGGTACTACGCTGTCACCTTAAGGGTCCCCAAACTGCTCACCGCTTAGTTACACCGCCATGTACTCGGTCGCCCCCATAGCAAACTCAGTAAATACAGTGTCACTCTCGTGAAGGTGTTGCTATGGACACGTTAGTGCAGAAATCAGCTGGACACCAGCTTCCGCGGCGATCACTGATCCCTGGTTGTGAATGGATGTAGATTCGCATCATTATCCATTTGATTTAGGCGGGACAGTGGGCCAAGGCCTTACATTGACCCCAAATGTGTGTGAGTGTGTGTGTTTTGTGTGTGTGTGTGTGTGTGTGTATATATCATCATCATGCAGCATGTCCTTTGTAGAACGTCGCTCCCATTACAGTCTTGTCTGAAAGAAACTCGTTCCCTTGACAAAACTCCGGCCTCCGCCACAGTCATACCCAGGCATTCCTGGATATTTTGGTGCCATAATCTTCTTGGTCTACCCCTTCCTCTTTTGCTTGGCACCATACCTTCCATCACTGTTCTCTCAAGACCGTTGTGTCTCTTGATGTGACGAAAGTATTTGCATTTTCTAGCCAAAATGGAATTGATAAACCAGTTCTCCTCTATGCTCAAGTCTTGCCGTAAATATATATATATATATATATATCTTTATAATATAGTATGCCCTTTGCAGAACGTCGCTCACATCACAGCCTGTCTGAAGGAAACTCGATCTCTTGCGGAATCTGTAGTCTGTTCCAATGTTATGTCCAAGCATTCTTTGACATCTTGGTACCATCGTCTTCATGGTCTGCCTCTGTCTGTCTTGCCCAGCGCCATACCTTCCATTACTGTTCTGTCTTTTGATAATGCCAAAGTATTTCAGTTTTCTGTTCATGATGGAATTAATGAACCAGTTCTCTTCTATGTCCAACTCTTGTCAAATGTCTACTTTCTTCTTTTATTTGGTCCATGGTATTTTGAAGACCTTTCTCTAGCATTTTCACTCCGAGACTCGATTATTTTCCTTGATGTTAGGCTAACTGTCAATGTTTCGCAACCATATGATGCTGCACGAAAAATATAGTTTCACCAACATTGTCACTTTTGTTGGATTGCTGGTATTCTGCCAACTTCTCAACCCCACTCTCTGGTCCCATGCTACTTTAATCCAATGGCAAGACGATTGGATGGCACAGGATGCAGATTTGTCTTCAACGCTTACTCCTGAACCTTTTTCCGTAAACAGGTGACTCATTAGGCAGCAGTCTTGAGACCTACATTTATATATATATATAAATAAGTTGTTTGTTGCTGAATGTCAACAGTTTATTGTATTGTGCGCCAGGAAAGGTTGCAGGTTGTAGCTTTCCTCACATCCCGAGCGTGCTGATCAAGATGGACCGCGGATCTAAAGAGAAATGCGCTATTCTTGGCTTCATCTACGATACGTTTATCACTACGGAGATCACGTCGATCCACATCTCGCCAACCGGACTGCTTAGAAAAAAGCCACTTTCCAGAGAACTCTACATGAAAGAAAACGATGGATAAAATGTTCTGCATACTCCAGTCCAGCTCTGGTGGAACGGTGCTTAGACTTTACTGTGACTGACCTTCCGACTTTCTCACATCTAAATATGGCGTGCTGTTGGATGTTCAGTTAAGTCTAGAGAAATAAAACTACTGCCGATTTGTCTTCCTCGGCGTTCGTCCTTAAAAGCACGTTGTGCAAGACTGCGGTATTGCACCTTTGGGTCGACAGATCCCATTTCAGCTCGCTTTTTTTAGTTGTTGATGTTGTTTAATGCCCTCAATGAGTAAGTGTACTCGTTTGTGTGCCATGAAAATGAGGTCAAGACGGTGGTTGTAGTAGTTTTCTTCACATTCCGAGGGCGTTGAGGAAAGTGGACCACATTCCTCCAAGCGGTTATGCTATGCTTGACTTCATCTTCATGATACTCCCTACTACGGGAATCACGTGGATCCCCTCTTGTCAGTCAGACTGCCTTGAAAACAGCCTGTTTCCAGGAAAGGCTACATGGGAGATAGATTGTGATCTTGGTCAGTATATCGTGCCTTACCCTGACGCGACGTTCTGGTCAGTATGTCGTGCCTGACCCTGACGCGACGTTCTGGTCAGTATGTTGCGCCTGACCCCGACGCGACGTTCTGGTCAGTATGTTGTGCATGAACGGAATAGTTTCTGAGTTTCCACGCTATTCCAGCACAAGCTTTGCTGCGCTCTGAGATCGACATCTCGTGGCCAGACCACACTAGTGACTAGTGCAGCCTGTTTCCAGGACTGCCACGATTAGGCGTAACATGCTGTGTGTATACTACTTATATTACCATTACGATTGTCTGAAGTATTGTCCCTGGTCCTATGCCTGCTGACTTATGAGTCATCTGTTCCATAGAAAAGGCTTCGCGAGTAAACTTTAGGAAGCCACATAGTGCAGTGGATAGCGAGCTGGCTTCGTATCTGAGTGATCCTGGCTTCATTCCTCACTTGAGAAGGAAATATTTTTTTAGATCGCAACGGCTCTCTGGTCGAACAACCTTACATGAGTACCGGTTCATTCCGAGAAGTTCAAGAGGTGAGGGAGATGAGATGGGTATCGCCCTCATATAACCGATCCTTGGAAATATGGGATCGTTAACACCTCACACCGCTACAGCAGTAATGCTATGGGTTACTTTACTTTTTTAGTATCCTTTTTCTTCGTTCTCAATATTCCGCTATCAAGCCCTGAATAGGACTTTGCAAAATGGCAGGATATAGTCTAGAGAACCAGGATGTAGTCTCGATAACCATGATGTAGTCTAAAGAACCAGGATGTAGTGTAGAGAACCAGGAAGTAGTCTAGAGAACCAGGATGTAGTCTAGAGAACCAGGATGTAGTCTGGAGAACGGAATGCTTTGTGTCGTAGCTACATTTTAGTAAACCCTGATAAAAAAATATGTCATCTTGACTACGTCTTGCAACTGGATTAAGGTATATGGATAAAGGACTAAGGTGGCAGGATAATGGATTAAGGTGGCAGGATAATGGATTAAGGTGGCAGGATAATGGATTAAGGTGGCAGGATAATGGATTAAGGTGGCAGGATAATGGATTAAGGTGGCAGGATAATGGATTAAGGTGGCAGGATAAAGGACTAAGGTGGCAGGATAATGGATTAAGGTGGCAGGATAATGGATTAAGGTGGCAGGATAAAGGACTAAGGTGGCAGGATAATGGATTAAGGTGGCAGGATAATGGATTAAGGTGGCAGGATAATGGATTAAGGTGGCAGGATAATGGATTAAGGTAGCAGGATAATGGATTAAGGTGGCAGGATAATGGATTAAGGTGGCAGGATAAAGGACTAAGGTGGCAGGATAATGGATTAAGGTGGCAGGATAATGGATTAAGGTGGCAGGATAATGGTATAAGGTGACAGGATAAAAGACTAAGGTGGCAGGATAAAGGACTAAGGTGGCAGGATAATGGATTAAGGTGGCAGGATAAAGGACTAAGGTGGCAGGATAATGGATTAAGGTGGCAGGATAATGGATTAAGGTGGCAGGATAATGGATTAAGGTGGCAGGATAAAGGACTAAGGTGGCAGGATAATGGATTAAGGTGGCAGGATAAAGGACTAAGGTGGCAGGATAATGGATTAAGGTGGCAGGATAATGGATTAAGGTGGCAGGATAATGGATTAAGGTGGCAGGATAAAGGACTAAGGTGGCAGGATAAAGGACTAAGGTGGCAGGATAATGGATTAAGGTGGCAGGATAAAGGACTAAGGTGGCAGGATAATGGATTAAGGAAATGAGAGAATGAGATTGACAAACAGCTCGTTTCCACTTTAATCAGTTCAAGCGGAAGTTGCAGCATCAAACAAAAATATGCAAGAAAATGAAAGGGTTTGTCTTACAATCAACTGAGAACACATTTCACAACCCACGTCTGATTATATCGCAATTATTGCTAAGGGTGGGAAACTATTGTATATATATACTGTTTGAGATATAGCTTTAGATTGGATTATGAAACACTATCCGATGAGAAAAATTTTGACATATCATGGACAGATAACAGACCGTAGCAGATCTTGTTTTTGCAGACGACCTAGCGCTACTGAGTACCACTAATAAAAAATCACAAGAAAATATAGACTTTGCCAATTGTCGGAACAGATATCACTTCAATTAACAGCCTCGAAGACGAAAATCATGGCTTCAACAACCACAACGGTTGATATCCAGCTGCAGGGGAAATCGTGTCTTCCACAACCACAACGGTTGATTTCAAGCTACAGGTGAAATCATGGCTTCAACAACCACAACGGTTGATATCAAGCTACAGGGGAAATCATGGCTTCAACAACCACAACGGTTGATATCAAGCTACAGGGGAAATCATGGCTTCAACAACCACAACGGTTGATATCAAGCTACAGGGAAAATCATGGCTTCAACAACCACAACGGTTGATATCAAGCTACAGGGGAAATCATGGCTTCAAAAACCACAACGGTTGATATCTAGCTACAGGGGAAATCATGGCTTCAACAACCACAACGGTTGATATTAAGTTACAGGGGAAATCATGGCTTCAACAACCACAACGGTTGATATCAAGCTACAGGGGAAATCATGGCTTCAACAACCACAACGATTGATATCAAGCTACAGGGGAAATCATGGCTTCAACAACCACAACGGTTGATATCAAGCTACAGTGGAAATCATGGCTTCAACAACAACAACGGTTGATATCAAGCTACAAGGGAAATCATGGCTTCAATAACCACAACGGTTGATATCAAGCTACAGGGGAAATCATGACTTCAACAACCACAACGGTTGATATCAAGCTACAGGGGAAATCAGGGCTTCAACAACCACAACGGTTGATATCAAGCTACAGGGGAAATCATGGCTTCAACGACCACAACGGTTGATATCAAGCTACAGGGGAAATCATGGCTTCAACAACCACAACGGCTGATATCAAGCTACAGGGGAAATTATGGCTTCAACAACCACAACGGTTGATATCAAGCTACAGGGGAAATCATGGCGTCAACAACCACAACGGTTGATATCAAGCTAAAGGGGAAATCATGGCTTCAACAACCACAACAGTTGATATCAAGCTACAGGGGAAATCATGGCTTCCACAACCACAACGGTTGATATCTAGCTACAGGGGAAATCATGGCTTCCACAACCACAACGGTTGATATCAAGCTACAGGGGAAATCATGGCTTCCACAACCACAACGGTTGATCTCAAGCTACAGGGGAAATTATGGCTTCAACAACCACAACGGTTGATCTCAAGCTACAGGGGAAATCATGGCTTCCACAACCACAACGGTTGATCTCAAGCTACAGGGGAAATCATGGCTTCAACAACCACAACGGTTGATCTCAAGCTACAGGGGAAATCATGGCTTCAACAACCACAACGGTTGATCTCAAGCTACAGGGGAAATCATGGCTTTAACAACCACAACGGTTGATATCAAGCTACAGGGGAAATGATGGCTTCAACAACCACAACGGTTGATATCAAGCTACAGGAGAAATCATAGCTTTAACAACCCCAACGGTTGATATCAAGCTACAGGGGAAATCATGGCTTCAACAACCACAACGGTTGATATCGAGCTACAGGGGAAATCATGGCTTCAACAACCACAATGGTTGATATCAAGCTACAGGGGAAAACATGGCTTCAACCAGCACAACGGTTGATATCAAGCTACAGGGGAAATCATGGCTTCCACAACCACAACAGTTTATATCTAGCTACAGGGGAAATCATGGCTTCAACAACCACCACGGTTGATATCTAGCTACAGGGGAAATCATGGCTTCAACAACCATAACGGTTGATATCAAGCTACAGGGGAAATCATGGCTTCAACAACCACAACGGTTGATATCAAGCTACAGGGGAAATCATGGCTTCAATAACCACAACGGTTGATATCAAGCTACAGGGGAAATCATGGCTTCAACAACCACAACGTTAATATCAAGCTACAGGGGAAATCATGGCTTCAACAACCACAACGCTTGATATCAAGCTACAGGGGAAATCATGGCTTCCACAACCACAACGGTTGATATCAAGGTACTGGGGAAATCATGGCTTCCACAACCGAAACGGTTGATTTCAAGCTACAGGAGAAATCATGGCTTCCACAACCACAACGGTTGATATCAAGCTACAGGGGAAATCATTGCTTCAACAACCACAACGGTTGATATCAAGCTACAGGGGAAATCATGGCTTCAACAACCACAAAGGTTGATATCAAGCTACAGGGGAAATCATGGCATCCACAACCACAACGCTTGATATCAAGCTACAGGGGAAATCATGGCTTCAACAACCACAACGGTTGATATCAAGCTACAGGGGAAATCATGGCTTCAACAACCACAACGGTTGATATCAAGCTGCAGGGGAAATCATAGCTTCAACAACCACAACGGTTGATATCAAGCTACAGGGGAAATCATGGCTTCAACAACCACAACGGTTGATATCAAGCTACAGGGGAAATCATGGCTTCAACAACCACAACGGTTGATATCAAGCTACAGGGGAAATCATGGCTTCCACAACCACAACGGTTGATCTCAAGCTACAGGGGAAATCATGGCTTCAACAACCACAACGGTTGATCTCAAGCTACAGGGGAAATCATGGCTTCAACAACCACAACGGTTGATCTCAAGCTACACGGGAAATCATGGCTTCCACAACCACAACGGTTGATCTCAAGCTACAGGAGAAATCATGGCTTCAACAACCACAACGGTTGATCTCAAGCTACAGGGGAAATCATGGCTTCAACAACCACAACGGTTGATCTCAAGCTACAGGGAAAATCATGGCTTCAACAACCACAACGGTTGATCTCAAGCTACAGGGGAAATCATGGCTTCAACAACCACAACGGTTGATCTCAAGCTACAGGGGAAATCATGGCTTCAACAACCACAACGGTTGATATCAAGCTACAGGGGAAATCATGGCTTCAACAACCACAACGTTAATATCAAGCTACAGGGGAAATCATGGCTTCAACAACCACAACGCTTGATATCAAGCTACAGGGGAAATCATGGCTTCCACAACCACAACGGTTGATATCAAGGTACTGGGGAAATCATGGCTTCCACAACCGAAACGGTTGATTTCAAGCTACAGGAGAAATCATGGCTTCCACAACCACAACGGTTGATATCAAGCTACAGGGGAAATCATTGCTTCAACAACCACAACGGTTGATATCAAGCTACAGGGGAAATCATGGCTTCAACAACCACAACGGTTGATATCAAGCTACAGGGGAAATCATGGCATCCACAACCACAACGCTTGATATCAAGCTACAGGGGAAATCATGGCTTCAACAACCACAACGGTTGATATCAAGCTACAGGGGAAATCATGGCTTCAACAACCACAACGGTTGATATCAAGCTGCAGGGGAAATCATAGCTTCAACAACCACAACGGTTGATATCAAGCTACAGGGGAAATCATGGCTTCAACAACCACAACGGTTGATATCAAGCTACAGGGGAAATCATGGCTTCAACAACCACAACGGTTGATATCAAGCTACAGGGGAAATCATGGCTTCCACAACCACAACGGTTGATCTCAAGCTACAGGGGAAATCATGGCTTCAACAACCACAACGGTTGATCTCAAGCTACAGGGGAAATCATGGCTTCAACAACCACAACGGTTGATCTCAAGCTACACGGGAAATCATGGCTTCCACAACCACAACGGTTGATCTCAAGCTACAGGAGAAATCATGGCTTCAACAACCACAACGGTTGATCTCAAGCTACAGGGGAAATCATGGCTTCAACAACCACAACGGTTGATCTCAAGCTACAGGGAAAATCATGGCTTCAACAACCACAACGGTTGATCTCAAGCTACAGGGGAAATCATGGCTTCAACAACCACAACGGTTGATCTCAAGCTACAGGGGAAATCATGGCTTCAACAACCACAACGGTTGATATCAAGCTACAGGGGAAATCATGGCTTCAACAACCACAACAGTTGATATCAAGCTACAGGGGAAATCATGGCTTCAACAACAACAACGGTTGATCTCAAGCTACAGGGGAAATCATGGCTTCAACAACCACAACGGTTGATATCAAGCTACAGGGGAAATCATGGCTTCAACAACCACAACGTTTGATATCAAGCTACAGGGGAAATTATGGCTTCCACAACCACAACGGTTGATCTCAAGCTACAGGGGAAATCATGGCTTCCACAACCACAACGGTTGATATCAAGCTACAGTGCAAATCATGGCTTCAACAACCACAACGGTTGATATCAAGCTACAGGCCAAATCATGACTTCAACAACCACAACGGTTGATATCAAGCTAGAGGGGAAATCATGGCTTCAACAACCACAACGGTTGATATCAAGCTACAGGAGAAATCATGGCTTCCACAACCACAACGGTTGATCTCAAACTACAGGAGAAATCTCTACAAAATGTTCAACACTTCACATACCTGGGTAGCAGAATGACACAAGATGGAGATGCCACGAAAGAAATGTCCTCTAGAATTGCTTTGGCCTCGTGCGCCTTTAATCAGCTCACCAACATCTGGAAACCGACGACACTGAGCAAACATACCAAGCTCAGACTATTCAACTCACTCGTAATATCAGTCCAGACATATTGATGTGAAAGCTGGAAGACAACAAAAAGCGCTGGAAAATAAACTAAATATCTTTGAAAATAAATGTTTAAAAAAATTATTGAGTGTACCATTGACTCGATAAGAACAGAGACATACCAACAATACGTGTCGACCATCATTCGGAAAAAAACAAACTATTTACATACATGGGACATGTCCTAAGAATGAACAACAACTGTCTACTATTGCAAGCACTCAAGCGGACACCAAGCGTTCGGAAAAGAAGGAGACCTAAAGAAACAGAAGAACAATCATTCGAGAGGGCTTAACAATGGTCCTCAGCACCACACAGGGTCTAAAAACAGAGGCGGCACACCGTTTTAACTGGATATCATTTGTTTATGCTTTAGATAAACACACAGACATACATATAGATAGATTGGTAGACAGACAGACATACAGACAGACACACATAATGCATTCCAAGCTTTCACCACTCTCTGACTAAAAAAATATCTCCTAATATCTAATCTGGACCTCTATTTAGTTAATTTGTAGCTATGTCCGCTTGTTCTTGTGGGTGGTTGTATTTTGAAAAAAACACTTGTTATAGTCTAATGTATCGTTCCTGTATTAAGTCACCTCGAATTCTAGGCCTGTTTTACTGAATCTTTCCTCATAACTGTAACTTTTGGTTGATACGAACCTGAGTTGCTGCATTTACAGCTGTTTCTCCAACTCTGAAATTGGCACAGGTCTCTCCCGCTGTTGTTGAACTGTTTTCTGGAGATAATATTAATCATTGGATCGTTCTGTCTTGTCAGAATACAGTAATTGTGCTTTGGAAAAAGGGATGTAACTACAGTTCATGACGAAGACGAATGTGACTCGTAAGACCAATCCGGGCAGAGAGTCTTTCACAGTGTGTGCAAGGAAAGTCAGGACCGTTTGCGGCATCGCAAGGTGTGGCATGTCTTTTCAAACGTTGAGCCTTTAGCCCATGAGACATGAGTTTCTCCTGTGTTTGTATTCCATACTTAACCATGCCCCTCCATGTAACACGACTCATGACGTCCTGTTCCCATAATTCCAAAACGATGCCAGGATCATCGATACCCCGCTTGCATACATCATTGTACCTAAGTACTGGCGGGCCTCGAGACCTCTTCCCCAACTCAAATTCCCTTTAGAGATTTATTGTTATTCTCCCATCATCCTCCGAGTGTGTCCCACCCATTGGATCCTTCGACGACTAAGCACGGAAAAGATAGAGACAGTGCCTGTTCTCTCGAACACTTCTGTGTTTGTGATCTTGTCTTGCTACCCAACCCCCAGGATTCAGCGCATGCACCTCTTGTGATAGCTGTCTATCTGCCTCTCCTGGTGCATGTAGGTAGACCATGTCTCACTACCACAAAGAAGGCTGCTGCAAACACAGGGTGGTTAAAAAAGTGTTTTTGTTTTAACAGTGATCTTCTTGTTCTCCCAGACCCTTCTTGTTAATCTGCTGACTGTTGTTGCTGCCTTGCCTATCCTGATATTGATCTCTTGGCCCAAGGATACTAAAAAATTACTTTAAGCGGCGGCTCGACTTCATTACCTCGGGTTTTTTTCCCCCATTTTAGCTCGATCTCTCTCGGAAGAAGGGTTCCCCATCTGTCGAGAGCATCGCACAAAGCACGAACTCCGTAGCTCCAGCGATAAACCCAGGGATCTCCTGAAAAAAATTGACATCATGGACCGACCGTCGCAGCTCGAAATCGAATCCCGTCCGTCTGAACACGAGGCAAACGGCTTGACCACTTCGCCACAGAGACCCCCAAGGATACTCTATTATTGACTGACGGTCCCAAGTATGTAAAATGGTATACTACGTCCAGATCCTCTCAATGAAGATTACTGGTGCTTTGTGATGATAATAACGGAGAACAAAAAAGTGTAAGATTAATGACAGAATGATATCAACACTTAAAGCAAGAATAATTGAACTTCTGTCGTTTGACCATCACATTTGGACACGATAGACTAACGCAGAACGTGTTAAGCAGCGCTGGCTTACCGACTCATACATCTTTCATATTAGCAAATGAAGATATTTCCTGGATAGCCTAATCAAGTAACCCACCTGTCCATCCCACACCTATGTGAGAAGAGAACTCCCACATTGTCGCACGTCTAGCACTAAGATATATTAAGCGCTTACAGAATCAATAATTAATTCAGTTTAATGACGTAGCCATTAGTTACGAAGACTGCTTAGCTACTCGCCTGAGAAATTGGAATGACGGGCCTGTTTTGCACATTCCTGCGATTGTCAGATGCGTGAGTGGCATCCCGTGAGGAAGGAATAATACCATTGCAACACTACAAGTATGTCGTAAATGGCGACTTAAGAGGGCTGTGTATAGAGCTGGTAACTTTATAATGTAAAAATAATTTCTACTGAAAAAAATAAAATATTGCAAAAACATACTGTTAGTTAGTTTCTGCGTTGTAGAATGGTAGAGCTAATGCTTCTAGCGGTAAAAGGCACTGGGTTTCATCACCTTTTTCTCCTTCTTCTTTTTCTTCTTCATTCTTATTCTTCGAACAACTGATGCAATGCTTCTACCTTGATAAGGTTCACGAAGGAGACTTCGTTTCAGGTCTTCGCCGGTACCTCACAGCTTTCCGAGTGTGGTCATTGCCCCAGGTCAGACTGCCCCTCTTTTGTCTGAACAAGTGGGGCGGTCCTTCAGGTATGCTCTGGTGTCTGCTTTGATGCTTCGCAATCGCACGTAGGGGTGTCATGAAGACCCACTGTGTAGGTGGGCCTTGAGTCTGAAATGTCCCATTATGAGTCTGAAGATCTTTGTCTGTTCATCTTTACCAGGTCTGATCACCGTATCTAGTTGATACAATCGTAAATAGGAGTCTGGAATATTGTTGGGCGAAAATTAGGTACTTTCTTCTGTATGAACAAACACATGCTTTGGTGCAGGTTTCAAACACGGGCGCCAATTGAAGTAGTGGACGATGCATCCCAGTGGATTAGCTAACAGCAGACAGCGTGTCATAGCTGGCTGCTTGCATCAGGGTCAGCGAACTAGACAAGACGAAGACCCTATTCCGTCACTAAACAGCAGCCCTGGAACTATGCTGCACTAGTGTAATCTGGCAAAGAGATTAGGGATGGCAGTAGGAATGTAAACCAAGTATCTCAAAAAAAGCAAGCTGAAACTGGATGTGTTGGATTAAATGGCGCAATTATCGCAGCCTCGCTGTAAACTACAATACAACGGTGCCACGTCCTTTTCAATCCAAACGTCAAAAACAAAAGAGAAAATCTGATCCCTTCTCTTACGCTACAGAGATGAGGATCATCATCATGTGGCATGTCATTTTCAGAACGTCGCTTTCACAACAGCCGATATGTAAAACTCTCAATGTATAGCCAGAACTCCAAATTCTGTAGCTGTTATCTTCAGGATCTCCGTCATGTCTTCTGTCCATATGCTCCTCGGTCTACCTCTATCCCGCGTCTCAGGTACCATACACTCCAGTATCGTTCTCTCCAGCCCATTATCTACCTCTATCCCGTGTCTCAGGCACCATACCCTCCAGTATCGTTCTCTCCAGCCCATTATGAAGTTTGATGTGGCCAAACTATTTTAGCTTCCTGGACAAGATAATGTAACCAATTTTACTCAATATCCAGTCTTTTTTAAAGGAAATCTTCAGGTACACATTTCTCTATACATGGTATTTTGAGCAGCCTTCTGTAGCATTTTAGTACAAAAGATTCAATCTTGTTCTGATTGTGGAAACAGTTCGGAAATCCAAATAATACAGCGCGTCAAGAATTGATCAAACTCCACAGACATCCCTACACCTCCTTGGAGACAATACGAAAACTGCTAAATGGCATTATTATACTAGATGTCTGATATCATTATCAAATATTCACATCATCTGGAACACGTGGTAGGAGGAGTGTCACGCATGAGATAATGTGCCAGACAATAGGCACGATAAGTTATGGTCAAAGAGGACGTCAGTAGGTTGTGGAATACAGATCAAAAGATTTTCTTTTCTATCACTGCGTGGTTATTTACAATGTGATTGAGGTCTGACGGCGGGAGGGAGTTGGCGACGGTGGAGGAGGGGGAGGCGGGGAGTGGTTGAGTTTTTGAGCCGAGTCGAGCTGTTGAGCTGTTGAGCCGAGTCGAGCCGAGCCGAGCCGTTGAGTTGAACCGTTGAGTTGTTGAACAGAGTCGAGGCGTTGAGCCAAGCCGTTGGGATTGGGTGGGGGGGGGGGGGGGAATTGAAGTAGGTTGATGATGATATAATCCCGTTATCTGGGAGCTGGTAGCTCTAGACAGCCTCTAGACCAAGACAGCCTCTAGACAGCTTCTAGACCTAGACAGCCTCTAGACCTAGACAGCCTCTAGACTTAGACAGCCTCTAGACAGCCTCTAGTCTGCCGGACGAAAGAACACATCTGGCTCAACCGGAGGTCTGTTCAGGTCTGTTGGCTTAGAGGCATCGTGATGTAAAAACGGAGGGTATATCTGCAGTTGTCCTCTAGAAAAGCTGTTGGCACTCTTCCATTGTTTGAACAGCGTTCATCGGTTCGCGTGGCAGTGTGTGTACATGGCCGTCAAGTGCCTGCACTTCGCAGCAGGTGAAGCGAGACCGTGTTAAGTGCTATCTTCGCAGTATGTATCTGGTAACTGTATTGAGAAGCTCACCTGGAGTGATGAAGGCAGACAGTACCACATCGACTGCTCGTCTGGCCTTATGGCACTCTCTCTCTCTCTCTTTCTCGCCAACTCTCTCTCATACTCTCTCTCACTCTTTCTCTCACACTCTTTCTCTCACACTCTCTCTCACACTCTATCTTTCACACTCTTTCTCACTCTCTCTCTCACTACCTCTCTCACACCACTCTCTCTCACTCTCTCTCACACACACTCTCTCTCTATCTCACACACTCTCACACACTCTTTCTCTCTCAAACACACTCTCTCTCTCTCTCTCTCTCTCTCTCTCTCTGGCAACGAGTTTGGACCGGCACATCGCAGGTCGAAAACGTGTCTAAAGGTCTGTCCTGCCGGTGTAGTGAACGTCTTGAATGCAAACGGCCATCAGAAAGGGATCCGTCCTGCACACAGCGCTGCAACTCCGTGAGCGAGCTTTGATGTTCATTACTTTGTCCATCCCTCCGATCTGCGTGTCTCTGACAACTATGCATGTAGTTGATGGTGCCAGTAGCCATGTGCATATCAAAGTTCAACCTGTCTCACGGTGATACCTCGAATTGAGTCCAGTTTTCTCAGAAGACACGATCAGACTTGGAGGTTGTTGATAACCCTGCTGCTGCTGCTGTTGTTGTTGTTGTTGAATATGCCAGTAATCCGCAAGATCATACTCTATTCTGCGGCCTGAACATGTCATTAAATAGGAGGTTGCATGAGCTTCTTTCATACCCCGGAATTCCTGGGAATGCTGGACCAGGGTTATCAATATCATATGCCTGTCTCAAAGATTAGGTCATATTATTCTAAGCTCGGCATTGCACGGCGCTTAGAGTGCCCTGTGCCCTATTGCGAAGCTGAAACATTGTAGGACTGACAAGTGTGGAACTCTCTACTGGCACTATGGGTCGGTGGAGATGGTAAGTCATCAGAACTTCGGTATTTGATCGGGGCGGCAATTCGTTTCTACCTTTTGTACAGCAACGGAAGAAAACCCCATACACTATCAGCACTATTATTTAGAATCATTACGAGCTAATAGCTCATGGAGGTTGATTAATAATAACAATATAAATAATAATGACGATAATAGTAATATTAACCCAAAAAAAAGAAAAAAGAAAAAGTGGAGGATGACGAGAAAATGACGAAGAAGAAGAAGAAGAAGAAGAAGAAGAACAAAAACAAGAAGAAGAAGAAGAAGAAAAAGAACCAAATGAAGAAGAAGACGAAGAAGAAGAAGAAGAAGATGGAGAAGAAGAAGAAGAAGAAGAAGGAGAAGAAAAAAAGAAGAGACAGAAGGAGAAGCAGCAGCAGAAGAAGAATAAGAAAAAGAAATAAGAAGAACATGAAGATGAAGAAAAAGAAGAAGGAGAAGAAGAAGAAGAAGAAGGATCAGAAGAAGAAGAAGATGAAGAAGAAGAAGAAGAAGACTGAGAAAGGACGATAAAGAAGAAGAAGAAAAAGAAGAAGAAGAAGAAGAGGAAGAAGAAGAAGAAGAAGAAGAAGGGCAGGTTTGGATGCCTTTTCCCAGGATCGTGTCGCCAGGGACGAAGCCACATGTCTGAGTCGGTCATCTCTTTACTCCACCGTTAGTAATGCCAGTTCATCAGTAGTAAGGAATCTCGCATTGCACTACAGAAAGGATAATCCCTGTTAACCTTCTCAAGTACACATCGGAATGTATGAAGAGCCACCGTAACCTGCTACCAAGATTTAACTACACTCAACACGAGTAGCTTTCAATAACAGCAGTCTGGATTCTAACTCGTTTCTTTCTAGATAGGAGATCTATACTCTAACACCTGTGCCTCAACACACTGTATGTTAGTTACATAAAGATGCGCAATACGTCGCAAATGTTCCTTGCAATAATGATGTACGTACATCACTCGCTATGAAGGGTGTTCTCTCTGTACAACCGTTTTACAAATCTGTTCCTTTGGCATTGTCCGCTAAATTGTTGACTTGCATTGGGGATTTGGATTACAGTTTTAAGCTATTTGTCAACTTCACTCTCTCGTCCTCAGCAACCTTTGACCAGTGACAAGACATTATCGAATACGACTGGAGATAGCACAGTTTGTATATTTTTCCTCAGGGTTTACTCCCTAAGCCTTTCCCATAATTATGTATCTCGCAAGACAGCGGAGGTGTGACATCCAATGGGTTGGGAATGTAGGATGACTAGGACTAAATCTATATGAAAATCAACTTTTTGTTCTGTCTTGAGTTATAAACTGGATTTCTTCTTCTTTGCCTTCGGTGTCGTATGCTCGTTTTATGCCACCTTCCATGAAGTGACACGTTTCCGAAAACCTTTAAACCTCACGTACAAAGATCGAGTTACAAATGAGGAAATATGAGATAGAATTACAACAGCAATATGGGCTTTTGAAGACCTTTTCGCATCTGTCAAAAGAAGGAAACTCACTTGGTAGGGTCACATATCAAGATCAAATGGTCTTGCAAATACGATCATCCACGGAAAGGTACAACGCAGAAGAAGAAGCGGCCGGCCCAAAAAGAGGTGGGAGGACAACATAAAAGAATAGACCAATCTCTAACCAGAGGAAGCACAGGCAGCGGCCGCTGACAGAGAAGGGTGGCGTGTGGTTGTGAGGATGTCTTCATATGTGCCCCAACGACCTCACCGGTTACGGGAGGACCTGACCTGATCATAACAAATGGCACAGGAAACTGTAAGTACCAAATAATATTCCAGATATTCACAAGATGTTGTCACAGAGAGAAAGTCAAAGCCACCCACAAAGTAATAGACACTTTGCAGTTTACATGAAATCTACTGAAGACAGGGGAGGTAATCAAGTCAAATTGTGATCATGTGCGAGAACCAAAAATACAAGACACAACAATGCCACCATTAGCAATGACAACAGAATAACTAAATCGATCGTTTGCTAGTAATCAACTGACGCCATCTTGACAACGAAATGTCACACAATAAAAGAATGACAATTATTACAGATAAGGTAATCAGCGTTACAGTAAAAAAAAAAAGTCAAATCCAAACAATCATATCAAATGTCACAGAAAAATAATGACAAACTCATAAATCCCATTGCTTCTAATTAGTAAAATATGCAAAAACAATGATAATAATACTCATCTAGTCATCCTACAAACAGGTAGCATGTGTTCAGACTCGTTTTAATAGTTGAATCATATCCTATAAGTATTTTTTTAAATATATAAAAATATAAAAAAATATAAACAATAGTAGATAGACAGAACAAACAGTAAATACCCACAGGACCCAATCAATAGACTTAATAGGAAACAGTATACCACAATTTTTTGCCTCAGAACAGGTCATTGCAGACTAAATGCACACATGCATAAAATGAAAGCAGCACAGACTGCAAAATGCAGATGTCAGAGAGGACCCCAGACTCCAGAACACATTCTGCAAACATGTCCACTGCACCAAGGGTCTCGTTAGAAGACCTGGCCCGAGGAAAGAAACATACAAGACAAAAAACGAACATACGAAAGCGAACGCAAAGAAGAAGAATACATCCAGTTTATAACTCAAGACAGACCAAAAAGTTTATTTTCAAAAAGGTACCACCAGCTTGGTCACTATGTGAACTATGAATCAGCAACAAGAGCAGTAAAAAATGGAGGCGCAGGAATCTATGTTGGCTACCTAGAAATAGAAAATGAAATCACTAATTCATCCAGTGAAACATTCTGGTCAAACTAGTCGGCTCAAGTACAGGCACTAATTATTGATGCAGAAATGACTAGCAACACAACAAGCCAATGTCCGCGGGTTGTATTCCTTACAGATGACTAGCAACACAACAAGCCAATGTCCGCAGGTTGTATTCCTTACAGATGACTAGCAACACAACAGGCCAATGTCCGCAGGTTGTATTCCTTACAGATGACTAGCAACACAACAGGCCAATGTCCGCAGGTTGTATTCCTTACAGAAGACTAGCAACACAACAAGCCAATGTCCGCAGGTTGTATTCCTTACAGATGACTAGCAACACAACAGGCCAATGTCCGCAGGTTGTATTCCTTACAGATGACTAGCAACACAACAGGCCAATGTCCGCAGGTTGTATTCCTTACAGATGACTAGCAACACAACAGGCCAATATCAGCAGGTTGTATTCCTTACAGATGACTAGCAACACAACAGGCCAATATCAGCAGGTTGTATTCCTTACAGATGACTAGCAACACAACAGGCCAATGTCCGCAGGTTGTATTCCTTACAGATGACTAGCAACACAACAGGCCAATGTCCGCAGGTTGTATTCCTTACAGAAGACTAGCAACACAACAAGCCAATGTCCGCAGGTTGTATTCCTTACAGATGACTAGCAACACAACAGGCCAATGTCCGCAGGTTGTATTCCTTACAGATGACTAGCAACACAACAGGCCAATGTCCGCAGGTTGTATTCCTTACAGATGACTAGCAACACAACAAACCAATGTCCGCAGGTTGTATTCCTTACAGATGACTAGCAACACAACAAGCCAATGTCCACAGGTTGTATTCCTTACAGATGACTAGCAACACAACAGGCCAATGTCCGCAGGTTGTATTCCTTACAGATGACTAGCAACACAACAAACCAATGTCCGCAGGTTGTATTCCTTACAGATGACTAGCAACACAACAAGCCAATGTCCGCAGGTTGTATTCCTTTTAGATGCAATGTCAGTTCTGCAAGCCCTCAAAAATGAAAAAAAAATGCCAGAGCTTAAAAAAGCCTTGGACGAACTAAAAGCCGAAAGAATGGTAGGTCTACAGAAGATATCATCACACTGTGGCAAACCAGGAAATGAGACAGCAGACGGGTTGAAAAAGGAGGGCTAACACCAGAACAAAACGAACAATCACCTTCAAAGACACTTATCCAAGCAATCCGTTGACCAAACGAAAGACACCTTTCACTGTCTTGATCGAGTACAACAAAGGATCTTGTCCCACTTGAATATGGGACATAACAGATTGAAAGACCATTTACACCGGCTAAAATTGGCTACGTCACAAATGTGTATGTGTTGACAGTCAGCATAAACAAGAGAACATCCTGCAAGAATGTTATATGTTTAGCCAATTGCGTACCGAGCACTAGCCTACGGGAAATGAAGCTCCACAAAAAGCTGTTTGGAAGCCTCGAAGAACTCTCCACTACGGCAACTTGTATCCACACAACTGGATTTCTCGTGTAGACGTCACAAGAAAAGCATGGCGGACGAGAAGAAGAAGACTATGTGACATCACATATCTTGTTGTATTAAAACCAAACTAAAACTTCCACAGCGAAAGGATTGAACACAATAAAATGTCCTTCAGCAGGCTTACAAGCTGATCGGGAAGTGTTAGAGACTTCCCTACACTAAGCCACAACTTGCGTAAGGTGGGGTGGACAGTTACCTTACTCGCTCTCTTTATCTTCTTCAGGAGGACATAAGAAACGCTACTGAGACTCCTTGAAAGTGTCTCTGAAATGCTTTAATATTGATATCACCTTCTGTGAGATGGCTGTACGAGACTGTAGCACCTGGAGAGCTACTATCACAGAATGTTTTCAGATCGCTGAGAGTACAGCTATCGCGGAGGCTCAGCGAAACCGTGCTGCCTAAACAAGGCAGTACTCACAACGACTCCACATCCAGTCCCTCGCATGTGGCCAGGTTGTGGCCAAGTGGATGCGACCTTGTATTACTTTCCCAAAGTACCAGGTTCAAATCACATGGCGCTCACAGTTTGACAGACCAGGCATGTGGGAGTCTTTTTCATCCTATGTCCGCTTTTCACAGTTTACTCAGTTATAAATTTGTACGTGACAAAGTCTGGGGAAAACTCAGAGCCGCCATTGGATCTATGAAGGTCGTGCTCTGTCAAGGCCATTTTCAGCGAATCAAAGCTATTTAGCACAGGGAGGTGGGGAATGGGAGGTGGGTGTGACGGTGTGTGTGTGGCTAATGAAGTCCGGTCTATGAGAAATTATCAATTTAAATTTACATTTACAAACAAAAACTACAACAATGCATCAGCACCTGGAGGTCTATGGTTCGAATCCTGATTGCTTGTTAACTTTACATCATTTTACATTGTCTTTCGTTCATCTATGAGGACCACTGTGTCACCATTCACTGTTCGCATGAGTTCCAAGATGGCTAAATTAGCCACTTTGGGCCTTGAATTGTCTGTCGCATTTTGTATAGGGAAATAAGCCACCTCCTTCCACCGGGGTTGAAGAAGGGTTGATGTGAGCTGACTTGTTTAATATTATGTTCCGGTGGGTGGGTAGATGGATGTGTGTGTGTGTTGTCTGGGTAGGTTGTTGGTGTTATGGAATGCCTATCATGAGTAGGTTTACTCTTGTGTGCGCCCTAAACAAGGCGTCAGTTGGCGAGTTGTAGTAGCTTTTCTCGAATTCTAATCGTGCTGATGAAGATGCAATAAGGCCAGGCTGTTGTGCTAGCTATGCTTGGTTGTATTTGCGTGTGTTTTACTACTACGCGGATCATGTCGATCCACATCTCGTCAGCCAGACTGCCTAGAAAATAGTATGTATCAAGATAACGGTACATGAAGGATAACATGGTCTTGGTAAGTATGTTGTGTCTGACTCTGACACGACGTCCTGGTCAGTATGTTGTGTCTGACCCTGACACGACGTCCTGGTCAGTATGTTGTGTCTGACCCTGACACGACGTCCTGGTCAGTATGTTGTGTCTGGCCCTGACACGATGTGTGGTCAGTATGTTGTGTCTGACCCTGACACGACGTCCTGGTCAGTATATTGTGTCTGATCGGATTAGCGTCTCAGTCCCTAATTTTGTTGTCAGTATTTCAGTATTTTCTTGTATACCAGCCTGACCTAGTAGTCTCCATTTGTTATATTGCATAGCAGTGTTTCCTGATTTGAACATTTCACTGTCCGGCCTTATTTGTTTTTGGCCAACACAAGCATTACGTCACGTATTTGTGTGTGCCTGTGTGTGTTTGCACATGTGTGTGCCTGTGTGTGTTTGCACATGTGTGTGCCTGTGTGTATTTTTATGTGTATCTGTATGTGCATCGGAGTGGTCTGCCGGGGTCTTTTTGTGACAAGAATAGTGCCACTGCCTCACAGAGAGCATGTCGTAAGAGGTGACTAACTGTGACATGACATAACACCGGCCATGGTTAGGTGGTTTGTTTAGAGCAGCATAGAAGGTGCCCAACAGGCTGCGGGTCTACTTTGCTTAAGTGTTTGAGTCTATTAAGATGAACTTGCACATCGGTTAACCACTCTCCATAAGCGATTGTCCCTAGCCCGCTAAGCAGAAAATCTTACTCCCCGCTACATCCAGATCATACCAGAGCTGGGACCTGCACATGGGCATCTGTCCCTGTAGAAGTACAGGTCGACTAAGAACTAAGAGCGAATAAGAATCTGTATGTTTGTGTGTGTGTATGTTTATGTTTGTAGATGTGTCTGGGTGTGTCTGTGTGTTTGTAGATGTGTCTGTGTGTGTTTTTGCATGTGTTTCTGTGTGTACCTGTGTATGTCTGTTTGTGTGTGCACCTGTGTATGTCTTTTTGTCTGTGCACCTGTGTATGTCTGTTTGTGTCTGGGTGTCTCTGCTTGAGTGTCTTGTGTAAATTTGTTTTTCATCAAGTACGTCTATCTCTCACTGTGTGTAGGTGTGTATTTGAGTGCGTATGTGTGTGTACATGTGTGCGTATGTGTGTGTCTGTGTGTCTGCATGTGTGTGTGTGTGTGTGTGTGTGTGCATATATGTGTGTATGTGTGTGTGTGTGTGGTCTCGCTATTGATTGACCTGTCTAGATGGTTTAACTCTAGGTGGTCTATAACGGGAATGTTTTAGTGTGGATGGGTAAAGTCTGGATGGTTTATGCTTGGATGGTTAAAGTCTGAATGTTTTATGCCTGGATGGCTAAAGTCTGGATGTTTTAAGTCTGGATGGTTTAAGTCTGGATGTTTTAGTCTGGATAGTTAAAGTCTGGATGGTTTATGCCTTGGTGGTTAAAGTCTGGGCGGTTGAAGTCTGGGTGGTTAAAGTCTGGATGATTCATGCCTAGTTGGTTAAAGTCTGGATGGTTTAGTCTGGATAGTTAAAGTCTGGATGGTTTATGCCTTGGTGGTTAAAGTCTGGGTGGTTGAAGTCTGGGTGGTTAAAGTCTGGATGATTCATGCCTAGTTGGTTAAAGTCTGGATGGTTTATGTCTGGGTGGCTTTTATGCGAGAGAAGAAAGGTGGTCAGCATTTTGGAAAAAAACAAACAAGGGATGTAATTTATGTTTTCTGTTACGAGGCATCCTTTCCACGGTTGTTTCCCGTAGTACTAAAACTTTTTCATAACCAATCGATAACACGAATATTTGTCTCAACAGGGGGCGACAAGTGAATCCATAAGCATTAACTTTATCTCTGAAGTAAATTACTAACAATAACTACGAATACTAACTAAACTATATACAAAGTACAGAAATAGACCAGGTCACGAACATCGACTATCTGGGCTCTAGAATTAACAACAATGGCGACTGTAAAAGAGAGATCAGAATGAAATTGGCCATGCAGAGGCTACACAACCTGAGGAACTAAGACAGACAACCAGAGGCTACACAACCTGAGGAAAATATTGCAGATTGCTAAGGAATCAACAAAAGTGAAAATGTTCAGACCTTGTGTTTTTTTTTCTTCATGGCAGCATATGGCTGCGAAACATGAACAGTTACCCAAACCTAATGGAAGAGCATCCATTCTTTCGTGTCTAAAAGTTAAAGAAGGATCCTCAGAATATCATAGACCGAAACAAAAAGAAAAATGCAGACGTTCAACAAGATTTGGACATTGAGGAGAACTGGTTCATAAATTTCATAATAAACAGAAAATTTAAATATTTTGGCCACATCAAAAGACGCAACGGTCTTGAGAGGTCGGTAATGGAAGGTATGGCGCCGGACAAGAGAGGCAGAGGCAGATCAAGATGGCAACGGCACTAAGACGTCAAGGCATACATGGGCATTATTTTTGAGCAGGCTGTAAATTTGAAAAAAGATCGAGTTTCTTTCAGACGGAATGTGGTGGTAGTGACGTTCTGCAGAGGACATGCTACATGATGATGAAGATTTGGAAGAGTTCCCGGCTGGTAATTTGATCGTTTCCTTAATGTTGTTTGGGTATTCTGTGTACACTCTCGCTCCACCATTCGTTACTGCCTGCCGTGCTGACTCATCTTCGTATATAGGGTCCCAGAGTTCGTCTCGGTATTCTGCATCTAGGAATCTGAGAGTAATTGTCCAACATTGTTTACTATTCTTTTCATCACTCTCTAATGTAACTGGACTTGAGGACAAGACCTGGATATGGATAGCACACACATTTAGGAAACCACTGGATAGATTCACAAGAGTGACAGTTATGAGGAAAGACTATAAAAACCGTCAAGAGACAACAGAAGAATTCGAGTTGAAATACAGGTCTATAATAAAAACGAAGGTAAAGGATAAATTAGACTATAACACGTTTATTTCAACCATACAGCGGCCTACAAAAACAAGAAGGCAAAGTCACATGAATTTGAAAAAAAGGTCCAGTTGGATACCAGAAAATATTGTTTGTAGTCAGAGAGTGGCGAATGCTTGGAATGCATTGCCATATGAAATAGTGGATACAGGATCGATTAATGCATTCAAGAATAGTTTGGATACGCATATTTATTTTTAGGTCAACTTAATGTAAAAAAAAACAGGTTGTATACAGACTCTACAGAGTTTTCTAAATCAATCTAAAGAAGTTGTTAAGGAGGAGTTGAGCTTAGCCGAGCCGCTGAGTTGTTGAGTCGAGCCGTTGAGCCGTTGAGCTGTTGGGTCGAGCCGTTAAGCTGTTGAGTCGAGCCGTTGAGTTGTTGAGCCGAACCGAGTCGTTGAGCTGTTGAGTCGAGCCGTCGAGTTGAGCCAGGCCGTTGAGTTGTTGGGCCGAGCTGTTGAGGTGTTGGGCCAAGCCGTTATGCTGTTGGGCCTAGCCGTTGAGCTGTTGGGCAGAGCCGTTCAGCTGTTGGGCCGAGCCGTTGAGTTGTTGGTCCGAGCCTTTGAGTTATTGGGCCGAGCTGTTGAGATGTTGGGCCGAGCTGTTGAGATGTTGGGCCGAGCCGTTAAGCTGTTGGGCCTAGCCGTTAAGCTGTTAAGCCAAACCGAGCCGTTGAGCTGTTGAGTCGAGCCGTTGAGTTGTTGGTCCAAGCCGTTGAGTTATTGGGCCGAGCCGTTGAGCTGTTGGGCCTAGTCGTTAAGCTGTTGGGCCTATCCGATAAGATGTTAGGCCGAGCCGTTAGGCTGTTGGGAATAGCCGTTAAGCTGTTGAGCCGAACCGAGCCGCTGAGCTGTTGAGTCGAGCCGTTCCAAGCCGTTGAGTTGACCAGAGCCAAGCCGTTGAGTTGACCCGAGCCAAATCGTTGAGTTAACCCGAGCCGAGTCGTTGAGTTGAGCCGAGCCAAGTCGTTGAGTTGAGCCAGGCCGTTGAGTTGAGCAGAGCCGAGCGGTTGAGTTGACCCGAGCCAAGCCGTTGAGTTGAGCCAAGCCGTTGAGTTGAGCCGAGCCGAGCAGTTGAGTTGAGCCGAGCCAAGGCGTTGAGTTGAGCCGAGCCGAGCAGTTGAGTTGAGCCGAGCCAAGCCGTTGAGTTGAGCAAAGCCGTTGAGTTGAGCAGAGCCGAGCGGTTGAGTTGACCCGAGCCAAGTCGTTGAGTTGAGCCGATTCGTTGAGTTGAGCCAAGCCGAGCCGTTAAGTTGACCCGAGCCAAGCCGTTGAGTTAAACCGAGCCAAGCCAAGCCGTTGAGTTGAGCCGAGCCGAGTATTGAGTTGAGCCGAGCCAAGCTGTTGAGTTGAGCCAAGCCGTTGAGTTGAGCCGAGCCGAGCGGTTGAGTTGACCCGAGCCAAGCCGTTGCGTTGACCTGAGCCAAGCCGTTGAGTTGACCCGAGCCAAGTCGTTGAGTTGACCCGAGCCAAGTCGTTGAGTTGAGCCGAGCCAAGTCGTTGAGTTGAGCCAAGCCGTTGAGTTGAGCCGAGCCGAGCGGTTGAGTTGACCCGAGCCAAGCCGTTGAGTTGAGCCAAGCCGTTGAGTTGAGCCGAGTCAAGTCGTTTAGTTGAGCCGAGCCTTTGAGTTAAGCCTAGCCAAGCCGTAGAGTTGAGCCGAGCCGAGCAGTTGAGTTGACCCGAGCCAAGCCGTTGAGTTGAGGCGAGCCGAGTGGTTGAGTTGACCCGAGCCAAGTCGTTGAGTTGAGCCAAGCCGTTGAGTTGAGCCGAGTCGAGCGGTTGAGTTGACCCGAGCCAAGTCGTTGAGTTGACCCGAGCCAAGTCGTTTAGTTGACCCGTGCCAAGCCGTTGAGTTAAGCCGAGCCAAGCCGTTGAGTTGAGCCAAGCCGTTGAGTTGAGCTGAGCCGAGCGGTTGAGTTGACCCGAGCCAAGCCGATGATTTGAGCCGAGCCAAGCCGTTGAGTTGAGCTGAGCCGAGCGGTTGAGTTGACCCGAGCCAAGTCGCTGAGTTGAGCCGAGCCAAGCCGTTGAGTTGAGCCGAGCCGTTGAGTTGAGCCAAGCCGTTGAGTTGAGCTGAGCCGATCGGTTGAGTTGACCCGAGCCAAGCCGTTGAGTTGAGCCAAGCCGTTGAGTTGAGCCAAGCCGTTGAGTTGAGCTGAGTTGAGCGGTTGAGTTGACCAGAGCCAAGCCGTTGAGTTGAGCCAAGCCGTTGAGTTGAGCCAAGCCGTTGACTTGAGCCGAGCCGAGCGGTTGAGTTGACCAGAGCCAAGCCGTTGAGTTGAGCCAAGCCGTTGAGTTGAGCCAAGCCGTTGAGTTGAGCTGAGTTGAGCGGTTGAGTTGACCAGAGCCAAGCCGTTGAGTTGAGCCAAGCCGTTGAGTTGAGCCAAGCCGTTGAGTTGAGCCGAGCCGAGCGGTTGAGTTGACCAGAGCCAAGCCGTTGAGTTGAGCCAAGCCGTTGAGTTGAGCCAAGCCGTTGAGTTGAGCCGAGCCGAGCGGTTGAGTTGACCAGAGCCAAGCCGTTGAGTTGAGCCGACCCGAGCGGTTGAGTTGACCAGAGCCAAGCCGTTGAGTTGAGCCGACCCGAGCGGTTGAGTTGACCAGAGCCAAGCCGTTGAGTTGAGCCGACCCGAGCGATGGAGTTGACCCGAGCCAAGTCGCTGAGTTGAGCTGAGCCAAGCCGCTGAGTTGAGCCGAGCCGAGCGGTTGAGTTGACCAGAGCCAAGCCGTTGAGTTGAGCCGACCCGAGCGGTTGAGTTGACCCGAGCCAAGTCGTTGAGTTGAGCCGAGCCAAGTCGTTTAGTTGAGCCAAGCCGTTGAGTTGAGCCGAGCCGAGCGGTTGAGTTGACCCGAGCCAAGTCGCTGAGTTGAGTCGAGCCAAGCCGTTGAGTTGAGCCGAGCCGAGCGGTTGAGTTGACCCGAGCCAAGTCGTTGAGTTGAGCCGAGCCGTTGAGTTGTTGAGTTGAGCCGAGCCGAGCCGTTGAGTTTAGCCAAGCCGTTGAGTTGAGCCGAGCCGTTGAGTTGAGCCGAGGCGAGCCGTTGAGTTGATCCGTACCGTTGAGTTGAGCCGAGTAGTTGAGTTGAGCCGATCCGTTGAGTTGAGTCGTACCGTTGAGTTGAGCCGAGCCGTTGAGTTGAGCCGAGGCGACCCGTTGAGTTGAGCCGAGGCGACCCATTGAGTATATGACTATATTTAATCAATGCTTGATAGAAGGTTAGAAACTAATAGAATCTGTACATATGTATGGATGGAACTCGGACTATATTATTTAGTCGCATGACGAAAAACTTTCCCAGTTGTGCAATATTTTTTAGCGTGTCTCGCTAGACTAGTTCCTTCGTTAACTTCTCTCGTGTCGCAAGGCGCCTTCATCATTTCGAGGTTGGAATTCGAAATCCGGGGCTGCCTACCACTCGAATTGTTATTCTGCTATCGTTGTGTATGTTACTAGAGTTACATTTTAGTTGTGTGATTGTTGTCACGAACAAACGTTCTTTGTTTACAACTCGCTGCTGCCACGTTTCTGCGTATACACTTGACTCCATTCTTGGCTATGAAATCTTCAGACAGACCTCCATTATTTAGTACACTTGTTAATATTGTATGTGAAACTTGTAAAGAAATGCGACGAAGCTGCTGAATTGTGTTTTGATCTTTCAGACGCCAACCCTGCTGATAGTCATCATCATCATCATGTAGCATGTTCTTTGCAGAACATCGCTCTCATGACCACCTTTCTGTAGGAAACTCTGTCTTCTGTCAGTTTTTCGACCTACTCCAAGGTCAAATTCAGCGTCTCTTTGATGTCTTGAGTCCATCGTCTTTTCGGTCGGTCCCTGCCTCTCTTTCCAGTGACTGTGCCCTCCATAACCACTTTCTCCAGTCCGCTGTGTCGTTTGACGTGTCCATAAAACCTCAGTTTTCTGGTCATTACGTCATTTATGAACCAATTCTCCTCTACACTCAGATCTTGCCGGATTTGTTTGTTTCTTTCTTTCTTTGTCCACGGGATTTTGAGGACTCTTATGTAGCAACGTGTCTCATAAGCACCGATATTTCGCTTTTAGTGCTTTTGTAATCGTCCATGTTTCACAGCCATAGATTGCCACAGGACAAATGCATGGTCCAGTTCTAGTTCCTTGTTTGTGTTATGCCATAGGTTCTGCATACTCCTTATCTTCTGCATTGCCATACTCATTCGTCTTCTTACTTTTTTGTAGCCTCCATTGTTGTTTGGTATTGATCCCAGATATTCAAAATGTGCAACATTTTCGACCTCTTCGCCAGCTATATCGGCTTTAGTTTGGAGTTTTGTTTTGTCAGTTGTCATTTTTTTAGTTGATAGCCTGAACTGTTTTAGTTTACTAACTTGAATCGGGCTATTCAATCAGACAAGCTTGCCTGATGTCAGGTAGTCAAAAGCTGATTGAATCTGTGTCGGTCCATGAAGTACCTTGACGGTCCAAGGGCGTGGTACAGGTGATTTATTCATCTCTGGGGACGGCGTGGGCTAGTGGTTAAGTGAGATTGCTCACAGGATGACGGTGCTGGGTTTGCTCCACAATCACAGTACCAGTCGTTACCCCATGGAAGCTAACCCTCAGGAAATGCAGGAGGAAGCAGACCCTTACATAAAATGAATGCCAAAAGTCAGATGCACAGGGTCGACAGGAGACAATAAAAACATAGTGCAACGCACAACACCTTGGGGGGCTACAGAAATAAGGAGAAACAAAAATACTAAACATTTATCTATCTAGTCGGCGGGTGGCCACACAGATGTTATGAGCACTAGAAAGACACGCCCTCGTAAACTATCGTCAGTTATTAGGACAACTTGTCAAGTCTATCGGTACGTTCTAATCAAGCAGAGTCTACTACATACCGAAACTCATCAAGCAGAGTCTACTACATACCGAAACTCATCAAGCAGAGTCTACTACATACCGAAACGCATCAAGCAGAGTCTACTACATACCGAAACTCATCAAGCAGAGTCTACTACAAACCGAAACTCAATTTGGTCAAGAATGTCAGTGTTTCGGGTATGGTTTCTTTGTGAGATATTTTCGATTCTACGCTTCATTGCTCATTCGGTAATTCGGAGCTTATTTTCATCTGCTTCGCATAGACTCCAATTCTCGCACCCAAATACGATTAATGAAATAACTCTGCTGGCTAGTCTTGGGACGATAAGAATATTCTCGAATGTCTCGAGTAACGAGCATCTGCGGGCAACAACTTCATTGCCTTATGAAAACCTCGGAAGAGGTTAGGGCTACGGGAGTTAACCCAGACAGAAAATTCGGAGTGGTAGCACCCAAGGAGGATGGTTTCAAAATTGCGAACTCATTCCGGCAGCTCCTGCAGCTGAGCTGGTGCCAAATTGTCAGGCTTTGCATCCCTTTTGATTACACCAGCGAGGCCGAGAGGGGGATCCTGCAGTTTGGGCAGATCATGGTCTCCATATTCAGTGCCCAGGATTGCGCACTAACAGCCAACTCACACGGTCCCACGCGCATGGTCTGTATAGACTGAGACGCCTATGGTTGCTATTGAAGATGTGAGCTTTGGCTTTGATGTCCGGTATCTATTCAAGTATCGGTTTAACCCAAAGTCCTTTACATGTGGTAACCGCTGACGCCCTCAAATCCTATACATGTGGTAACCGCTGACGCCCTCAAATCCTGTACCTGCTGGAAACCGCTGACGCCCTCAAATCCTATACATGTGGTAACCGCTGACGCCCTCAAATCCTATACATGTGGTAACCGCTGACGCCCTCAAATCCTGTACCTGCTGGAAACCGCTAGTTCTCATTTCGTTCTTTTCTCGGTTACTACGCCAATTGTTGCCTTCTGTTTTTAATTCCTATGCAAGTAGAAAGTACAGAAAACGAGTTTGCCGTTAAAACAATTGCTTTTTCATCAAAAATATGAAACTATTTATCTGATATTGAGCAAGCAAGGCCGTCAAGGCAGAATCGGTTCGATCTATTTGACAAGTTGGACATTGATTATGATGATAATCAATCAGATATTGAGATAGAGAGTAATAACGGTGAACTAGATCTGTACCATAGCAAGGGTATCGTTGATGGTCTGGCCAGTTGACGATGACCGTAGGCCTAGTGACACTAGGAGATGCAGGTTCGGTGTGCACGGCTCCCGATGGGTGGAGCTTTTACTACAGCAGATGCACACGTACAAAGTTATATTTTGTGTACACTAACATTACATTTTAGACAATCCGCCATTCATACATATCATACTCAAAATTGAGCACGGCGTGGGCTAGTGGATAAGTAACACAGTTCACAATCTGAAGATGCCGGGTTTGATCCCCATCACAACACCGGCCGTTATCCCGGGGAAGTGAACCCTTTGAAGGTGCTGAAGGAAGCAGACCCTTACATAAAATGAAATGCTCAAGTCGTATGCACTGGGCCGACAGGCGCAAAATGAAAAGCACAGTGCAACGCACACCACCTTGGGGGATAGACAAATAAGGCGAGCGCAAAAACAAAAATCTTAATAATGTCTGGTCACTGAATAAAGATAGTTACAGGAACAAGAGAAAGACACACAGAGAGAGAGAGAGAGAGAGAGAGAGAGAGAGAGAGAGTGAGGGAGAGACAGGAGAAAGAGATTGCTGATGAACAGTCCTGCGTGAAATACATAGATTGCGTGTGGATTTGTATGTGGCATCATTTTTAATATGGGTATCACTATCTCGGTATGCAGCAAAGAAGACGTCGTAATCGGCTGCGGGTCTACATTGCTCTGCTGTTTTAGTTCATTATGGATGCTGCAAGACCACGGATTTGCCTGGAAATCACACTATTCGACACATACATATGTGTTGACGGAAACGTGTTGTTGTTTTCCATTTGGACTGATTAATTCGTTTGTGTTTTGTGATTTCTTCCGTCCGATTATCCTGGAATGGACATCGGCTATATGAATAGCACTACGCTTAAACCTGTGTCGTATTTGACGGTTTAGTTCACACGGCTGAACTTCACGAACTTGGCGCCCTTTGTCTTATCTGCAAACAGTATCGGTTTTAGTGTGTGAAATTTAGACACAACTGTAATGGACTGAACACAGCCGGGGAAATACGCTCAATTCACCCACTCACACGCTGAATGATGTCATTACGACCTCTTGCAGTTATGAGAAAGGCACACACACACAACGTTTTATGGAATTCTCCCATCCGCTGCCTTGCTAGATACCGGTTTACGGAAACGCTACGGGAGTAAGCCCTGAGGAAAAATCTGCGTCCTGTGCTATCTTCAGTAGTCTCGATAAATATCTTGCCACTAGTCAAAGGTAGCTCAAGATCAGAGGGTGAGGTTTGCAAAAAGCGCTGTTTCTTCCTCACTTTAATCCAAATCACTGCTCAGGTCACCCATTTCAAGGGACACAGCAAGAGAAAATATTGTCCACATGGCTGAACAAAGAGAGTGGCTTCATCACTTGTGATGGACGAACATCATCATCGTAATCTGAAATGGGTGTCACTAAGAAAGTACATTAAGCAAAGATCTTCTTATTGTTCTTATTCTTCTTTTCTTTTTTCTCTTCTTCTTCTTCTTCGTCTTCTTCTTGTTCTTCTTCCCTCTTCTTCTTCTTCGTCTTCTTCTTTTTCTTCTTTCTCTTATTCGTCTTCTTCTTCTTTTTCATCGATGAACTAATGCTTTTTGTTCTAGTCCGGTGAGGTTCCCGAAGGAGACTGCGTTTCAGGTATTCGCCGGTCCCTCACAGCTTTTCGAGCATGGTCGCTCCGCCAGGCCAGGTTATCTCTCTTTGGTCTACATAGGCAGAGCAGTCCTGCAGGATATGTTCTGGTGTTTGCTTGAGTGCTCCACAATCTCACGTGGCGGTGCCTCTGAGACCTATTCTTTGGAGGTAGGCCTTAAGTCTACAATGTCCCGTTCTGAGTCTGAAGATCTTTGTCTGCCCATATCTACCAATGTCTATTCTGTCATTTTCGGGCTTGAATTATTTGTGCTGGTCTTTCCATTCTGTCCTCATGAATCGTTTTAAGAGTGTCTTTGTTTCTTTATAGCTCTGTTGATGGGCAGTGCGTGCCGACAATTCTGGCTTTTGCGAGCTCATCTTAACTTAACTTAATGTTTTCATACTGGTTTAGAAAATTCATTAGAGTCTGTATACAACCAGTTACATTTGCATTACTCTGTTCTAAAAGCTATGCGCATTTAATCTATTCTTAAATGCATTAACTGCCCATGCCCCCACTGCCTCCTGGAGCAATGCATTCCAAGCATTCACCAGTTTCTGAAAAAGAAAAATGTGTCCTAATATCCAATCTGAACCTTTCTTTAGTTAATTTGTATCTGTGCCATCATGTTCTCGTTTGTGGTTGTATATTGAAAACAAATTGTTATATTCTAATTTAATCTTGCCTGTAATTTTCGTACAAACCTGTATTAAAGCACCTTGAATTCTTCTCTTTTCTAGACACTGCAGGCCAATTTTTATGAGTCTTTCCTCATAAATGTAATTCTGGAATTCCAATATCAGTTTTGTCGCTATTCTTTGTATCCCTTCCATCGTGTTTATATCTCCTCTACGATAAGGACTCCCCTCCAATTTAGGACTCCAATTTACGTCTAACCAATGCTTTATACAATTTGTCTGCCTTCTGGTTTCCAGGGATCCCACAGTGGGTCGGAATTCACTGCAGGACTAAATCTGTTTTTGAGACAGCAATCCTATGTTGTATTTTATTGTTAGCAAAGATAACAATGCCCATAATCTACTCATTAGGACAGCTACTTTAACGCTCCATTAAAACCCTCTTTTCAAAGCGCACAAAAGAGTAATCTTAATACTTGTGACCGTTCAACAAAATCTCACTACAGAAGACGCCAGGGATGTTTTCGATCCTCCCAAGAGCTCCTGGCCCACTTGCAAAGTAGTTACTCCTCTGGAACCATCTCATGTTGTAGCTCAGATCAAGAAACGTAATGAACCATACTACTCGTCCGTCATCGCAAACAACCCGCGGACTTTACCATATCGAATGTTCGCTCAATAACATATTATTCTAAGCCGTATCACCAGATCTTAATAATTCAAGAAGGTGCACAGAAAGGAATGCACAAGCAGATCAGTAGATTAAGAATTTTTAAGTGAAGACCAGATTCATCATGTCTCTGTATGTACAGGCCGGGTTGCGTAGGATAATAATGTTCGCTTAAGCGTGAAGTGGCCCGTTGTGTTGATCGACCAAGGCCACGTACTGCAGCAAGAACGACACTCAGCTGCAATTCTCTTTAAACTCCAGTATCCGGGAATACAGCCGTAACGCTTTGTGATGTCATGGTAAGTGTGTCCACCGAGGTCCTTGGGGACTCCTTGGGGCGAGCTGAGTACTTGGCTTCCTTGAGCCTAACGGAGTTTGCGAGCATTACAGGAATCACTCATCGTGTGAGCGATGTGTCGAGGGCATGCTGCTAACCTTGCAGGGCCCAATCTCAACCGGGCGATGTGTTTGTCCATTTTTGGACCGTGTGTAATTGCCTAGCCCCACAACAACTGACACTTTCAGCAAATAGAGCAAAGGGTGCCATTGCCATGAAGTTAAGTCAAGTGCACTGGACCGTGGAAATATAACACAGGATATCCGAAATACTTCTTCAAATGACCGATGACCAACTCAAGATAATTCAATTGAAAAATACACAATCTGAACAAACAAATTGATTCTTAATGGAAAAACGTAACAGATTTCCGTAGACACAAGTGCAGTTTGTCGACCAAAGTGATTCCCAGTCAAATACGATAGGAAAATTAGACCCGTGTCCTGTTACGCGCCATCTCTGCTGCTCTCTTGCACAATGGGAACTAATTATTGCTTACTTTACTTTGTTGTTTGTTTCGTTAATGTTGTATCCCTATTCAACATCATTGTAATTCAGGCAGACCCTTGTGTACTTAGCCTACTTCTGCAAATGTCGAAGAGTCTAGATACTGATGGCTCTTGTAGCTCGCTGGTTTTACACATCACTGCTTATTTCTGTCCAGTGCCCTTCTCTGCTGGTCATGTTTATGATTGTAATACTTCACAATCTGTGCATTTTCGGTTTATTAATATGATTGTCTTCAGTGTTGATCTCCTTCAAAATGGCTCCTCTGTCTGGTGTCAGTCTCTCTACTACGGGCACTCTGCGGGTCAGGATGTCAGCACTTTTATTTCCACAAACCACAGCGTGGTCAGAACAGATGATCTATACAAGCTGTCCACTATCTACTCATGCGACAGTCAGCCCTTCTTGAACGTTCGAGGAACGGATTGAGAGTCATAAACGATCAATCAACATATCGAAGCTGCAGCTTTACTGAAGGCTAACAGTTGATTAAACAGTTTTCAAATAGGGTGGGCCGGGATCAAGATGCTGAGCAGCGCATGAGCTGCAGTGGTCAGCGACTGATAGCTGACTGCTAGCGTCAGGGCCAGCGAACCAAAGCTGCCAAGACCCTTCTACACCTCCACGCGGTGATCCTGGATAACAGGCTGCAGCAGGGCAGACTGGCCAAGGAGAATGGATCGAATAGGGAATGCTAACCCGGTACTAAAAAAATGCTTGCTGAAGTTGGATGTGTTGGACCGAAAGGTGCAAATATCGCAGTCCAGCTGTAAACTACGACACAACGCATTCCGTTCTCTGGACTATATTCTGCTACTTAAGCCCTTTCAGTGTTTGGTAGTGGGAGATTGAGAATAAACGAAGCCAAGCCAAATAGGGTGGGCCAAACAAGAAATGGTCAGTATGATTGCACACAGACAAAAACAGGTAATACATAAGTAAATCACACAAAACATATGATACAAACTAAATTCATAAAACAAAACAAATATCAAAAGTCACACATATACAAAGATTTGGGTGTACGAACTAATGAACAAAAAAATATATTAAGAGAGAGATGTCTAAAGAAGGAGAATTTAAAGGGAAAAGAGAACTGAATATGAAGTCAATGCAAACGTATGGAATGTATTCTTCTTCTTCTTCTTTGCGTTCGGTTTCGAATGCTCGTTTTATGCCACCAGATGGGCTGCCTCAATGAAGTGACACGTCAGTTGCAGGTCCTCAATGGTTCTCCACAGTTTGTCTTGTATGTTTTTTTCTTCGGGCCAGGCCTTCTCACGGGAGTCTTGGTACAGTGGACATGTTTGCAGGATGTGTTCTGGAGGCTGGGGTCGCCTCTGACATGTGAATTGTGCAGTCTGTGCTGCTTTCATTTTATGCATTTGTGCATTTAGTCTGCAATGACCTGTTCTGAGGCGAATAATTGTGGTATACTGTTTCCTATTCAGTCTATTGATTGGGTCCTGTGGGTATTTACTGTTTGTTCTCTCTATCCACTGTTGTTTATATTTTTTTTAAATGTTTTCCTTGACTTCTGGCAGTGACACTGAGTGGGTGAATTGTTCTCTTTGTCTTCCCTCCCTGGCCAGCCTGTCCGTCCATTCATTCCCAGGTATGTCTCAGTGAGCTGGAATCCACTGGAGGGTGATTTAATTGTGGTCTGAGTTTGTTTAGCTGGCATATCGGTTCCCTTTCCATATTATTTCGGGGCTCTCTTTGTGTGGCTTGCAAAGTTTCCATGAAGTCAAACAAAAACACTATTCTGTTAGGAGGTTTGAAGCAACACACAAGAAAAATAATAGGATTCTCAAACTCAATCTGGTGTTGATTATAGATGGAGAAGACGATCTCATTAACTCTGGCGTCTGCATTGCACTTGTCTCCGGGGCTATTGAAGAGGATGTCGACAGGAGAACCGGAGTTTTTTAAAATTTGAAAAAAAAGAAAAATCTCAAACCCCATCTGCTCTCAGTGATCTTAATAATAAGGGACGGCGTGGGCTAGTGCTAAAGGGACACGGCTCACAACCAACAGGTGCTGGGTTCGATTCCCATCAAAGCATCGGCCGTTACTCCGGGGAAGCAAAACGTTAGAAAATGCAAGAGGAAGCAGACCCTTACAAAAAATGCATACCGAAGTCGGATGCAATGGGCAGACAGGCGCAAAATAAATACCGCAGTGCAACGCACACCGTCTTGGGGAATAGAGAAATAAGACTAACACAGAAAAAAAAAAGAAAAAAAATGTAAAATGTCTTGAGATGATGATTAAATATAACAGGGAGTTCAATGCCAGTCTCCGAGACGTATTAATGTTCTAACAAATAAAGTTGCAGATAAAGTTGTAGATAAAGTTGTAGATAAAGTTGTAGATTAGGTTTCGAGGTTTGCGGGTGAAGCCATCTTTTTTTTCTAAAATGGTATCGTTATCAATGATTGCGGTACTCATCAGAAAAACCACCGAGTAGCCAGCCACCTCAGCGCCGAAGACATTGTATGAAACTCTTCTGTCTGAAGGATGTCCTTTGTATCACTATCTACTCAGCAATGACTACGTATTTTAAACTAGTCCCAGAAAGGCCCCAAGAAAAGTGTGTCGAAGACAGCAGTGAAGACCTGAACAACGATGTTTAAAGAAGAACGTGAGTTAACGCAACAGTTTGAGCCTGACCTGGTCTCGGAATATCTTTCGTTAACTGACGTCCTTCTTTAAACATCGTTGTCCAGTTCTTTACTGCTGTCTTCGACACACTTTTGTCACCATACACTGCCTGCATTCTGCGATAAATGTCCTTCAGGTGTTTTAAATTGAATCACCCCTCGCCAATAAACTATGTATCACACCCGCCATGTTTTCAACGGTCTGCTGAGAGAACTATAAAATAGAGGCTATTGACATTTTGTAAACTTTACGGTTGGTATGTGTTTACAACAGAAGTGACGTCATCATGCGCATCGTACGTATGTTTACTTGTTGCAGTTAGATCCGGTTTCATTTGGACACGCCTCGTACATGCCCCGTTTAAGTATACACACGGATAACGTAAAGTCTGTCCTGTTGTATCGCTCTGAGGCAAGGGGGACAACAAAGACATTTACAAAAAAAAAGATACAGACGTTTGTATATAGTAGCCTGCGTAGAAAACAAATGTGGAAATCGTAAGATAAGATCACAATTGTGAAACTGTTGGAAGGGATGGAACAGATACCAGTGGAGCATGGCATACAGATGAGAGTAAACCACACATTACTAAATCCAGTTGATGACATTACAAGCCAGTCTTTATTCTGGAATCCACAGGACAGGAGGAACAGTGGACGACAAAGAAACTCATAGAATAGAGAGATTGGTCCTAATATCAAACCGGAAGGCAAGACTTGTATAGAACTGGCTCGGATTGCTAATGATAGGAAGACGTGGGGAGTAATTTGTTTACCTATATTCCACAAGGAAGGGTCAGGTTTTTTATTGATTGATTCAAAACTCGACGTGGTTGACCGTTTTAAGTATATGGGTTCGATTGTCAGTGGTGAACGATCAAAATGTGAGGTGTGGGCCAGAATAGCACAGACAATAGCGGCGCTTACATGCCTTAACAAAATCTAGCAAGTTAAACGGTTAGCACTATCCACGAAAATCAGATTAATGCGTACATTGGTCCTGTCAACATTCCTCTATTCTTGTGAGACATGGACAGTTACAGCTGATTTTCAGCGAAGGATACAGGCCTTGGAGATAAGATGTTTCTGAAGACTTTTAAACGTCATGCACAAAGATCGAGCTACAAATGAGGAAATTCGAGACAGAATTACAACAGCAATAGACCTATTAATGATCAATTGGCAACAGTCAAAAGAAGGAAACTCGCTTGGTACGGTTACACATCGAGATCAAATGGTCTTGCAAATACGAATGGACCAAAATCCAACCAGAAGAGGCAGAGGCAGAGGCCGCTGACAGAGAAGGGTGGCGTTGCGTTGTGAGGATATCTTCATGTGTGCCCGAATGACCTCATTGGTTATTTGATGACCTGGCCTGACATGACCTGATCTGATTCAAAAACTTCTCGTATTAATTGATTAAAAACGCGTTGTTGAACTACTTCCTGTTTGGCATACTGTACTACGTCAGGTCCCAGCGTAGTGATTTACTGTTATTTAAAGTACGCTTTACATCAACAACTATTATGAGGTCTATATTGGACTCATCTTTGATGGATGTGCTAAGAATACCTACCAAATACCCCGACAGGCACCTCTATCAATTGTGCAGTGCATATGTAACATATCGCTTAATAAACCACACCCCTTCTCTTCATTAGTATTCAGGATTTCCCCTGTCGAGTCAACCCTGTCGGAACAGATCCGCTTCGACTCTTCTCGTACATCATTCGATGCATGACGAGGGCAGCCTGATCTTGAAAGTATGAGAAAGGTGGGACAATTACTCGGGAATATAATTGTGGGTGTCCTTTAAAACTGAGTGGGTATATACGCCAAGGCAACATGTCTAGACATCAAGGGGACCAGGCGCCCTGGATTTGTTGTCCCATAATTAATAAGCAAACATTTCTAGACATCATGGCAATCTGTAAGCGTTATCAATCAATCAATCAATCAATAACCTTTCAGCTCCCTGTGAAGCATGGGCCTTCAACAAAAACTCGCAAAGTCTTTCTATCATGAGCTATCTGAGCCAATTCTGTCCGCGTTTTGGCTGCTAAATTGACATTGGCCTTAAGTTGCCTCTTCTATGAGTGTCTCTGTCATCCTCTACTTCTCTTGCCCTGTGAATTCTAAAACAGAGCTTGTCTGTAATGTTATCCACTGGTTTCCGTAATGTATGGCCAACACATCGCCCTTACTTCCACCGCATTTCATGATCCTTAATTAATAAGCAAACTTTCCTAGACATCATGGCGATGGGAAATCTGAGATTTGTTTCTCCTTAATTAATAAACAACCGTTCCTAGACATAATGGCGATAAGGCATCTGAGATTTGTAGCTCCTTAATTACTAAGCAACCGTTTCTAGATAGCATGGCGATAAGACATCTGAGATTTGTGGCGGCCTAATTGATAGGCATCCGTATCTAGCTGGACTGAGATAGCCTTAAGCGGTAACAAACGGAAACATGTAATGACGAACATGGCGTCGATTAACAGGCTCAGAGGTTACGGAATGACGAAAAAATGGGATTAAAACTGTGCTGTGAAACGAGCAATTAAAATTTCCTGAAGACGGATGTGTCAGACCGAAAGGTGCAAATATCGCAGTCAAGCTATAAACTAGCGACACAACGCATTTCGTTTTTCAGACTACATCCTGCTACTTGTCAAGCTCTGTCTGTTCATGGCTTGGTATCGGGAGAGTGAGAACGAAAGAAGAAGAAGAAGAAGAAGAATAAGAAGAAGAAGAAGAAGAAGAAGAAGAAGAAGAAGGAGAAGAAGAAGTAGAAGTAGACGAAAAAGAAGAAGAAGAAGAAGAAGAAGAAGAAGAAGGAGAAGAAGAAGAAGAAGAAGGAGAAGAAGAAGAACAACAATGCAATTTAAAATGAATAGCAGAAAAGATATCAATGATGTGAACTGCCACCACATCTCAATATCCTCACATTAGTCTGGCAACAAAGCATCAGATGATCCACTTCATCTTGCTACAGACCCTGTGCTTCTAGAACCAAATGTGGGTTATGCCCAAGAAGCAAGAGATTCTTATTCTTAGTTCAACTGTATGTCTACAAGGGCCAATACCCCTGTTCAAGTCTTAACGTGAGCTGCATGAAGCCGGGACGAGGATTTCTTGCTTAGCAGGATAGGCAGGTGAAGTTTTGTACTCCACTACTTTGGGACAAGTGCCGCGTAGAATGGTTAACCCCATCTTAATATACTCAAACACTAGAGCAAAATAGACCCGTATCCTGTTAGGCGCCATCAATGCTACTCTTAACAAGCCCTCTAACCGTGGTTAGGGTTTTGCCATGTCACACAGTTAGTTGCCTCTTACGACATGCTCTCAGTGGGGCGGTGGCACTATTCTTGTCCATATCATACACAAAGATCCCGGTGGACTATCGTGAAGAGTAACATCTCCGCCTGTGAAATGAGGTATATGCGAATGGCCACCTCCGCTTCCAGGAGAGACAGATTGAGGAGCTAGGATATTTGCAAAATGGTCAGTGCTATTCTATGTGCCGAACAGAAGTCCAGACAGAACTTATGCTGGTTCGGTCATCTCATGTGCCGAACAGAAGTTCAGACAGAAGGTATGCTGGTTCGGTCATCTCATGTGCCGAATACACGTCCGGACTGAAGGTATGCTGGTTCAGTCATCTCATGTGCCGAACAGAAGTCCAGACAGAAGGTATGCTGGTTCGGTCATCTCATTTGCCGAATACACATCCGGACTGAAGGTATGCTGGTTCAGTCATCTCATGTGCCGAATACACGTCCGGATTGAAGGTAGGCTAGTTCAGTCATCTCATGTGCCGAATACACGTCCGGACTGAAGGTATGCTAGTTCAGTGATCTCATGTGCCGAATACACGTCCGGACTGAAGGTATGCTGTTTCAGTCATCTCATGTGCCGAATACACGTCCGGACTGAAGGTATGCTGGATCGGTCATCTCATGGGAGTGTCCCCTGATCAGCTTCCCATGTGAACTTACAATTTCCAACGATCGAGCTTCTCTGAAAGAGGGTGACCAAGAGAAAGATGGATTGACGAAGTAAAGATGATTTTCTAGCGACACTGGCTGACGATGTCAGACCCGACTCATCTTCGAACGAGAGGTGACTAAGTCTCCCCACGACGCTCATCGAGCATCAAATCGACCGAAAGCTATAACTAGAACATAAAATGTGAAGGACGAATATAATAACAATATTATATTGGAAGACGATAACGAGAAATAAGACGAAAACGAGAAATCAAACGAAAACCAGAAATAAGACAAAACGAGAAATCCGACGATAACAAGGAAGAGGTAAGCCATGAGAAAAAAAAATCAACCAATTTAAAGCTGCCAAATTGGTTGATATCCCCATTAACCGACGACTCATCATCTCCTGTCAGTATTTGCCCAGACAATCGCATCAGGATATTCTTCCCTTAATTAATTAACAGTTAGACTTTCGATTTTGGTGCTGGTACGTAAACATTGGCGGATTGTGTCTGGGGATTGCTGTTAGATAGTTCTAGAATACGTGAGAACAAAGGGGCCGATTCGGGGTGAATTATAGATATTGTGTTGTGTGTTCTGGTGCATATTTGATGTAAGGTGGCTGGAGGCAGCAACATACACAGTTTTTGTGGCAAGGAGAACAAAAGGGACCATAACAAACGGGGGTTGTGGAGAAGAGGCGGCGATGGATAAAATATAGTTATTGAAAGGACGCGAAGAGGAAAGAACAGAGAGGCAAAAGGATAATAGTGGGATTGCTTGAGGATAATGGCGGAAAGGTCTGAGGATAAAGAAAGAAGGTATGAGAATAATGGCGGGAAGTTATGGATATCGTCACTGTGTAATGCACCAAACGAAGATGAGAGCGTTGACATAGATGAATTGTATGAGCTCCCTCAAAGGACCGTTGACGATTGCCAAAATGAAATACTTCTCCTTGGAGACTTCAACAAAAGAGTTGGCGACTATTCTAGATGGGATGGAGTGATCGGTAGGTATGGAGAAGATGTCTTAAATGACAATGGAAAACAACTGCTGAGATTCTGCAGAGAATAAAACCCTGCTTTTACAAATACAAAGTATCCAAATAAGCGTATCCATGCCTACACAAGATGCGAACCGGAAAGAGATGAAAGATCCATAATTGACTACGCAATAGTGAGGAAAACTGATTTCAAGCATGTGAAGGATGCTAGAGTGTTCAGAGGACCAGAGATAGGAAGCGACCACTACCTAGTTAAAATAAAGAGAGAAATTGAAAAAAAAGATTAGCCAGGCAACACCCATCAACAAGCAAGAAACATTACACACAAGGAGAAAATAAAATTAAGGCTTACAAACTACGAGAAACAGATGTTAAGAGGAGACACCAAAAGCTCTTAACAACAGCAATAGAAAGGATAGAGGAATCTGAAGAAGATATGGAATTGCTATAGGTAAAATTCAAAGACATCCTCAAAGAGGCTGCAGTAGAGGCATGTGGTCAAACCAAAGAAGGGTTGAAGAGAAAAAATAAACCATGATGGACAGAAAAAGTGAAAAGAATAATACGAGAAAAGAAAAAGGCATGGAAGCAATATCTATGGGGCTAGAAATACAGAAGAACAAACAAAGAAATATAAAGAATATGTAAATTTTAGAACAGAATCAAAGAAGACTGCGTTCAATGCCAAACAGATATCCTAGGAGGAATTTGGAGAGAAACTGGAAAATAAGGCTGGAGAAAACTAGAAACGGTTCTATAGGACCTTAAAGAATACGAGGAAGGAAAAGGAATTGCCCCCTGAAATTTGTTAAAAATAAATAAGGTGCGCTGTTGACCGCCCCATAAGAGGTAATGAACAGATGGAAAGAATATTTCTCAGATCTCCTTGGAGTGGAGGAAAATCAAGCTCTTGAAGTAACAGTCCCAATTCAAGAAGAGGGAGCCATGGAGGGAAACGATAAAATCACAATGGAAGAACTAAAAGCAGCATTGGAGAAAATTAAGATTGGTAAAGCAGCAGGACATGATGGTATGACACCAGAAATGGTTAAATACATTGGGAACGACGGGAGAGATGCTATTCATGAAGATTCTCAAGGCAGCTTGGCGCCACAAGAAGATACAAAGAGACTGGGAGGTTGCAATAATAATACCAATATTTAAAAAGGGTGACAATCGACAATGTGAAAATAACTGAGGTATTTCCCTTCTCTGTGTCCCCTGGAAAGTCTAGGATTCTAGAACGGCGATTAAGAGGTCTAGCAGAGCCAAATGTGGATGAAACTCAATGTGGGTTTAGGGCAAACAGAAGTACTCAAGACCTTATCTTTACACTCAGACAGCTAAGTGAAAATGCTCTTGAATATGATAAAGAGAAGCATCTCTGCTTTTTGGAATTAGAGAAAGCATTTGATAAAGTCTATTGGGACAAACTCTGGGAGTGCCTGACAAGGAAGAACATCCCAGGACCCCTGATCTCTGCCAAACAGAGTTTCTATAAAACATGCAGAAATTATGTGCGGACATCAAATCAAAAGTTAGGAGAGTTCAAGATCACTAGCGGAGTAAGACAGGGGGACATTCAATCACCGTACCTTTTCATATTCCTCATGGATGAAGTCATCAAATACTACAAGGAACGGACACAAAAGTATGAAGTAGGGTACTGGAAGATGAGACCAAGTTACATATCGGAACTAGCATTTGCAGATGACGTGGTCCTGATCACGAAATCCGAAGCACATCTCCAGATCAACTTGCATGTCTTTGAAGAAGAGAGAAATGCACATCAGCAACTCCAAGACAAAAACCATGGTTATCGCCAGAGATGAGAAGAGACATCAGATAACCCTGGGAACACGAGCACTGGAGCAGGACAGTAACTTCAAATACCTAGGAGTGGTAATATACAGCAGAGGAGGAATCCAGGAGGAGTTAACTGCACGAAGGACAGCAGCAGGTAGACTTTTCCGTGCAATAAACAGAGGATTCCTCAGTAAAAGAGAAATAAGCAGGAAAAAAAAGATGGATGTATACCGCTCGACTTATGAGCCTGTCCTCACATATGGATGTGAGTCATGGATATTGACTACAGCCAAAGAAAGGCAACTACAAACTTCAGAAATTAGATACCTAAGAAAGACGGTTCAGGTGACGAAAAAGGACAAAATCCGTAACTAGATAATGCGTAGCAATCTCGAAGTTCAACCCCTGCAGACACGAGTGGATTAGTCCCCCTTCAGTGGTTTGGCCATGGCTGTAGAATGGAAGAAGATCGGATACCAAAGCGGTCATAGGAGATAAAAAGTCAAGGAAGCAGACCCCAAGGACGTCCCAAAGTACATTTGGAAGATAACATACGACAGTCCCTAAGTGATAGCGGGCTGGACTGGAAAGAGGCCAGGAGAAAGACGGCGGATAGAGCAGCATGGCGTTCTCTCTGGCAAACCTCTACACCTCACGGTAGAAGAGGAGCGACTAAGAAAGAAAGTAAGTAAGTTTGAGAAAAATGGCGGGAAGGTCTAAATATAATGACGGGAAGGTCTATAAATAGTGGCGCAAAAGTCTGGGAATAATTACTGGAAGGTCTAATAATAATATCGGAAAGGTCTAGAGAATAATTACGGGAAGGTCTCAGAATAATGGCGGGAAGGTTGGAGAATATGACAGAACGGCCAGAGAATAATGGCGGGAAGGTCTAGAATAATCGCTGTAAGGTCTGGAATAATAGCAGGAAGGTCTAAGAATAATGCTGGGAAGGTCTAGAATAATGGCGGGAAGGTCCAGAATAAGGGCGGGAAGGTCTAGAATAATGGCGGGAAGGTCTAGAATAATGGCGAAGAGCGGAGAAATAGAAGGTTATGGTTGCTGGTGTTTTTAATGGCGAAGCAAAGGACGACGGAACACGAACGGAACATCATTTACAGGTTTATGCTCTAGAGGGAGCCAGATGTATTAAGCCAAGTAAGATGCTGTATCCCATTAGAAAGCCCTGTGACATGGACACAAAGAAAAGAACAATTAATAAGGTCCAGGCCTACGTCGATGGCTTGCGTCGAATAGAGGAAATAAAAAGACACAACACTAAGATACCTCAAGATTTCCCTCCAAGTAAAAAATAAAAACATATTATATATATATAGTATCATCATCCCAACCCTGTGCTATCAATGCCAGACATAGACATTGAAGAGGACGGCGTAGGCTATGTGGCTAAGTGACACGGCTCACAACCCGAAGGTTCTCGGTTCGATCCCTATCACAGCATCGGCCGTTATCCCTGGGAAGCAAATGCTTAGAGAATGCGGGATGAAGCAGACCCTTACATAAAATGCATGCTGAAGTCGGATACACTGGGCTGACACGCGCACAATTAAAACCACAGTGCAACGCACACCACCTTGGGGATTAGAGAAATGAGGTGAACGCAACAAAAAAAAATTAATTAACATTGAACAGGGCTCAGGAACGAAAGTTAACCACCTGCGAAATGCGGTGCCTGCGACAGGTAATTAAGAACAGCACAAGAGACACAATCACAATTATGAATATTCGGAAAAAGATTGGAACAATTCGCTGACCCACAGTACATCGAGCAACAGAGAATGAATTGGTTTGGCCACATTGTAAGAATGCGATCAGACCACACTGTTCATGAAACTTTCTGCTGGGGAACCTCTGGAAGAAAAGCGAGAGGTAGACCGAGGAATAGGTGGATGGACAGCGTTAACAGACCTGCAGTAAAATGGGGAAAAAATATAACTCGAGTCACAAAAGAGGTGAAAGACAAATACATATCACGACACTGGGATACAACCCGGTAGAAAGTGAGACGACAAAAGACAAATACATAACACGACACTGGGCTACAACCCGGTAGAAAGTGAGACGACAAAAGACAAATACATATCACGACACTGGGATACAACCCGGTAGAAAGTGAGACGACAAAAGACAAATACATATCACGACGCTGGGATACAACCCGGTAGAAAGTGAGACGACAAATGACAAATACATATCACGACACTGGGATACAACCCGGTAGAAAGTGAGACGACAAAAAACAAATACATACCACGACACTGGGCTACAACCCGGTAGAAAGTGAGACGACAAAAGACAAATACATACCACGACACTGGGATACAACCCGGTAGAAAGTGAGACGACAAAAGAAGAAGAGATTCACACAATACTTCACTGTCTAGTAATCTCGCAGGAATTAAACCGTGAATAAACAGATTTGCCCGGAGATCAGATGACGAAGATTAAAAAGAATGAGATGAAGAGAAATAGGACACTGTAATATCGGGCCACGCTGATTGGGGAAGAAAAGCAAGGGCTAGAAGGAGATAAAATGCTGCCTGGTTTAACATTGTCGCCTGGCATAAAGTAAATGGGGAAACTATGACCAGTATTTGGGACAGGAAATTGGATGTTCCCAAACTATACCAAGTAATTTGTGTGATATATTCGATGGAGTGTGGATGTCTGATTTGATTGCTTCTGCTGAGGACTTATCTGGGTCAGTGAATTTACCATCTTTCAGAAGCAACATGAATTTTTATATTTTCTTTTGGGTCGGTTACGTGCAAATAACTTGATGTTCCCATTACGCAGATTGAATTGCGGACCAAGGCTATTTAAAAGTGCATTGCAATGTTCTATCCATCTCTTCATCTGCTATTCACGCTGTTAAACAAATTGTCTATGTTTTCGTTTATAAAGCTTTTTCCTGGATTATATTGTTATTGTGAGATTGTATGTTCTATTGTTAATAGTTGACATCCTCTTATGCTGCAACTTCTTCTAGTTCTTTTGCCCGAATATATTAAAATGTTTGTTTTCGCGTTTCAATATATATTTTCTAAGGATTAGTTCTGGTACATCTGGTTTGTACTGCAGTTCAAATCTTTCTCTTGGATAATGAAATGGCATTAATAATAAATACATGCAGGTGTCAAAGAACCCAACTAACAATAGAGCTGATAATGAAGGGGAGAAAGTTGCAGATAGTTCAAGCATAGAGTCTGGAAAAGACTAAAAATGTTACTTGATAAGTATATTCCACCTGACCTAGATTACTCTTCTCTCCCACCTTGACCAGTATGCTTCACTTGACCCTAATAATACTTCTCTCCCACCTTGACCAGTATGCTTCACTTGACCCTAATAACTCTTCTCTCCCACCTTGACCAGTATGCTTCACTTGACCATAATAACACTTCTCTCTCACCTTGACCGGTATGCTTCACTTGACCCTAATAACTCGTCTCTCCCACCTTGACCAGTATGCTTCACTTGACCCTAATAACTCTTCTCTCCCACCTTGACCAGTATGCTTCACTTGAACCTAATAACTCGTCTCTCCCACCTTGACCAGTATGCTTCACTTGACCCTAATAACTCGTCTCTCCCACCTTGACCAGTATGCTTCACTTGAACCTAATAACTCGTCTCTCCCACCTTGACCAGTATGCTTCACTTGACCCTAATAACACTTCTCTTCTACCTTGACCAGTATGCTTCACTTGACCCTAATAACACTTCTCTCATACAAACGTGTCGATTTCTAGACTTTAATGACATGTGTGACTCAGTGTGGATTAAACCTGTCCGGTTAGTTGGATATCAGTTGCCCTGGAGGAAGGAAGTTGCACTACGCGTGGGATCAGCAGAACCGAGGCGACTCTGTCCAGGACTGCCTCAGGGCTCTACGCTCTCACTGGTGCTACTCAACATCTACACATTTTGTTTCTTCTTCTTCTGCGTTTGTTGTCAATCTTCCGCTACCAAGTCCTGAACAGGGCTTTTCAAGTAGCAAGATGTTGTCTGGAGAACGTAATGCGCTGTGTTGCTAGCTTACAACTTGACTGCGATATTTGCACCTTTCGGTCCAACACATTCGTCTACAACAGCATATACAGACTAAACGTGGCTAACATTCAACCCACATGGACAGGGCGAACGGTGACATTTGCCAATGAAATACGAACATACAGGACTGGCTCAGACAGGCAAGAGTTGCTCAAAGACTTCCAGGATACCTTGCAAGCAATCTGACAGTGGTGCGGCGACTCAAGCTCCAAGATCAATTCAAATAAGGCCAGCATGATGTGGTGATCTTTGAATAATTCCATAGTAAGGGCAGATCTTCCGAGCATCACAATTGATTATTGCACCATTGACAGGTGTGACAGGTCGAAATACTACGGAGTGACATTTGATCGCAGTCTCTCTTATAATTGCCATGTTGACCAGACCGTACAAAGATGTAAGCGAGGGCTAGAAGCACTCAAGACCATGGCTGCTGCCAACTTGAAACAGCGCCTACTTTTCATCCTATTTCGTCAGCTCGTGTTGTCGGTTACCGATTACATAATAGGTATCATCAAACTATCAAGAGCACAGTGTGAAAGGTAGGAACGCATCCAGAATGAAAGTATGTGACTGGTTCTGGGCTGCAATAGAGATACCCCGAATGTGCTGATGCGGTACATGTTGGGATTGTTATCGGTGACATCCAGAGATAAACTGGCGCGGCGCCCTCTGTACAGAAGTATCTCAGACATCAACGGATGGATGGATGGATGGCGTCATGGATGGCAACAGGCAGAGACAACAATCGGACACGTCACCCCAGCTGAGACGATAGCCAAGTGGGAAAAATGGGTCTACACTGGCGATAGAGTGATAGAGTACCAGAGAGTCATCAAAATCGTTGGCAAGGAATGCAGAGAATGGGGCAACAGCAGAGCAGAGCACGAGGAGCTGATAACTGAGAACACGCAGGAGAGTGATGACGTCATTGAAGCCGACGGATCAGTGCTGCGTAGTGGGATATCACGCTGGGGATTCTCGGCCAGAGTCAGTGGACAGGACGTTGCTGAGTGCAGTAGGGCATACATTACAACAACCTCCAGTAAGAGAATGGAGACGGAACCAATTACCTCAGCACTGTGATGGATATCTGAGACTTCTATTAGAAAAGCAATCATCGTGAAGACGCGCAAGCCGTACTTCATATGGTACAGAAGGGATGAGTAGGTAGGAGTGGATAGCAGCTGTTGAGGCCTCGAACCTTGATGGATTAACATGAATCTGCTGTCCTGGTTATGCTAGGTTTCAGGCCAATGAAAGAGCTGAGATCTTGGCTTCACACGTTCCCATCATTGAAACATTAGTCATGGATACGAGTGACATTTTGAAATCAATCAATGACCGCCTATTAGATAATGACTCCGCAGTAGATGAAGCAGCAATCCACGGGCTAAAAGGTTTCGACATTAAACTAGGTCCGAGCGGAGTGGGGCGCATGAGAGGAGGGAGCAGGAGAGTGTACAACCAGCGAGCTACAGGGACCATCCGCATCCATACCCTGTGACCTTTGCTGAGAGAGACTGAGCACCTATTGGTATGCCCGGAGAACAGTGACATTGATTCTTAAAAACAGAAACATCAACTCTTCTCTCCCACCTTGATCAGCATGTTCCACCTAACCCTGATTACTCTTCTCTCTCACCTTGATCAGCATGTTTCACCTGACCCTGATTACTCTTCTCTCCCACCTTGATCAGCATGTTTCACCTGACCCTGATTACTCTTCTCTCCCACCTTGATCAGCATGTTCCACCTAACCCTGATTACTCTTCTCTCCCACCTTGATCAGTATGTTTCACCTAACCCTGATTACTCTTCTCTCCCACCGTGATCAGCAATGTTTCACCTGACCCCGATTACTCTTCTCTCCCACCGTGATCAGTATGTTCCATCAGGCCCTAGCTGTTCTTCGCTCCCACCTTGATCAGTATGTTTCACCTGACTTTGATTACACTTCCGAATACTAATTCCACAGCAAGCCGGCTTTAGACAGCACAGATCCACTGAGGACCAGGTCATCCTCATAGCCCAGGAGATAGAAGATGCCTACCAGGCACAGAAACACACAGTAGCTGTTTGGGTGGATCTGGAAAAGGCATTTGACAAAGTCTGGAAAAATGGACTTAGAGTCAAGCTAAGAAGAAGTGATGTCTGTGGAAAGATGTACAAGTGGATCAACCACTACCTAAAACAAAGAACGGCCAGAGTCCAAGTACAAGGGCAGATGAGCAAAAAGGTGACACTCGAGCAGGTGGCATGAAGTCAACGCCAATTGTAGAACTTGAAAGGATTACAAAACTGCAATCCATGACCGATAGAAGAGACTGCAGAGCCCAGCTGCAGTCAGAGAAACTCCGAAGACTGACCGACCATCCAATGCACCAGAGACTAAACAATTTGGGAAATGGGAAACTAAAGCGGAGAAACTTTGCAAAAATAGCCAAAGCAAAGATGCACGAAGATCCCATAAACGCACTAACAACACCAAAACCCATCACTACTGTACGAAAACCTACCTGGAGGCAGGATATATTTCCAGAGGTAGTAGAAAATATACCAGGCATTGCAAACAAAAACTGCCAGACTGAAAAAGAAAGGAGAGATACTACCCTAAGCTTCATAACGAAAAGCTACCCAAGCATGGACTGGACCCATGCATACACCGACGGTTCTGTAACAAACACTACACAGAACAAAGGGGCAGGAGCATTCCTGAACCTACCAAATGGCAGAAAAATAACACTGTCATTCGCTACTGGTAAGTACACAAGCAATTTCAGAGCGGAGGCAGAGGCACTGAGAGCGGCAGTGGAAGAAATGGTGACACACAGTGAAAATGAGAGCCATATAGTCCTGCTGACAGATGCTCTCGCCGCCACATAGTCTTGCTGACAGATGCTCTCGCCGTAGTCACAGCGCTAAAAAGCCAGAAAAACACTGAGCTTAATGACTTAAGAGCAGCACTCTGCAAACTGTGCCAGCTGTCCGCACCAAAAAGGGTAGTGGTACAGTGGGTTCCGTCACACTGCAACATCCAAGGCAACGAGGAGGCAGATAGACTGGCAAAAGAAGGTGCAAGGCTACCACAAACAGATACCAGTATGACGTACGAAGAGTCAAAACGGCTTATCAAAGCCAGGTACATGACTAAATGGGAAACCGAACATACTGGTTACACCAAAAACGATGCCTATTACCAGTTGAACCGAAGAGAGCAGGTCGTTGTCTTCAGACTTCGCACTGGCCACAATAGACTGAGGTACCACCTATTCAACAAATTGAAGATAGGGTGTACCGACGAATGCCCGTGCGGTACTGGTAAAATGACCACTGAACATCTGCTGCAGAACTGCCCGACATACGGGGATCAGAGAGAGCAGATGTGGCCATTGCCAGTGGAACTGCAAGACAAGCTCTATGGTAGTGGCGAGAGTCTCAGGACGAGGGCCGCTTTTTTCTAAAAAATAATGGTTGCTGTCTGACTGTGTACGCAGAAGAAGAAGAAGAAGATGCTCTCGCCGTAGTCACAGCGCTCAAAAGCCAGAAAAACACTGAGCTTAATGACTTAAGAGCAGCACTCTGCAAACTGTGCCAGCAGTCCGCACCAAAAAGGGTAGTGGTACAGTGGGTTCCGTCACACTGCAACATCCAAGGCAACGAGGAGGCAGACAGACTGGCAAAAGAAGGTGCAAGACTACCACAAACAGATACCAGTATGACGTACGAAGAGTCAAAACGGCTTATCAAAGCCAGATACATGACCAAATGGGAAACCGAACATACTGGTTACACCAAAAACGATGCCTATTACCAGTTGAACCGAAGAGAGCAGGTCGTTGTCTTCAGACTTCGCACTGGCCACAACAGACTGAGGTACCACCTATTCAACAAATTGAAGATAGGGTGTACCGACGAATGCCCGTGCGGTACTGGTAAAATGACCGCTGAACATCTGCTGCAGAACTGCCCGACATACGAGGATCAGAGAGAGCAGATGTGGCCATTACCAGTGGAACTGCAAGACAAGCTCTATGGCAGTGGCGAGAGCCTCAGGATGACCGCCGCTTTTTTCGAAAAAATAATGGTTACTGTCTGACTGCGTACGCAGAAGAAGAAGAAGAAGAAGATTACACTTCACTTCCACCTTGATCAGTATGTTTCACCTGACTCTGATTACACTTCCCTTCCAGCTTGATCAGTATGTTTCACCTGACTCTGATTACACTTCCCTTCCAGCTTGATCAGTATGTTTCACCTGACTCTGATTACACTTCCCTTCCAGCTTGATCAGTATGTTCCATCAGGCCCTAGCTACTATTCTCTCCCACCTTGATCAGTACGTCTTCACTGACCCTCACTATTTGCTCTTTCTGATCTCATATACATTTACTTATTCATCTCTTTATCCAGTGTTAATTCATTTTAAACTGTGTTTCTATTTCGCCTGCAGCTTTCTTTTCAAATCAGAAGCCTACTCCAAGCTCATAAATGCGTAGAATGCAAACAATGATGTTCATGAGTCTTCTACCCTAAATGTATTAGCTGGCACAGTTAGTCCTCTTTTATGACATTCTTTAAGTGTGGCAGTTGGTCTACTATTCTTTGTCACACAAAAAGAAATCCAAGAAACTTTCCTTCCAAAACAGACGAATGAATTGATTGTGTGGTTGGACGGGTAAATAGACTGATTGATAGATGAACATATATATCTATGAATACATAGGTGTATAAACAGACCGACAGACAGACATAAAAACAAACACAATAAGAAAGGATACGATTAGAAAAGAAAAGATAGAATTAAATGAGATAAAATTAGAGTAGATTACATAATATTTAGACAGACATACAGAAACTATATGAAAAGATAAGATACAAATTAGATTATATTCGATTAGATTAGATTCGTTTAGAATAGATTAGATTCGATTCGATTAGATTAGATCAGATAAGATGGAGATTAGATTAAATGGACAAAGACAAACAGATAGGATACGGTTAGATAAGAGAAGATAACATAAAATGAGATTACATAAAAAAGAAAGATAGGAAACAAGAAGACAAGCTAAAATAAGATGATATGAAAATAGACAAGAAAGATGAGATACAATAAGATAAAATGAGATAAGATAAGATAAAATAAGGGGAGATCAAATAAGAGGAGATATAATACATTAAGATAAGATGAGATAAGACACAAAGTAAGATAATACGAAAAGATAGGACAAAAAAGGTAAGAGAAGATCAAAGAAAATAAGATAAGATGAAACAAGCTAAGATGAAAAAAAGATATGTTAATTTGAAACAGGATAAGATTACAATTAGATTAGATAAAATTAAGATAAGAACAAATAATCAGATGAAATCAAGTAAGATCAAAAAGAAAAGATAAAAAATTAGATACGATATAATATGATAAGATAAAATAATCAAAAATATAGCATGGCCAAATTAGACAAGACGAAAAAAAGAACCGTCAAGAATAGTTCAAATAAAATAGGTTAAAATACGATTAAATAAAACAAATGAAGATAAGATAAAGTAAGATTAGATCCGGTAAGATACAAATAAGTTAAGGTAAGATCAGGTGAGATAAAATAAGATGTGATAGCACATATATATGATGCGATATATGAAGATCAGATCAGATAAAACAGATTTTCTTAATGTAAAGGAAGACGAAATAAAATGGCATATGGCTAAATATAATAAGATAAGAAAAAAAAATAAGTTTAGATAAACAAAATATGATCAGATAATATAAAAAAGATACAGCACAAAATAAGGTAAGATCAAATAAGCTTTGCTAAAATAGGTTAAGGTAAGATAAAATTAGATTAAACAAATTAAAATAATATAAATTAAGACAGGTTTAGTCAAGTTTATAAAAACAAGATATGATCAAAATGAGACAAGAGAAAATAAAAAAAACCATACGATAACTGAAGTTACAATATAATTTAAGATTAGATAAGATAAGACAAGACAAAACAAAATAAGATGATGTATGTTAATATAAAATAAAATTAATATACTATGAGATAAAATAAGTTAAGATAACAGTATTTGAAGTAATATTAGGTAAAAAGGAATATTTAAAATATTATAAGATTTTAAATAATTAAATAACTTCTTCTTCTTCTTCTGCGTACACAGTCAGACAGTAACCATTATTTTCTCGAAAAAAGCGGCGGTCATCCTGAGACTCTCGCCACTACCATAGAGCTTGTCTTGCAGTTCCACTGGCAATGGCCACATCTGCTCTCTCTGATCCTCGTATGTCGGGCAGTTCTGCAGCAGATGTTCAGTGGTCATTTTACCAGTACCGCACGGGCATTCGTCGGTACACCCTATCTTCAATTTGTTGAAGAGGTGGTACCTCAGTCTGTTGTGGCCAGTGCGAAGTCTGAAGACAACGACCTGCTCTCTTCGGTTCAACTGGTAATAGGCATCGTTTTTGGTGTAACCAGTATGTTCGGTTTCCCATTTGGACATGTACCTGGCTTTGATAAGCCGTTTTGACTCTTCGTACGTCATACTGGTATCTATTTGTGGTAGCCTTGCACCTTCTTTTGCCAGTCTGTCTGCCTCCTCGTTGCCTTGGATGTTGCAGTGTGACGGAACCCACTGTACCACTACCCTTTTTGGTGCGGACTGTTGGCACAGTTTGCAGAGTGCTGCTCTTAAGTCATTAAGCTCAGTGTTTTTCTGGCTTTTTAGCGCTGTGACTACTTCGAGAGCATCTGTCAGCAGGACTATATGGCTCTCATTTTCACTGTGTGTTACCATTTCTTCCACTGCCGCCCTCAGTGCCTCTGCCTCTGCTCTGAAATTGCTCGTGTACTTACCAGTAGCGAATGACAGTGTTATTTTTCTGCCATTTGGTAGGTTCAGGAATGCTCCTGCCCCTCCGTTCTGTGTAGTGTTTGTTACAGAACCGTCGGTGTATGCATGGGTCCAGTCCATGCTTGGGTAGCTTTTCGTTATGAAGCTTAAGGTAGTGTCTCTCCTTTCTTTTTCGGTCTGGCAGTTTTTGTTTGCAATACCTGGTATATTTTCTACCACTTCTGGAAATATATCCTGCCTCCAAGTAGGTTTTCGTACAGTAGTGATGGGTTTTGGTGTTGTTAGTGCGTTTATGGGATCTTCGTGCATCTTTGCTTTGGCTATTTCTGCAAAGTTTCTCCGCTTTAGTTTCCCAGTTCCCAAATTGTTTAGCCTCTGGTACATTGGATGGTCCGTCAGTCTTCGGAGTTTCTCTGACTGCAGCTGGGCTCTGCAGTCTCTTCTGTCGGTCATGGATTGCAGTTTTGTAATCTTTTCAAGATCTACAATTGGCGTTGACTTCATGCCACCAGTTATGATTCTCATGGCTTGGTTTTGAAGTTTGTTAACTTTATCGAAGTTCGCCTTCGCTGCTGTTGTCCATGCCGCGATGCCATACTCGAGAACTGGTCTCACTCTTCCAGTGTACAGTTTCTTTAGTATGCCTTCGTCTGCTCCCCAGCTTGTGCCAGCAAGTTTCCTCATGATCGCCATTCTTTCTCTGGCTTTCATTCGGTTTCTCTCAATCTGACTTTTCCATGTCATGCGCCGATCAAATGTGACTCCCAGATAGGTTGGGTTGTCGTTTGGCTGCAGGATTTTGCCATTTAGGCTTAATTTGGTACTTTGGGGTTTTAATGAGAGCGAGAATATTGTGCACGTGGTTTTCTCCTCGTTTATTTTGACCAGCCATGAGTTCGCCCACTCTTCCAGCGATGTTAGGGCCGTTTGCATCCGATTTCTTGCTATGGTGAGATTCTTTTCAGAGGTCCACATAGCCAGATCGTCTGCAAACATTGAGCTATGGACTCTTCTTGGTATATTCTCTGTAATATCGTTTATATATACCAGGAAGAGTGTGGGTGACAGTACTCCCCCTTGGGGTACTCCCTGCTCGAGTGTCACCTTTTTGCTCATCTGCCCTTGTACTTGGACTCTGGCCGTTCTTTGTTTGAGGTAGTGGTTGATCCACTTGTACATCTTCCCACAAACATCACTTCTTCTTAGCTTAAGTCCATCCTTCCAGACTTTGTCAAATGCCTTTTCCAGATCCACCCAAACAGCTACTGTGTGTTTCTGTGCCTGGTAGGCATCTTCTATCTCCTGGGCTATGAGGATGACCTGGTCCTCAGTGGATCTGTGCTGTCTAAAGCCGGCTTGCTGTGGAATTAGTATTCGTTTTTCTTCCAGATGCCACATCAGTCTGGTGTTTATCATCCGTTCCATCAGCTTGCCGACACAGCTCAGTAGGCTTATGGGCCTGTATCCATTCGGATCTGTTTTGTCCTTTCCTGTTTTTGGTACTGGTACCAGTATTGCATCTTTCCATGCCTGGGGTACAATACCCCTTTTCCAGCTTTGGTTCAGGACTGATAGTAGTTTTTCCTTCGCTGTTTGGCCCAGCCCCATCAGCATTTCGTTTGTTATCCCGTCTTTTCCGGGAGATTTCCTTCTCTTTAGTGTTCTCATAGCCTCTTCCATTTCGCGCATTGTTAGTTTGGCCATCATGTGCTCTTCAGGAGCCGTATTTATGTTTTCGTGCCCCTTTAGCTCTTCGCTAATGTCTGTATGCTTATCTGCAGGGACCTCGATGTGGTTTGCTCTGGCATAGTGATCGACAAAGGCGTTTGCGGCTTTCTTACCTGTGATCAAGTTCTCGCCTTGCTTGATAGTAATTTGTTTATTTGACGGGGTTTCGTCGTTCATGGCTCTGACTAGCTTCCATAGCTTGTTCCCTTCTTTGTCCAGGTTTAAACTTTCCGTTTTATTTTTCCAACTTTCTCTTGCTGTTTGCTTGAGAGTGTGTTTGTACTTCGCCGCGGCGGCTTTGAGGGCGATGTTTGCCTCCACGGATTTTTCTCGTTCTGCCATGTTCCTCGCATTTGTTACTGCATCTTCCACTTTCTGTAACTCATCATTCCAGTAGGGCTTATAGTTTTTCCTAGCTCCTCTTGGGATGGTTTCAGTGGCGGCTTGCATTATTGCCTTGCTTAGGCTCTCTACCATGGGCTTCATTTTGGTGTTTCGTGTGTTGATGGTTTCACACAGCCCATCTGTCAGGATTGCAAATCTGTCCCAGTCGGCTCGTTTGTAATTCCAACGTGGGAGCGGTTTTGTTTCCTGTGGGCCTACTTCCATGTCAATGGTTAGCCTGATCGGCCTGTGGTCGCTACCTGCCAGTTGGTTTAGCACCTGGCGGTCTATTTTATAGTGTATGTCCTGTGTGGAGAAGGCCAAATCTGGAGTCGAGGTGGTATGCCATGTTCTTGAATAGAAGCTAGGGCTATCCTCCGGCCTATTGATTAGGGAGAGATTTGCATCTATCTCCCAATCTTCCACTTCGTCACCTCTACTGTCTGTGTCAGAGTATCCCCATCTCTCCGAGTGGCTGTTGAAATCTCCAACTACTATGCAGTTGGAGTCTCTGACCTCCATACTCGAGAGCGATAGGTCTCTGTTTGGTGGTCCGTACAGATTGAAAATGCGGAGTTTCGTCTCTAGAGCCATTATGTCAACTCCTACAATTTCTGCTTGTCCGGTGTGATTGACAGGTACCGCGCTACTCGGTATGCTGTTTCTGGTCAGTATCAGGACCCCTCCTTTGTGACCTTCTCTATCTAGACGGAAGGTCTGGTATCCTCTGATTGAGAATTTATGGTTATTGTTGAGGTGCGTTTCCTGGATACATGCCACGTCAATCTTACCTTCATGCAGGTGGTGTGTTAGGGAATTAAATAACTAAAAATAATAAAATAAAATAAGATAAAACAAGAGAAAATATGATAAAATAACATGATTTTTTTTAAATACAAGGGAAAATAATATATTCATATAAGCTAAAAAGTCCAGAAAAGAGAAATAAAAAGATATACAAAAGAAAAAAAACAAAAAGAAAATATGATAATTTGAGTTCAGCAAAGATACAATGAGATGAGAGGAGACGAGATGAGTTGAAATAAGTTCAGAAAAGATAAGAAAGAATGAGATGACGCAAGATAAGATAAGGTAAAATATATAAGATTAGATAACATAAACTGCGAAAATATTAGATAACATAAATTACTATAAGATTAGATAAGATGAGCTAAATTTAAAAAAATTAGATAAGACAAATATTTAAGATGAGATTAGGAAAAGATACGATTAGATAATATTAGATGTTATTTTATTTTGATTTAACTTTTGGTAATAAGACAGACAGAAAGATGACAAACAGAGACAGGCAGACGAGAATCGGACTGCCATAATAGGTGGCTACGAACACAAGTGTCTCCATGAACTTTACCTCAAGAAATGGGGCCACATTAACTGGAGTGATTGATGGAGAGACGTAGATTTGTACACAGACATTAAGCGAGGTAAACAGACAGACTGGAAGATAGATAGAATAGCTGGAAGAAAGCTGGAATTGATGTAATAAGTATCACGTTTAGCGATAGACTGACAAATAGATATATAGATAAATGATATTATAAGTTATAGAGAAGCGAGAAAGCACATTGATCTAAGTTCCCCTCAACACATCTCTAAACTTTTACTACAAATCAAAATGCAATTGACGTTAACCTTAAACACAGCTTCAATGGACAAATTCCCCAGAGTCTAAAAATTCAGTGGATGTGTTTGAAAGCTCAGTCCCAAACGGGGCCAACTTTTATCGGATTTAGGGACCAGATCCTGAACAGTGCGTGATTGCCGATCGCTTTCGATGCACTGACTCGAGATTGATTAGTTCTGTCTGTTGGGCCTGTTCTTGGAAACCGGGAGGGGGGGGGGGGGGGGAGAGGGGGGGGGTGTGCAGCAAATAATTGCTTAGTTGTGTGTGGCGGCAGTGTCCCACTGGTGGAGAAAATGGACGAACATCGTGAGAAGACACTGTGTGCAGCGTTGAGACAGGAGGCAATCGATTCTCAGAAACAGTTCAGGTTAAGCAAGTGTTTTGGTCATTGTTGCCCTCTATTTTTCGATCAAGTTTTGATTATTGTTGCCTTCTGTGGTTCGCTCATGTTTTGGTCATTATTACCTTCTGTAGTTCGCTCATGTTTTGGTCATAGTTACGTTCTGTAGTTCGCTCATGTTTTGGTCATTGTTACCTTCTGTAGTTCGCTCATGTTTTGGTCTTTGTTACCTTCTGTAGTTCGCTCATGTTTTGGTCTTTGTTACCTTCTGTAGTTCGCGCATGTTTTGGTTATAGTTACCTTCTGTAGTTCGCTCATGTTTTGGTCATAGTTACTTTCTGTAGTTCGCTCATGTTTTGGTCATTGTTACCTTCTGTAGTTCGCTCATGTTTTGGTCATAGTTGCCTTTTGTAGTTCGTTCATGTTTCGGTTTAACGCATAAGTGCTCTGTTCTTTTCCATTTTTTGTTGGAAAATCTCAGCACAATTCACGAACTCCGTAGCTTGGGTAGCGACCGTTAAGCCTGCTCTTTTCGATTTCCAACTGCCGATGGATTTTATTTTAAGCTACACAGCACACGGGCGTCTGATATATTTTTTTCCAGAGATACAGGGAAATGCTAGAGTCCAGTTGAAAAAATCCCTGTCTCTACCGGGATTTAAACTCACGACCTCCAGCACCCGAGGCCGACGTCTTACCTCTAGGCCAATCAGTCACCAAACTTTTGGCTCATTAACCGGACATTTCGTTTCTTGAAACAATGGTGTGAGGGGAGAGATGAGAGGTGATGGAGGTTTCAAATGAAAAGGGGGCAAGAATATGTTTTTTTCGGTAGAAGTGAGTTATACGAGTAGTGTCCACATGAAACCGGACCTAACTGCACCAAGTGAACATACGTACGCTGCGCGTGATGACGTCACTTCTGATGTGAACAGCACATACCAACCGTCAAGTTTGCAAAATTCCATTATCCTACTACTCATAGTTTCCTCAGTAGACCATTGAAAACATGGCGGGTGTGATACAGAATCCGTCCAGAGTTGATCAGCGATCGGTGATTCGGTTTCTAACAGCTGAAAATGTCCATTTGACATTCATCGCAGAATGCAGGCAGTGTATGGTGACAAAAGTGTCTAGAAGACAACAGTGAAGAACTGGACAACGATGTTTAAAGAAGGGACGTGAGTTAAGGAAAGATCTTCCGAGACCAAGTCAGGCGTATATTGTTGCGTCAGAAGATGGCTGATCAACTCTAGACGGATTCCGTATCACACCCGCCATGTTTTCAATGGTCTGCTGAGGAAACTATGAGTCAGAGGATAATGAAATTTTGCAAACATGACGGTTGGTATGGGCTGTTCACATCAGAAGTGACGTCACCATGTACATCGTACGCATCTTCACTTGCTGCAGTTATGTCCGGTTTCATTTAAACACGCCTCGTACATTCCAACTGTTATCCCACTGTTTCAAGTTTGTATCCAACTCCAAGACATGGGACTCAATCCATAACCTTCTGGTTGACTTGGCAGTTTATAATCTAATCAGGTAAAGTAAATCTATGATCAAATTAATACTTTTCTTCAATATAAACTGACAGACTTTGTTCCATTGCCCATTTAGAGTTACACAAAAGACAATTAGCTGGATGTCATTAGCACATTGTGCCATGGCAATGTATAAAGTATCAATTTCTTCCGCGAATATCTTTAGGGGATTCCAATGCAGAAACCGGCTCTTATGAAGTAGCGAAACGTTATAATAAACAGGATGGGCTGAGCTATCCCATACGTTTTGTTAAGAGTTAGATAAAGCATAAAACAGTTGTGAAATAAATTATAAATTAATATTGTAATGTACATTTTTGTTTAAGCCTATTGACATTTTAGCAAACGAGTGAAACCGAAAAGCTGATTGCGCCCAGCCAAACATAGCGTAGGAATCAGGTCAGTTGGTTGGAGACGGTCATTACGGCGCTATAATTTCTCTCAGCCAAATAGCTGTGCACAAATTAAGCCGGCCTTTCCTGATTTCTACTTTCAGAACAGGTGAACGATTATGTCCCATTATGTTCAAGACTCGACTTATCCTAAAGTTATCATATGTCACACTTCGCTACTGTTCATATGTGGAATTCTCAAGAACATATAGAAAGAGTTAGACCCAAAAATATACGGAGAAGAGAGTAGAGATAAACAAACTAACATTAAATGATTACACGTGGAGAAAGCCAGACAGAGCAGCCAAGGACCGTGTGTGCTGGCGTGATGTTGTCAATAGTCTATGCACCGAAAGACCTGAAGTTCTTTGTAATATATTGCACTTGTAGTTTATGTGCCCCTTGTTTGATTTGTTCAACTGTGCTAAACCTGATCCACTGCACGATTTTGCACCTGATTAACACATGCTTGGAGATTTAATGATTTTCTTTTTTGCTCAAGATATCACTTATCTCCTCAGCATGATCTCAACTAATAGGCGGAGTGGTCCTGACATATAAAGGCGGATCGGACCATGCTCTGCACAATTTCTGACGAGTGTGGAGTAACGGCCAGATCCCCATTAAAACAAAAATCCATATTTGCTAGTCATGGGTTGTTAGACAATCGGAGATTTTTGTCTCAATACTATGCTACCAATGTCACAACTGGACACTAACATCAAATGAAAAACAAAAATACGTGAAATAAGATATAAAATGCATGAGAAAAACATTTTGTGTAGCAAGGAGAGACAGGGTCAGAAACGGTAACATCGGGAGATCAGTAGGAACAACACCACTATTAGACTACAACAGAAGACAGCAACAAACAAGCCTACCACCACACAGCCCGTCATCCCCTCTTCCATAGCAAGCAATGCTATTTAGATACAACGGAAGGAAGGCCAAAGGTCAACCACGATAATTGTAGCTAAGGGAAATAACGGAGGCGGTGAATGCCACTGTGGATGAGCCACACAGTCCGGGTTGTTCTAGAGATATCTTTATAACCTGAAGCTGAAAGGCATAGCAGGATGAGCGAAACGAAGAAGGAAGATCCTCTTCTATGGCTCCACAACCTGGATATTACTTAAACATGATGTTAAAACTAGAGGTCTTTTACATACACAACCACGAGCGAATCGTGGGCTTCCATACGATGGCATAACTACATCCACAACGTAGACGTCTATGCTCAAACAGGCCGCACATAGTTAGGATATTTGTATTTGTCTCTGAGTCTCGTTGTTCGCTAATGTTATAAACCCCAGCATTTCTACAGCACCACAAGACTTACCTCGACTGACTGAAGAGGCCATCTCTCCCCATCCGTCCACCTCCTTAGTATGTCTTAGCAGAAATAGGTCGTCTTTTAATTCATGAACAAGATCCGAACCAATTTTCTACTAAACTGCATGTCAGATACAAATGATTTTTCTCATGTAACTTAAAACATAAAAATAATTTAGTCCATATAGGTTAAGAATTTTGCACATTGTCGAATTCTTTTGATCTTTGCAAAGAGATGGCGTTACATTTCAAGTTCTTACAGTACGCAGCTTAATTTCTCGTCGTACTTTGTTCATAGGCGTATCTCCTTAATGCCTTGATAAATTGATTGTTTGTGTTGCCCTTTCTGTACACTCGTAAAAATGGCACCAATGTTCAACAGTTAGAATAGCCCTTCGATAACCATTAGACCCCGAGGTTCTATCAACTGTGCAGCTAATTTTATGTTGCTTAAAGCAATTGAATATTGAAATGTATTTGTTGCCATTGAATGTACACTTAATTGTTTAGGTAAACATACGCTAATTCACCTAACTCTGGTAATCAGTATCTCTACAAAAGATGATATTAATCATCCGAATCTGCCGATTCAAAGAGGTTGATAATTGTTACTGGCTGGACAAATTGTAATCCCTCTCTTTGCCAGCACTTTACTTCTTCCCGCAGCACATGTTCAACACACTTCTTCCAGAAATGAATGTCTATTCCTGAAAGTTACTCACGTGTGAGCACTTCAACATCACACATTGTAAATGTCCTGTTCTGTTCGGCAGCTTGTCCTTTGACTTTAGCCCACATAAGCTCTATATGGTTTAGATGCGCATGATATGCAGGTAGTCGCTGAGAAGTGCGACGGTACTCTTCAACGATATTGTCAATATGATACACCTCTGTCTTATTTGTCTTCCTCACAAGTTGCAACAACTCTGGCTTCAAATACGTGTCTTCGAAATTCACTTTTTCCTTGCCCTAATTTGAGTTTTTGAATTTGATGCAATTGGAACTTTGTCTTCCTCTAATACTGCATTGTGACAGGATGCATTATCCATTACTAGACATGACATTCTATCCATAATTGGAAGCAGATCATTCATCAAACAGTGCATGAAGATGTATTCATTCATTGCAGTGTGATAGTCTCTACCGTCGGTACTTTTTAATTGAAAAATAAATTCACCGTCATGGACAAATCCTTTTTCACTGCTTCTGGCATTTATCTTTTCTATTCATCATCAACCGATTTTCATTCTTTACCATACGTGTGGTGAGACCCAGGATTCGTCCATGATTATCATAGCCTTGCCTTCGCCGTTCACATATCGCTCTCATAATATCATAGCCTTGCCTACGCCGTTCACATATCGCTCTCATAATATCATAGCCTTGCCTACGCCGTTCACATATCGCTCTCATGCAATTGCTTCTGGCACCAATCAAATGTGGCTTTTCACATATAATACTCCTGCCACCCTGCCACCTGAAGTTTTCATGAATGTCAAGCCGGAGGCTCCTACAGTTTTCAAACTAATACTTTTTGGAAATTCCATTACTGCAGTCGGATTGCAATATTAATTTCAATTTTCGGAAAGGAACAAGTTGATTTTTGGTCAAGTTTCAAAATCTTCCGTTTTATGACATCTCTGTGGAAATGGTGAACTTTATGTTTCTTACCTTGCTTGATATTTTTTTATTTTTTTTGTGTTTGCCTTATTTCTCTATTCCCCAATGCGATATGCATAGCACTATGTTTTTATTTGTGCGCCTGTCAGCCCGTGCATCCGACTTCGGTACTCATTGTATGCAATTGCCTACGTTCTCCTGCATTTTCTAAGGGTTTGCTTACCCGAGGTAACAGCCGGTTACCGGCGTAGTTTTTTTGTGTGTCCTCCACAGCTTTTCGAGGATGGTCGCACCCCTAGGCCAGACTGCCTCTCATTGGTCTACATAGGTAGGGCATTCTTGCGGAATATGTTCTGGTGTTTGCTTGGGTGCTCCGCAATCGCACGTGTCAGTGTGTCTGGGACCCATTCTGTGGAGATGGGCCTTTAGTCTACAATGTCTCGTTCTGAGTCTGAAGATCTTTGTCTGCCCATCTCTGCCAAGTTTGTCTATGCTGTCATTTTCTTGGTTGTATTCGTTGTGCTGATCTCTCCATTCTGTCCTTGAGGATCGTTTGATGAGTGTCTTTGCTTCTTTATAGCTCTGTGGATGGGGAATCTGCGTGCCACCACTTCCGGCTTTTGCGAGCTCATCTGCTTTCTCATTTTCAGGGATACCACAGTGGGTCGGAATCCATTGTAGGACTAAATCAGTTTTTTGTGAAAGTCTATCTTGTTTGTTACTTGAGGTGGCTTGGAGTATGCTGCTGGAGTTTGTTAGAATGACCGCGCGCACATACACACACACACCCGTGCGCGAACGGGCTTCAAATTTAAAATTGAAACTTGATTGTTTCATAAGTAATGCTGAAAAGGTAGCACGCGAATTAATCGTTATTCGGTCAAGTACCGATTTTGTCTCACGCAAGCTTCCTAGCACCTACAAATGCATAGATTCCTTTCGAAAAAAAAGTCGTATGATCACTTCTGTAGTCAATTATATACTTCATGCTGCACCGTTTGATCGGATTTGAAAACATTTCTTCAGCTCTCCACTTTGAGCGGTGCCAAAGACGCAGTAATCACTTTGTGCGAGGTCTAATGATTTCGGAGGATGTGGGAGACATTCAAAGTGCATTCATCGTTCGGATCAATAAGTCACTGTAGACATTTGGATTACTGGCATTATCGCTTTCTCTTTGGGCGATGACGCTAGATTGAATTTAAAATCCGATGCATTTTCCTTCTGAGGTGTCTCAAAATTGATGACTATAACAAATAGCGTACATTTTGCTGAGATCTAATTGTTTTGGTTTTCTCTATTTCACTGTCTGGTCTCGTCTGTGTCTTAGAATCGATTTCAATGCAATCAGGACATATCCCTAGGTGTTTAGCCTGTCTCAGTAAAGGATGATGTGTGGATAATGGCTGTTCTTGCAGCTCGTTGGTTGTACACACTTCTACTTCATCCATTCTTGTATGACTCCGCTCGAACCTCGTCCTATTTAAAAGACGTGCAGTCTGTAGATTTCTGATTCATCTATTGCGGTTTTATTTAATCTAACAGGCAGTCAGTGGATTACTTCGAAACGTCACTCCAATACATATCAAGTGTACCCGCAAGCGAGTCAGGTAGCAATGGAAAAGGCAAATGCAATGTTAGGTATCATAAATAGAAATATTAAACATAAGAGGAAGGAAGTCATAGTCAACTTGTATAAAGCATTAGTTATAAAACGTTATGATGACTGTAGTAATAAATCTATCTGTATATCTATCTCTCTATATATCTGTCTGTCTGTCTGTCTACTAATCTAATCTAATCTAATCTAATCTAATCTAATCTAATCTAATCTAATCTAATCTAATCGAGTCGAATCTAATCTAATCTAATCTAATCTAATCTAATCTAATCTAATAATCTAATCTAATCTAATCTAATCTAGTCTAGTCTAGTCTAGTCTAGTCTTGTCTGTATGTCTGTATTAATGTATGTCTGTCTGACTCGCTCTCTTTCTGTCTGTTTGCCTGCCTGCCTGCCTGGATGGATAGGTGGATGCGTGCGTGCTTGCGTGCGTGCGTGCGTGTGTGTGTGTGTGTTTATGTCTGCCTGTCTGTCTGTCTATCCATCCATATATCCATCTATTCATCTATACATCTATATTTCTATCCATCTGTCTATTTGTTGACTGTCTGTCTGTCTATCTATTTATATATTCATCTGTCTATGTGTCTGTATGTCTATCAGCCCATCCATCTGTCTATTTATCTGTATGTCTGTCTATCAGCCCATCCATCTGTCTGTGTGTCTTTCTGTCTATCAACCCATCCATCTGTCTATTTGTCTGTATGTCTGTCTATCTATCTATCAATCCATCCATCTGTCTGTCTGTCTATCAATCCATCTATCTGTCTATGTGTCTGTCTATCTATGAATGCATCCATCTGTCAAGGGTGATATGTTGTCAATGTCATATCCACGGAGTCTATTATATTTTCAAACTGTTCGTTCATTGTCCAAATGTCCGCATTATACATAAAGAAGCGATGAGTATGTATGTCACTTGTCCATTCTTATTTGTAAGTTGTATCCAAGCCCTCTAGATGTGAATATCTTCTTCATTCTGCTGAATTTATGCTTCTTTTTTTGATTTCAGTCTCATCAGTAATTACATGCTCAAGACATGACTTGTTGTAAGGTTGTTTGAGCACGTCTCTCCATTTGATCATATCCTCTGGTTGGTCAGTCCTATGACATGTTGTAAGGTTGTCTGAGCACGTCTCTTCATTTTATCATATCCTCTGGTTGGTCAGTCCTATGACATGTTGTAAGGTTGTCTGAGCATGTCTCTCCATTTGATCATATCCTCTGGTTGGTCAGTCCTATGACATGTTGCAAGGTTGTTTGAGCATGTCTCTCCATTTGATCATATCCTCTGGTTGGTCAGTCCTATGACATGTTGCAAGGTTGTTTGAGCATGTCTCTCCATTTGATCATATCCTCTGGTTGGTCAGTCCTATGACATGTTGTAAGGTTGTCTGAGCACGTCTCTCCATTTGATCATATCCTCTGGTTGGTCAGTCCTATGACATGTTGTAAGGTTGTTTGAGCATGTTTCTCCATTTGATCATATCCTCTGGCTGGTCAGTCCTATGACACGTTGTAAGGTTGTTTGAGCATGTTTCTCCATTTGATAATATCCTCTGGTTGGTCAGTCCTATGACATGTTGTAAGGTTGTCTGAGCACGTCTCTACATTTGACCCTGTCTTCTACATCTCTTTTCATGCCAGCATTGGTTTGTAATTTAATATCACTGCTTGCCTGTGATGTAAGGAAGTTTCGGTCGTCCCCTTCCTCTTTTACCCTGGATCTTGCCCTTTAGTATCTTATGTAGAAGACTTTCATGTCATATTTTGTATCTGAGCCAACTCATTCTCAGTTTTTGTAACATTTTTAATATTGTTATTTGTGGGCCTACCTTTGTGAGAACATTGTCATTGAATCTTATTTCTGTACAACTCAGTCTTTTCATTCACCAGTAACAAAATATTTCAAACGATTCTAAGTGGTTGTATCCTACTTAGCTCTCGAGTCCATGTTGCAATCCCATACAGTGCCATTGTTCATACAAGATAGCGATTCTTATTTTCATCAGATCTATCCTGATATTTTTTTAGATTAGCAATTTCAGTTGGGTTTTTTTCTGAAGGGTTTTTTTTCGAGAAAAAAATCCGCGTCTTAATATCCGTATCATTACGGGCATCTTCTGTAATCGTTTTCTTTAAATATGTAAACTTCGATTGGTTCTCTTACAATGATTATAGTCCGGAGTGGTCAGCGGGGTTCTTTCTGTATGACAAGGATAAGAATAACATCACTGCCCCACAGAGAGCATGTCGTAAGAGGCGACTATGTGACATGGCATATCACCAGTCGTGGTAAGGTGGTTTGTTAAGAGCAGTATAGCTGGCGCCTAACAGGCTGCGCGCCTACTTTGCTCTAGTGTTTTAGCCTAGTAAGATGGACTCGCATATCGGTTAATCACCGTCTGCGGTACGTACACGTTCCAAATGCAGTGGAGTAATAAGCTGCTCGAGACTAACCCGCTAAGCAGGAAATCTTTCTCTTGTCTACATCCAGATCACGCCAAGATTAAGAACTGCGCAGTAGCATATGCCCCTGTAGAACTACAAATCGACTAAGATTAAGAAAATGATTATATTCACTTACCTCAATTGCTTCGATATTACCAACTTCTTAGTTTCTAGTGCGTTTATTTTTATGACAAACTTTTTGGCAGAGCTAGTAATTTTTTTTCAAGCAGTCTGCAACATTATCTATTGCTATTTGAATGATAAACATTATTCAAAGGATGTGTGTTTGTGCCAATATAGACAAAATAACAAGCTTTCAATAATTGTTACGTACATAATATTTTGAATGAACATTATGGGTCTGTTCATTGGTTTGTGATTGACAAAAGAATGAAATATTGTGAAAATGGTACGCATGGGAAAAGGATGAAGACCCCTGATCTATTGTCTGAATCTAACTCTTAATTAGCTGACATGTGTACGTCCAGAACGTTCTGCCCAGAACGGACTAAATACCGCCCCCCCCCCTTCCTCCTCTCCACCCACCCTATACTTTTTAGTCTTTAACACTGTTGCTCTCCTCTGCCTCTTTGAATAACATTGATCTACTTTGCCACACATTTCAAATGTCCAAGCTCGTGACAGAATGAATAACCACATTTAGTTTTCTTGGCAAAGGAGTTTGTTGTGAGTGGCGAGAATCGAAGGGTCAATTCGTGAGGTCAAGCATCCACATTTATTTCAGCCCTACCAATGTGAGCTACATTCAGAGTCAGACACATGGGACGTCACACATATTTGTAATTGTATCAATAATGCTATCGCACCCCCTCCCCCACCTCCTTCCTCTCCCCACAACCCCCGTCTTATGGTACTTGTCAAAGGCGACGGAGAACATAATTTGGACGTATTAAAACAAATATTGAAGAGAGGTCATCGGTGTTACCAGGAAAGACAGAATGCGAAAGTTTGGAAGTATGGCCAACACTACGTCTTGTACAAATTATATTTTCGGTCATCTAACGAGAATGAGCTCTCATCCCCTATCACTGATGGCTTACAACAGTGGTTATTGATATTGTTGTTGTTATTGAATGCACATAATGAGTACGTTTACCCCTTTGTGGGCGCTAGAAAAGCTGTTAAGTGGTTGGTTGCATTCCTCACATCCGGAGCGTGCTGGTAAAGGTAGACCATGGTCCTCCAGGCAGATGTGTTTTGCTTAGCTTTATTTGCCTGAAGCTCACTACGACAGGGATCAGGCAGGGGTCGAACAAGACTACGATGGTTACAAAACGTCTAGGAAACGTTGAGTTTGACGGTGGAGCAGGCGGGAAGGATAGCTTTTGACAGATTCCTACAGACAGTCTGTGATGATAGCGGTGTTCTGCAACGGACGTGCTGCAAGATGATGATGATATTTAATTTCATACTAAGATCAAGAGTAAACTCTTGGTCATTTATCGAGATCAAATGGTCTTGCAAATACGATCCTGCCCGGAAAGGTGTGAGGCAGTGGACGAAGAAGCCTTCCCAAAAAGAGGTGGGATGATAGCATAAAAGAATGGACCAATCTCCGACCAGAAACGGCACAGGCAGCGGTCGCTGATAGAAGAGGGTGGCATTGGGTTGTGAAGATGTCTTCATGTGTGCCCCAACGACCACAGTGATTAGGGGATGACCTGACCTGACATGAAGATCAAGAGTTTTGCGCGCCATCTGCGCACTGATACCCTTTCTGCGTTAACGTTGTTAGTGCTTCATTCGTTCTCTTTACTTCAGTGTTGCGATACAGTCTAGCGCATTTATCTACTGCACCTTAATGTTGACATTATTACCAAAAACACGTATGTCTCTTATTTATCAATTACCGACCAGAACAACAGAACAATCTCCATATTCCTTGCCAAAAGATTTCCAAATTTAGCTTTGAAAATACTATACTTTTGTTATCAGAACCCGGAGGCACTGAGAGAGAAACGACGGACGTTTTCTGAGTCTGCGTAATTTAGCAGAGATAGACGTTGTAATTGGTTCGCTGAGTAACCTTTCAGTATGATTCTGTACTTTATCTGACAGGCTGACTACGTGGGTTAAAAGTATATGACATGAGAGAGAAGAGGGAAGGGAGGTGGGGTGATAGATTGTGGGTGTTGGTGTGTCTGTGTGTGTGTGTGTGTGTGTGTTGTGTCTGTGTGTGTGTGTGTGTGTGCTTGTGTGCGTGCCAAGTAACTGATTAACTAATTCACTTCGGAATAGTTTGGACCTTCTTGTATTGTATTCTTCGTCTTCTTCTTCTTCTTCGTACGCTGTCAGATGTCAACCTGTTTTTGTTCGAAGAAAGCAGCTGTCATCCTGAGGCTGTCGACACTGCCATAGAGCTTGTTTAGTGTTGCCACTGGTGATGGCGGCCATGCTTTCTCTGGTCCTCTTATGTTGGGAAGTTTTGCAGCATATGTTAAGCGGTCATTTTCCCTGTACCACAAGTGCATTCGTCGGGGCCACCTATCTTCAGTTTATTGAATAAGTGGTACCTCAGTCTGTTGTGGCCTGTGCGGAGTGTGAAGACCACGACCTGCTCTCTTCTTTTCAACTGGTAATAGGCATCATTTTTTGTGTAGCCAGTATGTTCTGTTTCCCATTTGGCCATGTATCTGGCCCTAATAAGCCTTTTGGACTCTTCGTAGGTTACACTAGAATCTGGTTGTGGTTGTCTTGCACCTTCTTTTGCCAGTTTGTCTGCCTCCTCGTTGCCTTGAATGTTACAGTGTGATTGAACCCACTGTACGACTACTCTTTTTGGTGTGGACTGCTGGCAGCTGGCATAGTTAACAGTACTGCTCTTAAATCATTAAGTTCAGTATTTTTCTGGCTTTTTAGTGCTGTAACTACGGCCAGGGCATCTGTAAACAGGACTATCTGGCTTTCATTGCTTTTGCCTGTCACCATTTCTTCTACTGCAGCCCTCAGTGCATCTGCCTCCGCTCTGAAATTGCTTGAGAATTTTCCAGTTGCCACTGACAGTGTTGTTTTTCTGCCATTTGGTAGGCTCAGGAATACCCTTGCCTCTCCGTTCTGTGTTGTGTTTGTTACAGAACCGTCGGTGTATGCATGGGTCCAGTCCATGCTTGGGTAGTTTTCCGTTATGTACCTCAGGGTTATATCTCTTCTTTCTTTTTCAGTCTGGCTGTTCTTGTTTCCAATACCTGGTATATTTTCTCCTACCTCTGGAATGATATGCTGCTTCCAGGTGGGTTTGCTTACAGTAGGGATGGGCTTTGGTATTGTTACGGTGTTCATAGGGTCTTCGCTCATCTTTACTTTTGCTATTTCTTGACTTTTTGTTAAGGACTCCCTCCGCGTTCCACTGTAGTATTTTTAGGGTCTTGAGTTTTTGGTCAATAGCTCTTGCCCCATCTCCTTGTGCCTTGACTCCACAGCACTTGGGTGGGTGACCACCAGTAGTATCAGGTGGGACCCTTCGAGGCGTGGGGCCCGGCACTCTCGCTACCTGGTGGGACTCCGCAGGATGAGCACCATACTTTCTTCTGTTATGTTGTGACATCATCATACAGCGATATACGTTGCACTGTTTCGTTAGGCCTGTGGCCCAGTGCATTCGATTTCAACAGGCGTTTCTGTAAGGATGCCCTCCTTAGCCTTTGGCTGTCCCCAGCCCATCTGCAAGGAAGCAGTTGTTTGAGATCAGAGTTGTCTCTCTTAGGACAGTTGTCTTGCGGGACTATCGAGTCTTCCCCAATCGTGTCGAAAGGGTGTGATGATGATGGTGATATAATGGACTTATGTACTAGTTTTTAAAGTATCACAGAAGAGAGGCAGTCCAGTGTGTCTGTGTCCCAGGATCGTCACATCCTGCCAGAAACGTAGCATATACATGTGAGTAGGGGTATCTCCTTGCTCCCATTTAGTATTCTCGGCTCCTCTGCAGTGATGGTTTGTCTAGCATTCCCCGCCACCTGGGAGGTTGTCACAAAAGGGCAGATGTGCAATGTCCGCTGGCCTGCATTTCTTCTGCGTCCATTGGGATGGCTGATAGGAGACAGAAGTAAAGAACGAGGCAAGAGTTCATTTTCCAGGAAACACGCTTGGTCATGGCACGGAGATGTTATTCGTCTGGTGTGCCAACAAATCTCCTGGTCCAAGGCTGAGTCTCAACAGTTCGCAGTGAGGTGGCTGCTCTACTGCTTGCGACACCCCGACCGAGAACTAAGTCGTCTACAAGTGATTTCACACCTCCACGCCGCGTGGGGTGAATATCGGAAAGGCCCCGCCCGCTTTGATCGGCGAGACGGTAGACCTCTTTCTGTGGCTCGACCAGGTCGAGATGAGACGCATTCCCCAGGTCCCAATCTTAACATCTTCTGCCGTTGCAGTGGTGCTAGGTATATCGTCGCACATCCGGGCGGGATTCCGACTTAGAGGCGTTCGGCCATAATCCCTCAGATGGTGGCCTCGCACCATCTGCGGTCCAAGGCTGAGTCTCAACAGTTCGCAGTGAGGTGGCTGCTCTACTGCTAACGACACTCCGACCGAGAACTAAGTCGTCTACAAGTGATTTCACACCTCCACGCCGCATGGGATGATTATCGGACAGCTCCCCGCCCGCTTTGATCGGCGCGACGGCAGAGACCTCTTTCTGCGGCTCGACCAGGTCGGGCTGAGACGCGAGCCCCAGGTCCCCACCATATCGTTGCCTCCCGACGCAGTGGTGCTAGGAATATCGTCGTATATCCGGGCGGGATTCTGACTTAGAGGCGTTCAGCCATAATCCATCAGATGGTAGCCTCGCACCATTGGCTTATCAGCCAAGCACGTGAACCAAATGTCCGAACCTGCGGTTCCTGAGAAACGACCTGTCATCAGTAGGGTAAAACTGACCTGTCTTCTGAGGGTCTAATTCCAGCACACGTTCCCTATTAGAAACAGCGAAAGAGCTATCGGTTTGTCAATCATTACAGTGTTGGCGTGTTGAGTCAAATTAAGCCGCAGGCTCCACTCATGGTGGTGCCCTTCCGTAAATTCCTTTAAGTTTATTACTGAGAAATTCCTCGTTCACGTGGAAGAATTACAAGCCCCAATTCCTAGCACGAAGGAGATTCAACGGGTTTCCCAACCCTTTCTGGCCAGGGAGGCATCCACGCTGATTCCTTCAGTGTAGTGCGCGTGCGGCCCTGGACATCTAGGGCATCACAGACCTATTATTGCTCAATCTCGTGTGGCTAAACGCCACTCGTCCCTCTAAGAAGTTGGGCCGGCGCATCGAGAGACCGGCGAACTATTTAATACGCTAGAGTCTCGTTCGTTATCGGAATTAACCAGACAAATCGCTCCACCAACTAAGAACGGCCATGCACCACCATTTACCGAATCAAGAAAGAGCTATCAATATGTCAATCCCTACAGTATCTGGTCGTCATTGCGCCTCTGACTTTCGTTCTTGATTAATGTACTCACTCTTGCAATGTAGAAACCAAGCAAAATCTACTCACACATGAAATGAAATACAACATCGGGTTTGCTGTCCCAGAACAATAGATCTAGTCGATTCAGGCCTTCTGTGCGATCCTTGACAACGAGAATGCAGATGAGCTAGCAACAGCAGTATGTGGCTGCACGCAGAATTCGCCATCCAAAGAGTTATAAAGAAACAAAGATACTCATCAAACGATCTTTGAGAACGGAATCTAGAGACCAGCACAAAGATCACAAGCCAGATAATTACAGCCCAGACAGACTTGGCAGAGATGGGCAGAAACAGATCTACCGACTCAGAACGGGACATTGCAAACTCAAGGCCCACCTCCACAGAATGGACCTCAGAGACACCGCCACGTGTGATTGTGGAGCCCTACAGCATGAACATGTCCTGCATGACAGTACTATTCATATACACCAAAGAAAGGTATAGTCTGGCCTGGGTTAGCGACCATGCCCAGAAAGTTCCTTATGGGTGGGAGGGAGAGGCGAAGATCTAGAACGCACAGCCTCCTTTGTGAGCACCACCGAGCTAGAAGCATATCATCAGTTGATCGAAGAAGAACAAAAAGAAGAAGAACAAGAAGACGAAGAAAGAAACTAGGGGAAAAAAAGGAAAAGAAGAAGAAGAGAAGTAATGTAGGGATCACCGATAAATGGTAACATTGGACAACATCAACAATGTAACACAGCCAAAAGTAGCTGTTATTAACTATTTGGGACATGTTAATAACGAATATTAACTTTCAAATCACGAATTAGCTTGAGTCTCCGAGATGGCGTGGGTGGGTTGGTTCAGTAGACTGGTGGCTTCATCTTCCCGACTTCCTGGTACAAATGACCCAGTTCTTATTTTTGTCTATAGCCATGCAACAAAGGAATCTTCTAGACCAGAATGTGCATGTTTCTTCTGTAGTTTGTGCTCAGCAAATAGATCTGCTTCCATATTTCAAAATGGCAGATAACCTCATTGTTTTCGTTGATTGAGAGAGTTATGACGGCAGTAATAGACATCAACAACACATTTAAGGCTGTTTATTGATTCGTCCAAGTTGAACTAAGAACTGTACTGCTCCATAACGACAACGGTTACCATTTCTTCCAGTCGGGTATACAGTCCGCATGCAAGACACGTACAGCAGCGTGAAACAGCTGTAAGACACCATCAACTATCACAAGTACACGTGACAGAATTGTTTTTCCTGAAGGTCGTTGCCATTTTGAAGGTGCTTCAGCAAGGTCACACAAAGTTTAGCTCTTTCCTCTGGGATAGACTTGACAGGACTCCTACAAGAAAAATGAACAATCACTTGAACCACAGGACTCCTTTTACAAGAAAATTGAACAATCACTTGAACCGGGAATATCAAATCGCCTTTTTCGTCTATGTAGATGGTCATGAAGAAGGTATGTCTTCTTTCACTAGGTGACTTTTTTTTTCTTGTCGACATACGATTATTGTCGAGTCTCTCTCTCCGAGTAGCTTCAAGTCTCTCCCTCTCTCCTCGAGTAGCTACAATGGAACTGCAAGACAAGCTCTATGGCAGTGGCGAGAGCCTCAGGATGACCGCCGCTTTTTTCGGAAAAATAATGGTTACTGTCTGACTGCGTACGAAGACGACGAAGAAGAAGAGCTGCTACAAGTCTCTCTCTCCCTGAGTAGCTTCAAGTCTCTCTCTCCCAGAGTAGCTTCAAGTATCCATCCGAGTAGATTCAAATCTCTCTCTCCGAGTAACGTCAAGTCTCTCTCTCTTCAAGTAGATTTAGGTCTCTCTTTCCGAGTAGCTTCAAGTTTCTCTCTCCGAGTAGCTTCAAGTCTCTCTCTCAGAGTAGCTTCAAGTCTCTCTGTCCGAGTAGTCTCAAGTCTCTCTCTCTCTCCGAGTAGCTTTAAGTTTCTCTCCGAGTAGCTTCAAGTCTCTCTCCGAGTAGCTTCAAGTCTCTCTCTCCGAGTTGCTTCAAGTCTCTCTCTCTCTGAGTAGCTTCAAGTCACTCTCTCCCAGAGTAGCTTCAAGTCCCTGTCCGCGTAGTCTCAAGTCTCTCTCTCCGAGTAGCTTCAAGTCTCTCTCTCCAAGTAGCTTCAAGTCTCTCTCTCCGAGTAGTCTCAAGTCTCTCTCTCCGAGTAGTCTCAAGTCTCTCTCTCCGAGTAGCTTCAAGTCTCTCTCTCCGAGTAGTCTCAAGTCTCTCTCTCCGAGTAGCTTCAAGTCTCTCTCTCCAAGTAGCTTCAAGTCTCTCTCTCCAAGTAGTCTAGTCTCTCCGAGTAGCTTCAAGTCTCTCTCTCCAAGTAGCTTCAAGTCTCTCTCTCCGAGTAGTCTCAAGTCTCTCTCTCCGAGTAGCTTCAAGTCTCTCTCTCCGAGTAGCTTCAAGTCTCTCTCTCCGAGTAGCTTCAAGTCTCTCTGTCCGAGTAGTCTCAAGTCTCTCTCTCTCTCCGAGTAGCTTTAAGTTTCTCTCCGAGTAGCTTCAAGTCTCTCTCTCTCTCCGAGTAGCTTCAAGTCTCTCTCCGAGTAGCTTCAAGTCTCTCTCTCTCTCTCCGAGTAGCTTCAAGTTTCTCTCTCAGAGTAATTTCACGTTTCTCTCTCCGAGAAGCTTCAAGTCTCTCTCTCTCTCCTAGTAGTTTCAAGTCTCTTTCTCCGAGTAGCTTTAAGTCTCTCTATCAGAGTAGCTTCAAGTCTCTCTCTCTCAGAGTAGCTTCAAGTCTCTCTCTCCGAGTAGCTTCAAGTCTCTCTGTCCGGGTAGTCTCAAGTCTCTCTATCTGAGTAGCTTCAAGTCTCTCTCTCTCCGAGTAGCTTCAAGTTTCTTTCTCCGAGTAGCTTCACGTTTCTCTCTCCGAGTAGCTTCAAGTCTCTCTCTATCCGAGTCGCTTCGTCTCTCTCTCCGAGTAGCTTCAAGTCTCTTTCTCCGAGTAGCTTCAGGTCTCTCTGTCCGAGTAGCTTCAAGTCTCTCTCTCCGGGTAGCTTCAAGTCTCTCTCTTCGAGTAGCTTCAAGTCTCTCTCTCCGAGTAGCTTCAAGTATCTCTCGGTCCGAGTAGCCTCAAGTCTTTCTCTCCGAGTAGCTTCACGTATCTCTCGGTCCGAGTAGCTTCAAGTATCTCTCGGTCCGAGTAGCTTCAAGTCTTTCTCTCCGAGTAGCTTCAAGTCTCTAGGTCCGAGTAGTCTCAAGTCTCTCTCTCCGAGTAGCTTCAAATGTCGTTAGGACATTTCGGAGTGTTGTCGTCCATGTGGTTCCCAAGCTTTTGGTCGATGGAAAAGTCTGTCATTGATACCTTTTAAACATCTTTATATCTGAGCAGGGGTCAGCCTGGGAGTCTCCTCCCCTCCGACAGCTCACCATACAACACCTGTTTTTGGAATGCTCCCATTGTCCATTCTACTCACATGACCCAGCCAGGCCAGTCTTCTAGCACGTAACAGTCCTATAGGAGAAGAAATATTTGCGCGTTGCAGTACTTCTGTGTTTGTTTTCTTGTCCTATCACCTGATGTTCATAATTGTCCTCGGGCAGCGGAGGTGAAAAGTGGTTAGCTGTCTCTCATGCCTAGAGTATGTCGTCCGTGTCTCTGATGCGTACAGCAGTGTGCTGAGAACACAGGCCAGATATCTGATGCGTACAGCAGGGTGCTGAGAACACAAGTCCGATATCTGATGCGTGCAGCAGGGGGCTGAGAACACGAGTCCGATATCTGATGCGTACAGCAGGGGGCTGAGAACACAAGTCCGATATCTGATGCGTACAGCATGGGGCTGAGAACACAGGCCTGATATATCTGCATTTTTGCCTGCAAAGTCAGTTTAATATTTCTCCACGCCCTCTTCAAAAGGCCGCCAAAAGTAGTCGCTCCTCTTCCAATTCTTATATTTATTTCCTCGTCTAGAGAGAGGGCGCTTGTAATTGTTGACCGAAATGGATAAAGTTCAGGTGGTGTTGTAGGTCTTCTCTGTTTTGGTAAAGGATGACCTGGCCCCATTAGGAAACAACAGTTCAATGGACTCTTCATGATGGTTAGCAAATTGCATCATTTTATCTATGTAAATTATGAACAAAAGGATTGAAAGCTCACACCCCTGTCATAAACCACTCAGCACTGGAAACAAATGTGTCATACCTGCATTCGTTCGTCCCGCACCTTCACTGTTTCCGTACAAGTATGGACATTTATGGGAGCTGTCAGAGACGGTGAGATTTGTACAAGAGACAACAATTGCAGATATTAGTTCTTAGTTCTTAGTTGACCTGTACTTCTACAGGGACAGATACTCCTATACAGATCTCAGCTCTGGTATGGGCTGGGCTTCGTTCATTCTCAATCTCCCACTACCAAACACTGAAAGGGCTTAAGTAGCAGAATGTAGTCCAAAAAACGAAATGCGTTGTGTCGTAGTTTACAGCTTGACTGCGATATTTGCACCTTTCGGACCAACACATCCAACTTCAGCAAACATTTTTTTAGTACCGGGTTAGAATTTCCTCTTCGATCCCTTCTCCTTAGCCAGTCTGCCCTGCTGCAGCCTGTTATCCAGGATCACCACGTAGAGGTGTAGAAGGGTCTTGGCGGCTTTGGCTCTCTGACCCTGACACTAGCAGTCAGCTATGAGTCGCTGACCACTGCAGATCATGCGCTGCTCAGCATCTTGATTCCAGCTCTGGTATGAGCTGGGTATATATGGGAGAAGAGTTTCCTTAGCGGGCTAGGCTCGAGCAAATTAATACTCCGCTGCGTTGGGACAATCACTTACGGAGGTTGGTTAACCGATGTGCGAGTCCATCTTAATAGACTCAAACACTAGAGAAAAGTAGATCCGGAGCCTGTTAGGCGCCATCTATGCTGCTCTAAACAAACCACCTAACAATGGCCGGTGTTATGCCATGCCACACAGTTAGTGGCCTTTTACGACATGCTCTTTGTGAGACAGTGTTGCTATTCTTGTCCTTGTCATACATAAAGACCTCGGCAGACCACTCGGGTTATTGCAGATATAAACACTATTTTTTCAAAGAACGAAAGAAGAAAAACACATCATCTCTCCCCTTCCCCACACACGCACGCACGCACGACGCACGCACGCACGCATACACACGCGAGCATAAATAGTTGTTTCCTTCAGTAGCAGGCAGGTATGAAACGTGTATTTACTATCTCGGAACTGATGAACACACGCAAAACAAACCACTCCTAGAAACATCTAAGCATCACCGGTGTTCTAATATTTTCTAACAATTCTCCATATGCCTAAAATAGTATCAGAAAAAGGGACACAAGACCTAAAAATAGATGATATTATCTCCCGTATAGCTCTTAAGACAGCATACAATTCTAATTGGCTGGTTGGAATGGTTTCACGAAGAATACTTCTAGAGTGCATCAACTGAGTTGTCTATTTCAATCTTGCAGTGTAGTTTTCGTTGGCTAGGGGCCTGTCTATAGACATCATGGCTGTAATGATACTGACCCAGTTAGTTAGACACCAAACAGACATGTGGAAACTATTTTATCTGCTGCAGTCGGTTATTTAGTATTAATAGATCACGATTTGTATTATGTTTGCAGTAAGAAACAACTTCCTCTCTTTATTTCGATTCCTCGGGGAAACACGTTGCTAGCACTTGTATTCCTGAATCATATGTGAGGTACTAGCCTGGGATTCACCGCTCCGCTCGGGATGATGATGGTTAATGCCTACAATGAGTAAGTTTACTTTCTTGTATGGTTTGAAGAAGGGTTTTAAGTTGCTTTTTGCAGTAGCTTTTCTGACATCCAGAGCGTGCTGATGAAGGTGAGCCGAGGTCAACCAGGCGGTTGTGCTAAACTTGGTTTCATCTGCGTGTCATTCACTACAACAGAGATCACGTCAATTATCTACCTGGTTAGTCAGACTACCATGAAGATGAAAACGCCCGCCTCCCTCCGTTGATCTCGTCCCCTCACTCAACCCGACCTCCCTTCCCCCCTTCCCTCAATCCGTTATATTTACTAAATCAGAATCAACTTCCTGAAGAATCCGAGTGCATATCTTACGCATGCGCACTATTGATACTGTGACGTCGACAAATTTTGCGCATTTGATCAAGCAAATTTCGTCAAGAGACAATCATTTTTCTATTGGCCGGCGAACAATATTTTTGGTGCAACCATATAATCATATTGAAAGAAAGAACATAGCGTCTTGAAATAAGTTGCGCTGATCTAGAAATCAGTCATAGAATGTTTTGGAAAAATGTCAGCTGGATATGTCATTCAGTTCGATGGTTTGGTTATGGTGTCCATCTGGTTGGTTTCTTGTTGATCCAGCCGTCTGTGGGCTCCTGTCCGTTGGCAAAATGCCATATAGCGGTATCTGCAATTATTTGTGAGCTGTTGTTTAGTTCCCTACAAAGTGTTCCATTTGTCTTACCTCAGAGGAAGACGCTAGTTTCTAACACCGACACGCGCATACCTTCAGAAATAAAGTGCTCAACATTTTCATAGGGATGTGTGCACAATCTGCACTTTGCAGTATGTTCTAGTTGTGTTCTGTTCAAGTGACTCGCGTCGCATGTGTTTAGTGCAAAGAAGGAAAATGGTATGTTATCTCTTCTTTTCAGGAGATTGATGTTGTCTTTCAGAGTTAGGATGGCCATGGGCTCGTAGATTTCTTTCCCATTATTCCCCATTGTTCATTTATTCTTCTTCTTCTTCTTTATCGTACGCAGTCAGACAGTAACCATTATTTTTTCGAAAAAAGCGGCGGTCATCCTGAGGCTGTCGACACTGCAATATAGCTTGTCTTGTGTTGCCACTGGTGATGGCCACATCTGCTCTCTCTGATCCTCTGCAGCAGATGCTCAGCGGTCATTTTCCCGGTACCATACGGATATTCGTCGGTACCACCTATCTTCAATTTGTTGAATAGGTGGTAACTCAGTCTATTGTGTAGCCAGTGCGAAGTCTAAAGACAACGACCTGCTCTCTTCTGTTCAACTGGTAATAGGCATCGTTTTTGGTGTAGCCGGTATGTTCAGTTTCCCATTTGGTCATGTATCTGGCTTTAATGAGTCGTTTTGACTCTTCGTACGTCATACTAGTATCTGTTTGTGGTAGTCTTGCACCTTCTTTTGCCAGTCTGTCTGCCTCCTCGTTGCCTTGGATGTTGCAGTGTGATGGGACCCACTGTACCACTACCCTTTTTGGTGCAGACTGCTGGCATAGTTGACAGAGTACTGCTCTTAAGTCATTAAGCTCAGTATTTTTCTGGCTTTTTAGCGCTGTGACTCCGGCCAGAGCATCTGTAAGCAGGACTGTATGGCTTTCATTTTCTTTATGTGTCACCATTTCTTCCACTGCCGCCCTCAGTGCCTCTGCCTCCGCTCTGAAATTGCTTGTGTACTTACCAGTAGCGAATGACAGTGTTATTTTTCTGCCATTTGGTAGGTTCAGGAATGCTCCTGCCCCTCCATTCTGTGTAGTGTTTGTTACAGAACCGTCGGTGTATGCATGGGTCCAGTCCATGCTTGGGTAGTTTTTCGATATAAAGCTTAGGGTAGTATCTCTCCTTTCATTTTCAGTCTGGCAGTTTTTGTTTCCAATACCTGGTATATTTTCTACCACCTCTGGAAATATATCCTGCCTCCAGGAAGGTTTTCGTACAGTGGTGATGGGCTTTGGTGTTGTTAGTGCGTTTATGGGATCTTCGTGCATCTTTGCTTTGGCTATTTCTGCAAAGTTTCTCCGCTTTAGTTTCCCATTTCCCAAATTGTTTAGTCTCTGGTGCATTGGATGGTCAGTCAGTCTTCGGAGTTTTTCTGACTGCAGCTGGGCTCTGCAGTCTCTTCAATCGGTCATGGATTGCAGTTTTGTAATCTTTTCAAGTTCTACAATTGGCGTTGACTTCATGCCTCCTGTTATAACTCTCATGGCTTGGTTTTGAAGTTTGCTAACTTTATCGAAGTTCGCCTTTGCTGCTGTTGTCCATGCCGCAATGCCATACTCAGGAACTGGTCTCACTCTTCCAGTGTACAGTTTCTTTAGTATACTTTCGTCTGCCTCCCCCCCCCCCCCCCCCCCTCCTCCAGCTTGTGCCAGCAAGTTTCCTCATGATTGCCATTCTTTCTCTGGCTCTCATTCGGTTTCTCTCGATCTGACTTTTCCATGTCATGCGCCGATCAAATGTGACTTCCAGATAGTTTGGGTTGTCGTTTGGCTGCAGGAATTTGCCATTTAGACTTAATTTGGTGTTTTGGGGTTTGATTGAAAGCGAGAATTTTGTGCATGTGGTTTTCTCCTCGTTTATTTTGACCAGCCATGAGTTCGCCCACTCTTCCAGCGATGTTAGGGCCTGCTGTATTCGATTTCTTGCTATGGTGAGATTCTTTTCAGAGGTCCACATAGCCAGATTATCTGCAAACATTGAGCTATGGACTCCTCTTGGTATATTCTCTGTAATGTCGTTTATATACTGCAGGAAGAGTGTGGGTGACAGTACTCCCCCTTGGGGTACTCCCTGCTCGAGTGTCACCTTTTTGCTCATCTGCCCTTGTACTTGGACTGGCCGTTCTTTTTTTGAGGTAGTGGTTGATCCACTTGTACATTCTCCCACAAATTCACTTCTCCTTAGCTTGACTCTAAGTCCGTCTTTCCAGACTTTGTCAAATGCCTTTTCCAGGTCCACCCAAACCGCTACTGTGTGTTTCGGTGCCTGGTAGGCATCTTCTATTTCCTGGGCTATGAGGATGACCTGGTCCTCAGTGGATCTGTGCTGTCTAAAGCCGGCTTGCTGTGGAATTAGTATTCGTTTTTCTTGCAGATGCCACATCAGTCTGGTGTTTATCATACGTTCCATCAGTTTGCCGACACAGCTCAGTAGGCTGATAGGCCTGTATCCATTTGGATCTGTTTTGCCCTTTCCTTTCTGTTCATTTATTCATCCGAGCCTCTTTGTTCGCCACCTTCAGTAGTTGTTTGACTGTCTGTATGGTTGTTGGTGTGTATTGTTGTTCTTGACTTGTTCCCTTTTTAGCCCGTCTGTTAGCCTTTTCATTGCAAGTTGCATTTGAATGATTCCTGATCCATTGCATAACTATTCTTACGTCATGGGGTGTGATATGCTGGTTGTTATCTAGGGAGATTTGGGTAAGTGTAACAGTTCCAGCTGTAGAATGGGCGTTAAGGGCAGGGGTGATGGGAATTGCAACTCTGGGAACAAAGATTATCTGAATGTGTGCCGAGATCAATCACCGTCTTGACAAAGGAAACAAGAGGTTAGGTGGAAGAATGTGTCTAGTACTGGTGGGGGTTAGGAGCTGACCACTCTGGCGTTTCGATTTCAGTAGTCGGGGTTTAGGGACAGTCAGATGCCATCACGGCTTGCTGCAACATGTAGAGTGACAGGGATTCGGAGGTATTCGTTCAATGACAACTAGTTGGTGTACATCTAAACTAAGGTGATGGCTAAGTCAGACAACCAACAGAAGTACATTGAACAGCCATTAAGTTGCTTGAGGTTATAAAATACTCGGCAAAGATAAACTCAGGGGACTGGCCTGAAAAGAGAAAAAAGAGAGAGAGAGAGAGAGAGAGAGAGAGAGAGAGAGAGAGAGACTACTTAGCGGACTGACTAGAAGTTTTGAGAGAGAGATTGAGTTGCAGGGTGATTGAACAAGCATACACCTTCGAGTTTCGGCCAATCGCTCTATAAGTTTGTGTGTTGGACACTCTGTGGCTAGAACAGATCTGAAAAAGTGTGGTGCGTGCAGGATACAGAGTGAACGATGCGTGTTCTGAAGTATGTGTAGCCACCGATCGCCAGAGTGTGTGACCATAAGTGAGTACATGATTCCGACTAGAAGGACGTGATCGAAGTATTTGTAAATGCAGTGATTGCCTGATGGTAATTGATCTGATTGTAATCATGAATGAGCAGATGCCCTGACTGGATGGAGTGTGTATGAGAGCGAACGGGTACATAATACGATCGTGAAGACGAGTTTGTGAGAGTTTGTTGAGTGTGAAGATAAGGGAGAGTAGCGTTGTGAATATTTGGTTTAGGTAGTATGGACAAAATATTCAAAAGCTAGGGCTTACAACCTCCGCTGTAGTTCTATATAATGATTATTTAGTTCAGATGTAATTTGTTGATTGTTGCTAATATTATTTATGTTGATTTTTGTTATTAAATATGGCAACGTTTGTTGGAGAGTGTTTACTGTGTTATTTACTGCGTGTAGTCGTGTCGTGGTCTGGATACATGTTGTAACACTTTAGATAAGTTAACTACTCAGTGAAACATAGACTCTGCCGCAGAGGCTTACAATGACCACCATCTTTCCGAGCATTAATGGCAAATACTGTGTCTGTAAACATTACGATGTTTTGGGCTGTTGATGGGAAAGCATGAAATACAGTCCTCAAGTGGTACAGAGCTGCCTCCGGGGCTGTTATTTCTGCCTCATTGTTTGAACATATCGTAAGGCGTCTTTAGACGCAAACTTGCAGAAATATAATAGACTGCCCCGAATTGTCTGCCGGGGTCTTTGTGAAGGACAAGAACAGAGAGCATGTCGTAAGAGGCTACTAGCTGTGTGACATGGCATAACACCGGCCATAGTCAGGTGGTTTGTTAAGAGGAGCATATATGGCGCCTATCAGAATGCGGGTCTACTTTGCTCTAGTGTTTGAATCTATTTAGATGGATTTGCATATCGGTTAACCTTCCTCGGCGGCACTTGTGCCAACGCAGTATAGTTATAAGCTACTCGAGCCTAGCCCGCTAAGCAGGGAATCCTCCTGCCGGCTACATCCAACTCACACCAGAGCTGCGACCTACACAGGAGCATCCGCCCCTGTAGAAGTACAAGTCGAGGAAGACTAAGAGTGCGCATATTAAAACAGCTCGGAGGTAATGCCGTGTCGTTGCTGGCTAATCCTAGACTAATCTGGTACCCAAATCTGGAGCGCGTGTTGATCCCAGTTGCCTTTTTGGGAATTGCGAAAACCCCGCATCAACTGAGGATGGAACCCATATAGCTCAACTGGGAATCTAGTGCACTAACAACTATTTTACCTCTGCTCCCCTTAACGCGGAAGAATAGACGCAATTATTCAACATGTTACATAAAATATAAAGGCATTCATTGTCTCAATAATAACAACATCGATTGAGCGGCTGTGATTGTTATCTATTTGTTGTGCTCCCTTTTCAAATTTCACGAAGCGTAGAACCGGCGCACTAGCCGAACACTTATAATGAGCCTAAAGAAGCGTCTGTTTGTTAGGGACAATGATAACACAGACATGTATTATTCGGTGTTTGAGAAACATATGCATTGAACAACAGAACGTATAGTCGGGTAATAGTATATTCAGAGCAAGAGGACAGCCATGAGGCAGATGGAGAGATGACATTAGAGTGATTGTTCAACGACACGTGCACGCAAAAACCGACGCAACGCACTTGGCTCATGGCAGGCAACTTAACCTCACAATGACTCTCAGACGGCATAACTAGAAAGAAAACTGCTAACCACTAGCTATCTTCATGCACAACATATTGAGCAGGACACTGCGGCAGGGTCATGCGTTTAATATACTAGCCAACCCACATCAATCTTTCATGTCGGGCTGTCAGGAAACATGTTGTTTACAAGGCAATCTAGCTAATTAGGTGGGGTATGGACTTAATCATACAAATGACTCTAAGCATAGCACAACAGCCTGGAGGTCCCTAGCCCACCTTCATCAGGCCTCTCGGAATGTGTGGAAAGTTAGCCCGCTTTCTAACGAGGGTGGAACTAGTAAACTTCTTTATTATGCAAATTCAACAACAACATCAGGGGAGCTAACGGATACACCCAGCCGGATACCCTTTCACTCTCTTGTTGCAAGTCGCTTTTGTTATCCGTAGCTCAAATCCTAATTGTCTATTATTTCACTTTCGTTGTTCCCTGTCCAAGTCTTTCTAGTGCAGGTACATGTTTGTGGAATCAGTCATCCGATGCAACTGGGATACCTTTTACATACATAAATGATGGCAGGCGCCTCAATGACCTTCGATACGCTGACAACATAGTGCTCATCACAGAGTCTGCAGTAAAAGTCAACTAAATGATGCGGCTACTCGATAATGAGGGCAGGACAGGAGGCCACTGGAGAGGAATGTCTCTAAGACCAAAGTGTTGCGCAATCGTTTCGCCAATTATGATCTTCTTTGGTGGGGTGAGAGGATGTGAACGAGTAGATCTATCTTGGGTGCCTGGGAAGGACGTTTGGTGAGGCAAACCATACTGATCAGACATGTTAGTCAAGGGTGACAAGACATACTGATCAGACATGTTAGTCAGAGTCAGACAAAACATACTGATCATTTATGTTAGTCAGGATCAGACAAGACATACAGATCAAACATGTTAGTCAGGGTCTGACAAGACATACTGATCAGACATGTTAGTCAGAGTCAGACAAAACATACTGATCATTTATGTAAGTCAGGATCAGACAAGACATACTGATCATTGATGTTAGTCAGGGTCAGAAAAGACATACTGATCATTGATGTTAGTCAGGGTCAGACAAAACATACTGGCCAAGACCATGACCTTGACTTCCTCGTAGCACTTCCTGGAAACGGGCTGTTTTCATGGCAGCCTGGCTAACGAGGTGAGGGATCGAAATGATGCCCCGTAGTAGTTAGCGACACACAGATAAAGTTAAGAATATCACGACCGCCTGGAGGAACCCGGTCCACTTTCATCTGTACGCTCGGAATGTAAGGAAATCTACTTAACGTCTTTTTCAGTGTCCACAAAACAGTAATCCTACTCATTGTGGGCATTCAACAACAACAACAACAACATCTTGGACGCCTCCCCAATATGGAGAATAAGCTGTACCTGCCTGCAAAGTATTTGTCTTAGTTTATCTGTACTTCTACACAGGAGATATCACTTAGCGAGCTAGGTTCGAGCTGCTTATTACTCTGCTGCACTGGTACAAGTGCCACGGTGGGTGGATAATCGGTGTCCGAGTCCAGCTTCATAGACAGTAACACTAGAGCAAAGTAGATGTTAGACGCTATATGTGCTGTTCTGAACAAGCCACCTAACCATGCCGGTGTTGTGCAATGTCACACAGTTGGTCACCTCTTGCGACATGCTCTCTGTGAGCCAGTTGTGCTGCTGTTGTCCTTGTCCGGCACAAAGAGCCCGGCGGACCACTTGAGATAGCCTGCTGCGTTGGTACAAAAAATCGATGATTAACTTGTTACACCTAGCGCAACGCCTCTGACAACACGAATTGGCGACTGTAACCTCCAATTCCGGTATTCCACGTGTACCTTTCCTTGCCCAAGACAAGTCACTGTACGCGTGTGTTGCGGGAAGAGAGAGAATGGGTTGAGTGTTGGATTAGGGGGGGGGGGGGAAGAAAGAGAGATAGAGGAAAGAGAGATAGAGGGTTGACGTTGGGAAGGGTAGGGGGTGGAGGGTTGGACAGGAAAAGGGGGGGGGGCAGTATCCGGTAGTGATTAATTAAATATATCGGCATTCCGTTTTCGTGGGCACAATGCCTCTTCCATCATGATTGAGAGACTTATAATTGGACCTACTATTTTATTCTTTCACCAACACCCCACCATCACATCCCATTGCCCCCCCTCCCCTCCCCATTTCCGAACTCCGGGATTCCAACAGGTAAGGACTATATCATTGTCGCAAGAAATGTAGTCACCATGGATTGGACTATGTAAATCAGTTGCATATGTATATATATCCTATTCATTAGAGTTATTGTTGTTGTTTGTTGTCCCTGATGAAGACCTATTTGTCGTAACATAGGTTTCGCTTTTGTTGTCGACCTAACACAAAATCTAACCATTTATATTTATGTTTTTAAAATTTTTTTAAATCCACAGTGCCACCACAGCCTCGCCTTTTTTCAATGTTATTTTTTGCTTGTACAGATCATTCAAATTTTAAAATCCTGGTATTCAATCAAGCACGCGTGTCTGATGCCAGGTAGTTAATTGTTGAGTACACTCATTTCGCTCTTTGTGTACCATGTTGGGCCCAGGGCCTCCAATTATGCCATACCTCCACCTCATCCTCGGTCGCCCGCGAACACTCCTGCAACTTGTCTCGGGGTCTCATTTCTTCCTCTTTTCCTTATCTCATCCGTGTCTTCCATATGCCTTCCCCTGCTCTTATTTTTTCCAGAGAAGTACATTTTTCTTTCCCTGTATTGGCTCTAAATGTTGTCCTAACCGGGGGTTGGGGTTGAGGATGAGCTCTTATCACCAACTAAATGACATGGCGTGCGTCTGACAACAAAGTCCATCTCCTGGCCTTCGCGAGGCAGCACTGTTTTTACTAACAGGAGAAGGGGTGAAAGGCGAGCCAGTGGCGCCTTAAAACTAGTAGTTTCTGGCAGATCGGGAACTCGAAAGCCTAGGAAGGCAGCTCATCTAGGAGAAGGAAAACTCTTATTTCAAACCATCTGAAGCCTTGCAGATAAGATACTGACGAATCTTTTTCGGGTTTTGTCAGAAATGGCTGTGCAACCTGTTTTCTGATAATTCTGAAGATTGTTCGGCTTCTACCAAACTAGGCAACCGATGATGTGCGAAGGAGCACACGCAAGAGGATAGCATGCTTTATCCTAAAGCGAAGAAAAGCAACCTCCGCTTAGTGTTATGGCAGGGCAGACCAGGCGCTTAGCATTAGTTGGCGGCTGGTCTAGTAGTGAAGCCCGGACAGATAGAGCCTTGCTCTGCTCATCCGGCATCTTCTGCAGCTTGCCTAATTCCATATCACCTTTCTCTTGGAGCAAACAAGGTAGATCGAGAGAGGGACCGTACTGCATGGGCAACACATGGTTTCTATCTTTCCCTCCATGCGTTGTCATAAAAGCACAATTACTATCATTTGACAAGAGGAAAAGAGCTAATGATGTGTTCAAGCCTATGTTATGTATTCTTCTTTTCTACTATGTTTACACTAATTCAATATTGTTGCTATTCGTTGTCCCTGATGAAGGCTTTCAGCTGGTAACGTAGGTTTCGTTTTGTATCCTGAGCGCGGTATCTGACCAAATATATTTATAAATTGTATATACACAAATACGTCTGGGAATGAGAGGCGACGGGTGATTTAGTACTACGTTAAGTAGCGCCATTTGTGTAAATAACGACCAGTCTTCCTGGGAGGTAGAGATAATCAGCTTAGAAACCGTTGGGCTTTGTAGCGGTCAAAATGCCCAGTATATACGCATTGCCCAAGGAAGCGGAAATGACGTGCCGGAAACGTGCACAAGAGTCGAAATATAAAATGGCTTCCGTGGAGACGGCGTGGCAGTAATGAGGAAAAACTGAGAGTATTTGAGAAGGTCGTTTTACTAATAGACGCTTCTGGTCATTACATTACTTGGGATTAGGCAGAGCGACCTTTATCATTTAACGGGTTGCACAAATGACTGTCCATGCTGTACTGGGTTACACGACAAATGAAATTCTGAATTGACGTCAGAGTTAGACCACATGAGGGAAGTCAGTAAATATGTCACATTTGAATATTTAAAATACAGAAAAACTAACTAAATGACGAACTGGAAAACCATTCATAATTGCATTTTGTTGAGGAGAGACCTGTTTCCACTAGAAATAATAGCAATAGAAAATAGCTTTGAGCCGAATAATCTCAAATTTAAAAGTAGTACTATACAACCTGAGCAGGTCGCTATGTTCTCGCGCTTCAAGCCTTGGAAAACAGAATATCTCCAGATGTTAATAACATCTACAAATTAAGTGACCAATTACGAGACGGCGTGGGCTAGTGGTTAAATGACACGGCGCACAAACCGAAGGTGCTGGGTTCGATCCCCATCACAGCACCGCCGTTACCCCGGAGAAGCAAACCCTTAGAAAATGCAGGAGGAAGCAGATCATTACATAAAAGGCATGCTGAAATCGGTTGCATAGGGCCGATAGATGCAAAATAAAAACCACAGTGCAACGCACAGCATCTTTGGGAATAAGGAAATAAAGCGAAAGCAAACAAACAAAAATTGACCAATTGTCCATCTCTTATGTGGCGGAAGTGATGCTCTAGTGGATACGTGGCCATGTAGGAATCCCAGGACAGGACAGAGCTGATGAGCTGACCAGCCAGAAGTGGAGCACATCTATCACAGCCACAACCCATCATCATGCTACAGACCAGCAAACAGATCCTGAAAAACAATTATAGACAGGAGTGGTTAGATCAGTGGGCCACATCCCAGAAAGGCAGAATATATTTCAGGCGTCGATCAAAAACAGATCCCTAGGACCCAGTCAAGAAACTGAAACGAAGAGAGCAGAGTTTGATCTTCAAGCTGAGAACCTACCTTGCCCCTCTCAACAAACGAAGAGAGCAGAGTTTGATCTTCAAGCTGAGAACCTACCTTGCCCCTCTCAACAAACGAAGAGAGCAGAGTTTGATCGTCAAGCTGAGAACCTACCTTGCCCCTCTCAACAAACGAAGAGAGCAGAGTTTGATCTTCAAGCTGAGAACCTACCTTGCCCCTCTCAACAAACGAAGAGAGCAGAGTTTGATCTTCAAGCTGAGAACCTACCTTGCCCCTCTCAACAAACGAAGAGAGCAGAGTTTGATCTTCAAGCTGAGAACATACCATGCCCCTCTCAAATAACATATGAATAGATTAGATCCACTACGTGAATCAAACTGCAGATTCTGCCATGACCGCAAGTAGTCAGTCGAGCACCTCCTGATGTTGTGCCCAAAGCCGGTCGATCTGCAAAAACTGCTGCCCCTTCCCCTTTTTCCCACACCACACCAAACACAACACGCACTACACATCACTACACCAATTAAGGAGGACATGTATTTTTGTCCGCCAGGCATTCGGCTGCCAAGAGCTGCCAGGTCACTACTAAAATAATTATCCCATTAACACAATCATAATCATCATCACCCTCATCATCATCACCCTCATCATCATCACCATCATCATCATCACCCTCATCATCATCACCCTCATCATCATCACCCTCATCATCATCACCATCATCATCATCACCCTCATCATCATCACCATCATCATCATCACCCTCATCATCATCACCATCATCATCATCACCCTCATCATCATCACCATCATCATCATCACGCTCATCATCATCACCATCATCATCATCACCATCATCATCATCACCCTCATCATCCTCACCATCATCATCATCACCCTCATCATCATCACCCTCATCATCATCACCATCATCATCATCACCCTCATCATCATCACCCTCATCATCATCACCCTCATCATCATCACCCTCATCATCATCACCATCATCATGATCACCCTCATCATCATCACCCTCATCATCATCACCCTCATCATCATCACCATCATCATTGCAATGACATTGACCCTTATTTATGCCACGACAATAACCCGTTTCCAGGGAGACCTGCTAGGAAGCCGAAATTGGGGTCCTGACCAGTATGTTGCTCCTGTTCCTGGCTAACATTGTCCAATCAGTCTGTCTTACCTGACCACGCATTAGTCTCATCTCACCATTCAAGGAGATAGCTGCGAAACATCAACAATAAACTACAGTGGCAGAAAACCTATAAAAACACGGATATCTTTGTTTCACAGATAAGTATGAATAGAAAATGCATACTTACCTAAATACTTGAATCTTGGTATTCAATCAGGCAAGGAAACCCGATGCCAGAAAGATGAAAGCTGCTTGCATTTGTATCTGCTCTTCGCCCTGGGTTGGCCATGCAGGTGGCTATAGCTTGAAACCAGAAAGACACCCTTGTAGCCCATATATCGTTAGTCTTGCGGACCACTTGGTCGACCCATCTGTACTTTTGTATTGATGCAGAGTCGACGACATCCCACAACTGTTTGGCGGCAGAGGTAGGAATTTCGGATATGGTGTCTCAATGAGATATTTAGGACACTTCGGTCCATTGCTTTTTGTTGTTGTCGTAGTAGTATGCATCACTTTCCGTTTGATTTGCGTAGACTTCAAACCTCAAACTCATGTGCCATTGCTCGAAAAAGCATGTGTTTGAAGGTATGAGCCCTGTCCTTGACGTCCGTCATCTGCTGGAGTATCGGTTTAATGCTGTTGAAGATGTACCAACTCGTCCCTCTGCTGCGAGAAATCTCCTTATTAATGTTGTGGTTGTTGTTGATTTCCTGGACTAGTTAGACATGCGCATTGACATTTTCTATAGTATCATCTTCCAATCGCAGTTACCTCATAGAGCAAACAGTGTTGAGAAGAAATGTCCTCTTTCTATCAATGTTCAAGCTAACCGTCTTGGGTGCTTCATGCTGCTTGTTAAGACTTTGTTGGGCTTCTTACTTACTTTCTTTCCGTGTCCAAGCACCACGTTATATATCTTGCATCCAGTATTCAGCGACATGGATTGCCTAGTCATTTGCCTCCAGCATGTCGCACCTTTTACATTTTTCCTGGAGGTTGGGGCAGGACATCAGGTGGTCTGGGTCCTGTAATGCGCCACAATCACATGTGTCATCATCTGTGTATCCCCGTCGTTTCATATTCCTCATCCCCCGTGATACACCAGTTGGGAGTCTGTTCAGCGACGTCCATGTTGTGTATGGTAGATAATGTCCGGGGACAGGTTCCTCTCGAAGTTCCATCTCTGGGGCCTGCACCAATTCGTGCTACCTCTCGATACGGCGACTTTCAGGGTTTGTGTGTATGGGGTTTCTTGTTTTTAGAAAGCTTTGTCTGGATTTGAGTCTTGTGTTTTGTTCCTGATGTCCAAACATTGGGTGCCTAGTGTTGTGCTCCTGTTTTTCTCGTTTGATTTCTGCTGCGACGCTTCTTCTGATCTCGGGAGCTTCTTTGCCAATTATAGGGTATATTTTATCAATGAGTGTGTGTTTTAGTTACACTGATTCTATCCGACCTGCTTCATTTATTGTTGTATCAACTTGTGTCGCGTGAGCAGAGTTGGGCTTCTACAACGCTATGACTGAAGATCCCAATGTCGTGAGCTAAACGTTGGTGTAAGAGTATCTCGCTATCTATGCTGGCCCCTTGATCCTACCAGTTTAGAGACCTACAAACTTCAAGGGCAGCTGTGAAGAGATTTTGGGAGATGGAATGTCATTGTCGTACTCTACGGTGTGTAGGTACAGAGAGTGGTCGTACGCCGCAGTGTGTAGATAAGGAGAGTGGTCGTACTCTGCGGTGTGAAGGTAAGGAGAGTGGCCGTACTCTGTGGTGTGTAGGTATAGAGAGTAGTCGTACTCTGCGGTGTGAAGGTATAGAGAGTAGTCGTACTCTGCGGTGTGAAGGTATAGAGAGTAGTCGTACTCTGCGGTGTGAAGGTATAGAGAGTAGTCGTACTCTGCGGTGTGTAGGTATAGAGAGTAGTCGTACTCTGCGGTGTGAAGGTATAGAGAGCAGTCGTACTCTGCGGTGTGTAGGTATGGAGCGTAGAAAATCGTTACGTAGCCCTCGTTTATCTTCTCTATAAGCTTGGCTTACTTCTCGTCAGTAGTTTGGTTCTTCAAAGAATCTACCACTGCAATTATTTACACGCTATCAAATGTATTTCCATAGTCCATGTCCACAATGCATAAGGGCATACGGACTGCCCGCCTTCTCTCCATCAACTGGATGATTATGTGGAGGTGGCCGCTGGCTGTGTAGACCTCCCTGAAACTTGCGTGTTCTAGAGGCTGGTTCTGGTCGAGTTGCCTTCCTAATCTACGGGGAATAACTTGTGTGAATAGTTTATAAATTGTTGACAGCAAGCAGTTTAGTGGTGTTCGTCAATTTGTCTCTGTCCACTTTTTATGGATCAGGATTGTCTTGAAATTATGAAACTGGTCGGGAATTTGTCTTGTACGGAGGCAGACGCTAAAAGGTATTGCCAGTTGGCAGACACGTTCATTTTAATCTGTCTGGAACTTTTCTGCAGTGATTCCGCCAAGACAAGACGATTTGCCTGACTTTCGGTGTTGGGTCGCGAGCAGAACTGCGTCGCTTCCACGACCGGGTGGTGTCTCGCCATTTATGTGTCAGGGTTTGTTGGTATTACTGTTGTGAATATTTGTTGTTGTTGTTGTTGCGTTCGCTTTATTTCTCTAACCCCCAAGGTGGTGTACGTTGCATTGTGGTTCTTATTTTGCGCATGTCGGCCCAGTGTATCCGACTTCAGCATTCATTTTATGCAAGGGTCTGCTTCCTTCTGCATTTTCTAAGGGTTTGCTTCCCCGGTGATGTGATGGGGATCGATCCCAGCACCTTCTGGTTGTGAGCAGTGCCACTTAACCACTATGCCAAGCTGTCCCCTCTGTTGTCAATGGGAAGAGACCCGTGTAGAACTGTCTGCATTCATTCTCAAATTTCTTTCTATCTGTCATTGTTGTAGCAATATCCTTCTTCAGGGTGGCCATGCCGCTTCTCTTCTGCTATAAGTGTCTTCAAGCATTTTAGGAAACTGCTTCTTGTTTCTGCGGCTTTTACCAGACGCTGGAATCTTCACTACAAATAGTTTTGTTTGATCGTGTCTGATCGTCTTGTTTAGTATGCAGAAAACGATGTTATTGACCCACATCTGATATTGAACATTTTTCTAGCTGCAATAAATGGATATTTGCCCACACTGATTTGGTTTCCAGCTTCTGGTTTGAAAATATTGCAGGAGGTGGTGCAACTATTCAATCTGCATCAGTTGTTCCCGGTGGGGGGGGGGGGGGGGGGTTGTAGATCCCCCGCCCATTGTATTTTTGGTTTTGAATAGAGTCCACATACTTCACAGCAGCCATACTGTGGACACAGTGGGGCGACGGATGAGGGGAGAGGCGTTTAGATTCACTGTCGCTTTAATCGGCCTTTGGGTACCGGCGATATCAACCCGGTACAGTGCTTCTACCGGCGATATCAATCCGGTACAGTGCTTCTACCGGCGATATCAACCCGGTACAGTGCTTCTACCGGCGATATCAACCCGGTACAATGCTTCTAACGGCGATATCAATCCGGTACAGTGCTTCTATTTAGGGAACAAACGTAGCGTTGCTACTGAGCACGAAGTCGATTCGAACCTTGCTCTTCCTGTCTGATGAGTACTATGTCCATCGCTTCCCGGCGCTTTTGTTCTAACATGAGATGTTCATGATGTGCAGCCTGTACGACACAGCAAATATCATCTACGTTCACTTCTTTGACTTCGTTTGTCTTCTGAGAATCAACCCAAATAGTGGTGGCTCTCCCGTTCTGACCAGACACATGCGTTAAAATGTCAAATGTATGCTCATGTCCATTGTAAGCACATGCCCATGCATTCCCGCCCTTTTTCCGTATGATGGTACAAAAATATTACTGGTTAGTATTTTCTCTTATTAGCTTGTTGGTTTTGATTACTTTCCAGCCAATGTTCAATAGTTTTCTAAGACAGTTATTATCAAAATAACTCAGTTCATTTTCTAGTGTTTTTGTCGTTTCCAAACTTTTATATCCACATGTTAGCATTGGAGTTAAGCGGCCAGAGCTTTATGTATGGCTCATCGATTTTGATTTCCAAATGTTTATTTGCTTAAAGGCACAAGAGATCAAAGTAACTTCAGTAGGACATTTTATTGTCGTATCTCCATCTTGTATTATTTTACTTCCCAAATAGGTGAAACGTCAACATTCTGTAAAAGTTCCCCATTCAGCTTTGTATCAGCAGTTTTGTATGTACAAATTAATACTACAGAGTGTGTTTCTAAATTATGTTCCTCGGAGCCCGTTATTGTAGAACATATATATGGATACCAGGAATTTTGTTAGTAAGAGCTGGGGGTGGTTGGTAGAGGGGATCATAACATTGGACTAGCCGGGATGGTTTAACCTGGTTTCTCACTCGTTGCTTGAGTTTAGCAATTCTGGAATTTAACAATACTATGGAGGTTAACTATATTCTGGAGTTTAGCTATACTCTGGAATTTAACTATATTCTGGAGTTTAGCTATACTCTGGAATTTAACTATATTCTGGAGTTTAGCTATACTCTAGAGTTTAACTATATTCTGGAGTTTAACTATATTCTTAAATTTAACCATAGTCTGCAGTATAACTATATGAACAGGCTGAGTGTTTAGGCGTACGACTACTAGGTATCACAAGGCCAACACCTGATAATCTTGTACTGGCCTTGACTGGCATCAATGTGTAGCTTTTCTCGGACCACTGTGTGTGTGTGTTCAATCGGTGTACAGGTTTTGATGTGTCGATGGTGTCCCACTTGATTGGCTTGAGTTCGTTCATGGCGGCGGTCTGCCTGGGTTGCCCAAATGAACTTTCCGCGTTGTATTGTATGACCCGAAGATTGGTCGAATCGCAGTTATTATTTACGTTGGATTCGTAATCGTGTACGTCGTCCCGTGTCGCCGCTGGTCCGTCCTTGTGGTGTGCATTCGAGGCGTTCATTTTGCTAAATGGAATGGGCTTGTGCGACTTACAACGACCTGAGAAAAGTTCAGTTCTTGTGGTTGCAACCATCAGGTTATCCCCTGTATTCTCATGTCCACCAATATGGGGACATGCGCCGTGACCATGGCGGTGATTGTGCCCGTGAAGGGGCAGTTGTGTGCTCCGGCATGTTATTTGGTGCCCGCCATTGTTCCTACATATTGATCACAGTTAACAGCTTGTCAATTTGATGGATCTTGCATCTGGTTTAGACCACTTGATGATCCTACATGATGTACGATGTCTTGTATTTCTACCGGGTTGTAGCCCAGTATAGTCTCACTTTCTACCTGGTTGTAGTCCAGTATAGTCTCACTTTCTACCTGGTTGTAGCCCAGTATCGTCTCACTTTCTACCGGGTTGTGGCCTAGTGTCGTCTCACTTTCTATCGGGTTGTGGCCTAGTGTAGTCTCACTTTCTATCGGGTTGTGGCCTAGTGTCCTCTCACTTTCTATCGGATTGTGGCCTAGTGTCGTCTCACTTTCTACCAGGTTGTGGCCTAGTGTCGTCTCACTTTCTACCAGGTTGTGGCCTAGTGTCGTCTTACTTTCTACCAGGTTGTGGCCTAGTGTCGTCTCACTTTCTACCGGGTTGTAGCAAAGTATCGTCTCAATTTCTACCTGGTTGAAGCCCAGTATCGTCTCACTTTCTACCGGGTTGTAGCCCAGTATAGTCTCACTTTCTACCTGGTTGTATCCCAGTATAGTCTCACTTTCTACCTGGTTGTAGCCCAGTATCGTCTCACTTTCTACCGGGTTGTAGCCCAGTATAATCTCATTTTCTACCTGGTTGTAGCCCAGTTTCGTCTCACTTTCTACCTGGTTGTTGCCCAGTATAGTCTCACTTTCTTCCGGGTTGTAGCCCAGTGTCGTGGTATGTATTTGTCTTTCGTCTCACTTTCTACCTGGTTGTAGCCTAGTGTCGTTTCACTTTCTACCGGATTGTAGCCCAGTGTCGTGGTATGTAGTTGTATTTCGTCGTCTCAATCTCGACCGTGTTTTAGCCCAGTGTCGTGGTATGTAAATATTATTTAATATTAAATATTAAGAAATAGTTTTTTTAGTCAGAGAGTGGTGAATGCTTGAAATGCATTGCCACAGGAAGTAGTGGAGTCAGGGACAATTAATGCATTTAAGAAATAATTTGATGCGCATAGCTTTTAGAACAAGATAATGCATTTTAAACTTGTATACAGACTCTGCAGATTCTTCTAAACCATTATAAAGGCGTTAAGTTCAGTTAAGTGAGCGTACCATATTTCACTTAATATTGAGAATTGTTTTACATTAGCTGTAATATTTGATCATGTTTCTTCAAAAATACTCTATCTATTGCTATGTAACCTTCTTGCTATAATGTAGTGTCCATTTCCTATCAAATATGTGTACATTATAATACAGATATGTTTATATAATGATATATAATTGTGATTTTGTTGTTGCTTCGAATGCCCACAATGAGTACGTTTACTCTTGTATGCGCCCTGAAAAGGGCGTTAAGTGGCGGGTTGCTGTAGCTTTCCTTACATCCCGGGCATGCTGATGAAAATTAAACATGGTCCACCAGGCGATTATGCTGTGCTTAGCTTCATCTGGATGATCACATCGATCCCTTGACCCCGTTAGACAGGCTGCTATGTAAACAACCCGTTTCCAAGAAGCCGAGGTGAGATTCTTGGCTAGTATATTTTGCTAGACCCTGACTAACATGTGTAATTAATATGTTGTGCCTGACCAGACGCTAGTCTTCCTCCTCACTTATACTTTTTAAAGCATAACCTCTTGTTTTTTGTGTCTTCATTAATTCGCCTGTTACAGTTAATTTAATGATTGTACCTCTATTGCTATATCCTTCCTTGCACACCATGGACCGTTAATGCTATATCCTTAGTGGCACACCATGTACGTCAATTGCTGTATCCTTTATGGTACACCATGTACGTCTATTTTTATATCCTTCGTTGCACCCCAGGTACAGATATTGCTATATCCTTCGTTGCTTACCATGCACCTCGATTGCTATGTCCTTCATGGCACATTATGTACTTCTTTTTCAGCATCCTTCCTGGTACACCATATACTTCTATTGATATACCCTTCCTTGTACACCATATACTTCTATTGATATACCCTTCCATGTACACCATATACTTCTATTGATATACGCTTCCATGTACACCATATACTTCTATTGATATACCCTTCCTTGTACACCACATACCTATATTGCTAAATCTTTCCTGGTACACCATATACTTTTATTGATATACCCTTCCTTGTACACCACATACCTATATTGCTAAATCTTTCCTGGTACACCATATACTTTTATTGATATACCCTTCCTTGTACACCACATACCTATATTGCTAAATCTTTCCTGGTACACCATATACTTCTATTGATATACCCTTCCTTGTACACCATATACCTCTATTGATATACCCTTCCTTGTACACCATATACTTCTATTGATATACCCTTCCTGGTACACCATATACCTCTATTGCTAAATCTTTCCTGGTACACCATATACTTCTATTGATATACCCTTCCTTGTACACCATATACCTCTATTGATATACCCTTCCTTGTACACCATATACCTCTATTGATATACCCTTCCTTGTACACCATATACTTCTATTGATATACCCTTCCTGGTACACCATATACCTCTATTGCTAAATCTTTCCTGATACACCATATACCTCTATTGATATACCCTTCCTTGTACACCATATACCTCTATTGATATACCCTTCCTTGTACACCATATACTTCTATTGATATACCCTTCCTGGTACACCATATACCTCTATTGCTAAATCTTTCCTGATACACCATATACCTCTATTGATATACCCTTCCTTGTACACCATATACTTCTATTGATATACCCTTCCTGGTACACCATATACCTCTATTGCTAAATCTTTCCTGATACACCATATACTTCTATTGATATACCCTTCCTGGTACACCATATACCTCTATTGCTAAATCTTTCCTTGTACACCATATACTTCTATTGATATACCCTTCCTTGTCTCAGGGCCATATAAAAACACATACAGCACATTTGAGTTTAAAGTTTCCAATCTTTCACAGAAATCAATCATTGACGATCACCATAAAGTTCGAAACGAAATGAAGACACTTCTTTCCTCTTCGATCCATATGTGAATAATCCTTTTTCGTGCCTCCAATATGCTAATATTACTCCCAAGATATATGTTAGAAATTACTCTCCAGTATAATCCGATCGTCTTTGGCAGAGTTATCCTTCATACTTCAGTTCTTTCCCCTGGTGAATGTGCAGCCGCGATTGCACATCAATCCTATTTAATTTGCATTGCATTTGTCTGCCATGTTTTTTTGTGTGTTTGATTTATCATATATATCCTGATATCGCTGAACTTCCTTAGCTGTTATCGTGTGTGTTTCTCCTTGTTAAAGGCCATTTTAAGCCGAAGCGTAAATACACATGAATGAGGGTACTTGGGCTAAAATGGACGAGTCGTGTTCAAATTAAATCGAATCAAACTGCAACAAGTGAACATACGTACGATGCGCATGGTAACGTCACTTCTGGTGTAAATAACACATACCAGCCGTCCAGTTTGCACAACCAGCCGTCCAGTTTGCACAATTTCATTATCATCCGACTCATAGTCTCCTCAACAGACCGTTGAAAATATGGCAAGTGTGAAACGAAATCCGTCCAGAGTTGATCAGCGAGCGGTGATTCGGTTTCTAAAAGCTGAAGGATGTCGACCAGTTGACATTCGTCGCAGAATGCAGGCAGTGTGTGGTGACAAAACTGTGTCGAAGACAACAATGAAGAACTGGACAACGATGTTTAAGAAGGACATGAATTAACGCAATAATATGCGCTTAACCTGGTTTCGGACGATCTTTCGTTAACTCACGTCCTTCCTTAAAAACCGTCGTCCAGTTCTTCACTGTTGTCTTCAACACACATTTGTCACATACACTGCCTGCATTCTGCAATGAATGTTAACTGGTCGACGTCCTACAGCTGTTAGAAACCGAAACACCGCTCGCTGATCAACTCTGGACGGATTCCGTTTCACACCGGTCCTGTTTTCAACGGTATGCCGAGGAAAAATTGAGTCAGAGGATAATGACATTTTGCAAACTTGACGGTTGGTGTGGGCTGTTTACATATACGTGACGTCATCATGCGCACCGTACGTATGTTCAATTGGTGCAATCAGTTCAGGTTTCCCTTGAACATGCTTCGTATTTCAACCATTTTATTGGTAATGATTGTAAATGATTTCCCTCAAGAGCCGTGGCTTGCTTCAGGGCCAAGTGAGATGTACTCACCAAGAAAGTGAGCAAGAGTTACAGGAAGCCGTAGAAATAATCAACAACAGAAGTAAAGAATACAAATTGGAAATTAAGATCAATAAACAGCTCAGAACGTCACGAGATTTGAATATCTCGGCTCGACTATGAGCAACAACGGAGATTGGAAACAAGAAATAAGGAAAAGACTGTCCGTGACACTACCTAAATGTGAAAAATATATGGCAGAACACCAACAAAATGGCAAAAATAAAGATCCTCAAAATTTGCATCTTCCCGGTACAAACTTACGGATGCGAGACATGGTCAGAATTAATGCACACATGCATACAATGAAAGCAGCACAGACTGCACAATGCACATGTCAGACACGACCCCAGACTCCAGAACACATCCTACAAACATGTCCACTGCACAAAGACTCCCGTGAGAAAACCTGGCCCGAGGAAAGAGACATACAAGACAAACTGTGATGAACCATTGAGGACCTGCGACTGACGTGTCACTTCATGAGGCGGCCCATCTCGTGGCATAAAACGAGCATACGAAACCCAACGCAAAGAAGAAGAATCCTTCCAGCTAGAGGAGGTGCTCAAAATATCATGGATAGCTTAAAACAAAAACCCAGAAATTATACAGGAGTTGGATATAGAACAGAACTGGCTTATAAAGAACATTATATCTAAGACATTAACATACTTGGGCCACATCAAACATCACAATGGTCTAGAAAGAACAATACTGGAGGGTAGGGTAACTGGTAGAAGTGGCAGAGACAGACCGAGCAGAAGATGGACAAGGGACATAACAGAGGCTCTAGGGTTGACAGTGCTAGAGGCTGGAAAGCTGGAAAAGGATTGATTGCCTTGCAGATCGGCTGTTATGAGAGTGACGTTCTAAAAAGGACAGATTACATTATGATGAAAAGAAAAACGATTCTAATTAACACAATATACATTTAGCCCACGGTAAACCTTTTAGCCAGACAAGAACGCTAAGTTGGAAGTCAAGGGAGACTAGTGAACCAACACAGAAATTGTGTCGTGAGCCGACATACACTGAAGAATATACTGAAGACGTGAGCTGAGCACCTATAGACTTGTTGGATGTGCTGTGAGATTAACTAACTAAACATCTTAGCACATGTGTTTTGTGTGCTAGTATATGCTGTTGGTTACCGATTACGGACTTGATACTCTGACAGTGTCGAGAACACAGTGTGAGAGGTATCTACAATGGAGGCATATCTTTGCTTGTTTAAGGGTACTGTGTGGTGGTAGTCCAGCTACGTGGCTAAACCATTTTAGTTGCTGTCTTTTGATGTAGTCTAATACTGGTGTTGTTCCCGCTAGTCTCATGATGTCATCGTTTCTGATCCTTTCTCTCCTTAGTACACCCAATATTTTTCGCATGCATTTCATTTCTGTTACGATTTGAAGTTTTTCCTTTGATGTTAGTGTCCAGTTTTGACATCTGCAGCAAAGTGTCGGGACGACATGTCGTGTTGCATAAAACTATTTTGGTAGTTATTGTCACGTGCTAAGCATTGCAATGGAATTTATTGTCCAATGATCTGATGTGCTAAATTGTATCTTTGTTGTGTTTTCGCTGTAATTCTTCCGTATGCTGTTAAGTTTCTCCCTAACTATGTGAAATCTTTCACCTGTTTGATTTGCTGCTTTTCAAAGACGATATCGATGTCTCCAGCTATTCTAGATACTTTCAGGACTACAGGTCTTTGTTTCTACATTGATTTTCATGCTGTATTCGTTACATGTTGTATTTAGTTGATCAGTATGTTGTTGCAATTGTAGTTCTCATGTTCCTTCAACTGCTCGATCATCTGCGCAATGAAGTTCATTGAAGAGTTCACCAATGTTGCAATGTGGTCTACGTGTGTCATGAAAAACAAAGGGAATACCTCACATCATTACTCCAAATTACTCCGTACTCCTTCTTCTTCTTCTTCGTTCATCCTCAGATCAAGGTTCCGGTTTCTCATACAAAGGACACTGTTGTTTGTAAGGCTGTTTCATCTCCATACAGCTTTTGTCTCCTATATGTCTCACGAGGCCAGTATTATTCTCTCTTTTCCTGCGTGAGAGTGCAGCTTTGCAGGATGTGTTCCACTGTCATGATATGCTCCCAACATGGACACTTGTCATCTGTCCCAATCCTCATTTGAGTCTGGTATGCCCAGTTCTCAGTCTGAAGATGATGACTTGCTCTTCTCTAGTTAAGTTAAAGTAGCTGTCTTCCTTTTGGAAGTCGAGATGTTGATCAGTCCACTTTACCCTGAAGTTGGCTGTAATTATGATCTTGGCCTCATTATATGTGATAATCATGTCTGTTTGTTGGGATGCTTCTCCACTCTTTGCTAGTTTGTCTGCAGCTTCATTGCCTTCAATATTGCAGTGGGATGGGATCCACTGTATGACTAACCTTTGATGTTCTGCTGAGAGCTGTGTCAGGGAGAACATACATTGCTCCAGAGCTTCATCTTTGTGTTGTTTTAGAGCTGCTAATACTGAATTGGCATCAGTCAGGAATACTATGTTATCTTGGTGGATATCTTTATTTTGGATTACAAGCTCAGCTGCGGCCTTCAGTGCCTCTGCTTCTGCACGAAATTTATTGAAATATGTACTCGTTGTTAATACTCGAGTTTTTTTTCTTCTCCAATCCTTATTCTGTAATAGACCCCTCCACCTCCATTGGATGTGGTTTTGTTAGATGAGCCATCTGTATATACGTGTGTCCATGTTTCTGGTGGGTATACTCTCATAAGATATTTTTCTGTGATAAATTTTCTTTCTGATTCTGAGTTCCCTTTTTCCCTATTCCCTCTATGGTTTCTACCATTTCAGGGGACTTGGCTATTTTCCGTGGTAGGATTTGGGATGTTTGTTTTAGATCTCTAACCCTGCCTGGCTTATGAATTGATCTACTCTTGTAGAAATGTGATATGAAATGTGACTGAGAGTACGGTTATTATTCGAACAGAGGGACCAAAACTCTCAGCTGACTGCTAGCGTCACGGCCAGTGAACCACAGCTGCCATAACGCTTCTACACCTCCACACGGTGATCCCGGATAACAGGATGCAATACAGCAGACGGGCTAATGAGAAGGGATCGAAGAGAGAAGGCAGCCCGGTACTCAAAAATTCCTGCATAAATCGGATGTGTCGAACTGAAAGGTGTAAAATCGCAGTCAAACTGTAAACTTCGACACAACGCATTCCGTCCTCTTGACTCCACTCTGCTACTTGCAAAGCCCTTTTCAAGGCTTGTTAGCGGGAGATTGAGAACGAGCCAAGAAGACGAAGAAGTTCGAACATAGCACTGGCTATTAATGTAACAACTTTTGCAACTAATTAGATGATCGTTTACTCTATAATGTTCCAATATTATCTAAATATAAAAATATGCTTTGAATATTCTTAGTTATTGGACTCCACCTTCCGAAAACGTTATTGTTGCTTCATTTACTATCAAACAACCAACTATAGTTCAATAATTCTGACAACAATATGATCACAATCTCTCTTTCCCTCCCTGGCTCTCATAAACATTCCAAACTCATCTTGCTTCAGATACATTGTTTATTTTTCGAACTCCCTTGTCGCCATTTTATGTTGTTACAAGATTTACCTCAACCACTTACATTGAGAAAAAACGAATAAATACATGCAGACTCTCTCTCTTTATCTCTCTTTCTCTCTCTCTCTCTCTTTCTCTCTCTCTCTCTTTCTCTTGGTGAATTCTTGGAATGCATTACCACAGGTAAAAGTGGAAGCAGGGTCAATTAATGCAATCAAATAAAGGTTTAATGCGCATTGGTATTTTTAGATCAAGTTAATGTAAAATAAACATGTTGTATATAAACTCTGCAGACTCTTCTAAGCCAGTATAAAGACGTTAAGTTAAGTTGAGAGGAGATTAGGTTCCGATCAGGCAAAACATACTGATCAGACAATGTTAGTCAGGGTCAGGTGAAATATACTGATCAGGCAATGTTAGTCAGGGTCAGGTGAAATATACTGATCAGGCAATGTTAGTCAGGGTCAGGTGAAATATACTGATCATACAATGTTTACCAAGGTCAGGTGAAATATACTGATCAGACAATACTAACCAGGGTCAGGTGAAATATACTGATCAGACAATGTTAGTCAGGGTCAGGTGAAATATACTGATCATACAATGTTAACCAAGGTCAGGTGAAATATACTGATCAGATAATACTAACCAGGGTCAGGTGAAATATACTGATCAGACAATGTTAGTCAGGGTCAGGTGAAATATACTGATCAGACAATGTTAACCAGGGTCAAGTGAAATATACTGATCAGACAATGTTAGTCAGGGTCAGGTGAAATATACTGATCAGACAATGTTAGTCACGATCAGGTGAAATATACTGATGAGACAATATTAGTCAGGGTCAGGTGAAATATACTGATCAGACATTGTTAGTCAGGGTCAGGTGAAATATACTGATCAGACAATGTTAGTCAGGGTCAGGTGAAATATACTGATCAGACAATGTTAACCAGGGTCAAGTGAAATATACTGATCAGACAATGTTAGTCAGGGTCAGGTGAAATATACTGATCAGACATTGTTAGTCAGGGTCAGGTGAAATATACTGATCAGACAATGTTAGTCAGGGTCAGGAGAAAGATAGCAACCAAGACTCCTACCTTAATTATGTGCAGTGCTCTTTTGGTATAGCTAACGAGGAGGAGATCGACGTGATCTCTGTAGTAGTGAGAGACACACATATGAAGCCAAGCATAGCACAACCGCCTGGAGGACCCCGGTTCACCTTCATCCCGTTCGGGAAGTGATTGAAATCACTGCACACCTCCACCTATCCTCCTGCTAGGGCGCACACGACAGTCAACTAACTTATTGTAAGCGTTCAGTAACAACCATCACAGCTCTCTCACTGCCTCTCTCTCTCCCTCCCTCCCTCCACCTGTTCAACCCTCCTCTCCTTCCCTCTCTTTCACTCTGTCTGTCCTTCCGTCTCTTTACATCTCTCCATCGCTCTGTCCCCCCCCCCCCCTGTTTGTCACTCTCTCTTCCTCCGTCCCTTCCAACATCCCTCTTTCTCTCTAGGTCTGTCCCTCTTTCTCTCTCTCCCTTCCTATCTCTCCCGCCCTCTTCCTCTCTATCTATCTCTCCCTGTATGCCCCCTCGTTCTCTCCCTCCACCTCTATCCCTCCCTCCTTCTTCATCTCCCTCCCTATTTCTCATTCTCCTGCCTCTCTCACCCTCATCTCTCCCCCTCCCTCCCTCTAACTCTTCATCTCTTCCTACCTCTTTTTCTCCCTCCCTATCTTCCTCTCTTTCTTTCCTCTCTCTTTCTCCTATTGTGTGTCCTTCGCCATCTCTCCCTCTCTATCTAATCCTCTGTCCCTCCCTACCTCTCTTCTTCCCTCCCCTCTAACCCTCTGTCTGTCTCTCCGTCTGACTCTCTCTTTTCCTCTCCTTACCTCTCTCCTTCCCTCTCTCTCTATCTATCTCTCTCTTCTCTCTCTCTCTCTCTCTCTCTCTCTCTCTCTCTCTCTCTCTCTCTCAAGCATGCCGTCAAACCTTGCTAAACTGCTGACCTCACTGTTAACAGTATTCACACAAAAATCAACAAATATGCAATACACTACATTTTCGTATCCTTTCCCATGCTTATCGTGTGAGAACTCTCTAGTCACAGACGAAGACATTTTTTCGTAACGTACATTGTAGCGTGCACACGTATGTGCAAAATTATAATTGACACACACTACATTCTGTAATTATTTACATTTCCCACTGCCTTTTCTCTATATTATATCCTCTTTTCTCACACTTACTCTTTTTCATTCTCTCTCTCTCTCTCTCTCTCTCTCTCTCTCTCTCTCTCTCTATGTATGTACATTCCTCTTGTACTTATCGTGAATTGTATAGGCCCTGTACGTGTCTGAGTACCTTCTCCCTGTAATGTACACATTACAAAATCAACATCCATCAACTACAGCAATACGGCACACGCACGCGTACACACATGCGCGTACGCACGCACACACACGAACGCTCACGCAGACTTACATACCGTCTCTTTCACTCTTCATTCTTCTTGAAGGAGAACATTCATTCCTTGATCTTGTTTTTGACAGACCGGTGCAGCCAGCATCAATATTGGTAATTAGGCTCTGTCTGTCTGTCTGCCTCTTTTTACGGTCATCTTGGGATTGTTGGGTCTCTCTTTCTGTATGTCTGTCTGGTCTGTTGGATTTGTTGGGTCTGTCTGTCTCTTTTTATGGTCTTCTTGGTCTGTTGGAATTGTTGGGTCTGTCTGTCTGGTCTGTTGGATTTGTTGGATCTGTTGGGTCTGTTGTATTGATTTGGTCTTTTGGATTTGTTGAGTTTATTGTATTTGTTGGGTCTGTTGGATTTGTTGGCTGTGTTGGGTCCGTTGAATTTGTCGAGTCTACTGGATTAGTTGCGTTTGTTGGATTTGTTAAGACTGTTGGGTCTGTTGCATTTATTGGGTCTGTTAGATCTGTTGGGTCTGTTGGATTTGGTGGGTCTGTTAGATTTGTTGGGTCTGTTGAATTTCTAGGGTCTGTTGGATTTGTTGGGTCTTTTGGATTTGGTGGGTCTGTTGGATTTATTGGGTCTTTTGGATTTTGTGGGTCTGCTGGATTTGTTGAGTCTGTTGGATTGTGTAGGTTAGTTGGATTTGGTGGGTATTTTAGGTCTGTTGGATTTGTTTGGCGTGTTAAATATGTTGGATTCGGGGGGTCTGTTGGATTTGTTGGGTATGTTGGGTCTGTTAAATTTGTTGGATATGCTGGATCTGTTAAATTTGTTGGGTATGTTAGCTTTGTTGGATCTGTTGGATTTCATGGTTTTTTGGATTAGTGTCGTCTCTTCGATTTGTTGGGTATGTTGGATTTGTTGAGTCTGTTGGGTTGTTATGTCTGTTTGATTTGATGGATCTGTTGGCTTGTTGGTCAGTTGGGTTGGTTTAGTTTGTTTGATATGTTGGATCCGGTGGGTCTGTTGATATTGTTGGAACTGTTATGTTACTTGGTCAGTTGGGTTTGTATGGCATGATGGGTCTACTGGATCTGTTGTGTCTGTCTTCGTGTCTATCCATTTGTTTATTCAACCGCTCTGCCAATGCCCGCCTGTCTATGCCCGCTTGTCCGCCTGTCTATGCCCGCCTGTCCGCTTGTCTATTTCCGCCTGTCTATGCCCGCCTGTCTATGCCCGCCCGCCTATGTCCGCCTGTCTATGCCCGCCCGCCTATGTCCGCCTGTCTATGCCCGCCCGCCTATGCCCGCCTGTCTATGCCCGCCCGCCTATGTTCGCCTGTCCGCTCGCCTATGCCCGCCCACCTGTCCGCCCGCCTATGCTCGCCCGTCGGAACCCGCCAGAACATTCGAAGACCTTCGGCAGGGTAATGAGCTGTTGCCTGACGAGAACTTAACCGCCAGTGAGTGCTGTGGTAGATCGATCTGTCTATCTAAGTAATTGTATCCCCCACTCTACAACCCCTCTGCTTTGGGGCACGAGAGAAATGGCTGCCTCGAAGAAAACGACACAGCTATCTAAACCCTGCTGTATGGACAAACACCGCTTTGTCAGGGATAGTCGAAAGCGACCCTGCCACACCAGCCAGAAGGACTGCGTTCAACAATGTACCTATTGTTGCACAACGAAGACCGAGGTCCATGCACGATGCCTGAGTCAACATCAGAACGGTTGAGATGTAACAGTATTCTGATTCCAATGAGAACAATCAGTTATATTGTACCGCGAGAGCTGTCTGTGGCTTCCCGTTCCAGCTCTCTCCTGGCTTTAGTGCTGACAGGTTTTGGAGCGCTGAGAGTTTCACTGCTATCCTCTATTGTCCGTCCATCATCAACGAACAAGCCACAGCTTCTACGCATCAAGGTGCGATTAAAAAGGGGCTTGTCCTGGAGCCCAGGCTGCCAACACCGTCCACGTGTGCACCTCGTGGAGTAGAATGTGCATATCTTAGATATAAGGAATTATTTTTTTTAGTCAAAGTGGTGAATGCGTGGAATGCATTGCCATAGGAAATAGTGGAAGCAGGGTCAATTAATGCATTCACAAATAGATTGTATGCATATAGTTATTATATAAGCAAGTGGAGTAGAAGAATCTGGTTGTATATAGACTGTGGAGAGTCTTCTAAACTAGGACAAAGATGTTAAGTTCAGTTAACTGCAGTCCCATTTTTAGCCACACTCAGCCACCTCTACCCACACAAATTTGAGACTGTCGCTATCGATGCTCACGGTGGACTGATGCTCCAAATTCCTCTCCTCTCCTTCCTCCCCTCCCTCCGTGCCCTTCTTCTCCCACTCTCCGTCTCTCTCAATTACTCTTTTCTTTTTCTGTTACTATTTCTCCGATTTCCCTCTTTTAATGATCTTTTTTGTTTGTGGCGTTTGCCTTAGTTCTCTATTCCCCAAGGCAGTGTGCGTTGCACTGAGGTTTTTATTTTGCGCCTATCGGCCCAGTGCATCCGACTTCAGCATGCCTTTTATGTCAGGGTCTGCTTCCTCCTGCATTTTCTAAGAGTTTGCTTCTCCGGGGTAACGGCCGGTGCTGTGATGGGGATCGAACTCAACACCTTCTGGTTGTTAGCCGTGTCCCCTCCTTTAAATGTAAAATTCATTACAACACCAGCAACCTTTAATATTGACATTAAGTGGGTCATTCCCTACACCGCTATTCTCTCTCTCCTCTCTCTCTCTCTCTCTCTCTCTCTCTCTCAAACACCCACTTCTCACTTGCTCATTCAACCTATACAAAGATTTATTATGTCTGTGATACTTATATGTACCATTGCCAATATCAGACTAACGAGCCCCCATATACCTATTAGTAATGTCCGTCTCTCCCTCACCTCTCTCATTTTCTATCCCCCCTCTTCCCGCACCCCCCCCCCCTCTTTCTCTGCGTAAATGTTTCTCGGCTGATCAAATGTGTCTCAATATGGCTGTTTATTGTTCCTTACACTCTCATATCTCTCTCCTTTTCTCTCTGTCTCGCTCATTCCCTCTCTCATTCTCCCCCATCTCCACTCTCTCATTTACTCCCCTGTATTCCTCTCTCGCATTCTCAATCTCTCACCCTCTCTTATTATCTCGCCACCTCTCTCTCTTCTTTCTCTCTTTCTCTACCCCTCTATTACTTTTTAATTCTCTCTTTCAGATATACACACTCTCCTCTACCCAATCGAATCTTTCTATGTACATGTCTGTGTCTTTCCGGCATCTTATCGTGTCTTCCATCTAATCTTGTCTTCCATCTTATCTTGTCTTCTATCTTATGTTTCCTTCTATTTAATCGTGTCTTCTATCTTATCTTGTCTGCTATTGTGGTATATCTCTTCTGCTATCTTAATTTGCCTTCTATCTTATCTTGTGTAATCTAATTTTATAATTGTCCAATTGCCCTGTCCTTCTGTCTGCCTGCTTGTCTGGCTGACTGCCTGTCTGCTTGAATGTCTGTCTGTCTGCCTATATGTCTGTCTTCCTTTCTCTCCCCCCCCCCCCTCTCGCCCTCCCATCTCTCTCTTTCTCCACTCTCCCTCTTCATAATTTACTCCACATAAAAGACAACGTATTGATGTCTCTGGCCCTATACTGAGACACACCATCCCAACCCTATCAATAACACCGATAAGATAAAATCCCATCGCACAAACACATAACGAGTCACACATTATGACGGGAATCAACAACAAGTCACATATACACACATAACACCAGCTTAATGAAATACTAGCCAATGTGTACATTGGCATAGACAGACTAAAACACACAAACTTAATTTACAACAAAAATGCATTTATCACAATACATCGTAGAATAAAAATTGCTAGATAATTTAATTGGAAACTAATTGTTAGAAACTACATTGTGCGCGATCTACGCGTTAATTAAAGTTTCGATCACTAGTTTTCGGTTACGGCTTTTTTAAACTGTGAGGTATGCCCATTTACAGCTAGAAGCACTTGTATTTACGGATCCAGCAGCATCTAGGCTCTTGCTCTTTGGCCCAATGATTGAAATGGTTTATCTACTTGTTGTTTAGTTGTTGTCTTGTGTCATACAAAGTGTTCCGTTTATCTGGTCTTGGAGTAAGAAGGATTTTCATAACATCGCTGAGCGCAGAGCGCTCAAAGAGACGATGATCAATGGTTTCGTATGGGTGTGTACACAGCTGGCACTCAGGAGTGTGTTATCGTTGGATTATGTTCAATGGTCCATTTGAAGATAAATAAAACGGCAGTGTAACGTGCATTGGGCAATGTGGATGAATAAATAAAAATATCAGTTATATAACACATTAAACATATTATCACATCCAAACAGAAAACACAAGTAATAGTATCACATTCAAACAAAAGCCCTTATCTAGCAGATGTCATCACGAATGTATTTCATTAGGTGACCTTGAAGGACAACCCTGTTGTAGCCACCTAGAACTTCGTCTGCCTGGGCAGCAGAAACGATACAACGGTTCTGTGAAAGGTTCTCTGAAGTGCTTCTTCTGTGAAGCCATCTACTGGGAGTTGCTTGTATTGAACCACTCAGCCTGTAGCATTGACACCACACAATGTGCTCGTATTGGCGAGTAGAGATGCATCGAATCTGCGTATTAAAAAAACGAACAATGCGAAAGGATAGAATGGAAGACGGACCAATTACCGGCTTTTTTGTTCAAGCGTGCGGGAAAACTTGAGGCACTTGGAACGGACTGTACTGGAATATGCGGTCGCATTTGAATACATGTTATGAGAAAAACCGGCCTACAGTGTCTAGAAGAGAGACAAATTCGTGGTGACTTAATACAGGTTTATAAGATGATGAGAGGAATCGATAAATTAGACTATAACAAGTTGTTTTTTTAAATACAGCCACCCACAATAACAAGAGGGCATAGCTACAAGCTGACTGAAGAGAGGTCCAGATTAGATATAGGAAATAATTTTTTAGTCAGAGAGTGGTGACTGCTTGGAATGCATTGCCAGGGGAGGTAGTAGAAGCAGGGACAGTTAATGCATTTAATAATAAATTGGATGCGCATAGCTTTTAAAGCAAGGTGATGTAAATGTAACTGGTTATATACAGACTCTGCAGGGTTTTCTAAACCAGTATAAAGACGTTAAGTTACGTTATGTGTCTGAGGCTGTTGCCATCTTCGCTTGCGAAAAGCAACTATTATTAACATTGCTCAGAAGAACCGCGTGTATATTTACAGGTTCGTTGATGGAAGCGTTAACTGACTAGGTTTTAAGGCGATGAACAAGCTCACTAACATCTTTACCAATAAAATGCTTAGCTGTCCCGCAAAACTAAAATAATAAATAGTCTAAAATTATGTCACAGCCGGGGGCGGAATGAAATTTGCCGAGAGTTCATGAAGCACATAACCTCCTGGCATGACAATCGATTTCTTTGGATGGGGGGGGAAAGGAGGGGGGAGGCTTAAAGAGGAGAGGGGGTATTCACACGAGAAGGGCGAGGTACAAGTTTCTGGCATCCTGCCTTAACAAATCTTTGGATATATTAATCCAAGTCTTAATATGTGAGAAAATAAACTGCGACTGTTATGTTATGTACAATAAGCGATTGGCGTCTTTCAAGTCTTGGCTCACTTATGGATGTATTTTCCCTCTAAATATACTATTGGTTACCATCGCTCGATGGATGTACACACTCCTGCTGCCTTTTCTCAAGCGCCCACATCTAATAATAATAATAATGTTCGATTAGACGTCTTAGTCCGATTGCATCGGTCGATCATATCATGATCAACTTCTGTGGAGTGGTTCCAGACCTCAGCCAGAGGGGAGGTAGTGGTTTCTATTTGCAGGAGCTAAACTGTGTGGGGACGGTCTCTTCTGCGTCTCCAGCCGTTCGGGAGAAGATCTATGGCGCTGAGGCGTTCATACAGAGGGTAGAACATACGGAAGGCAGCACATACGGAAAGTAGAATATAAGGTGGGTAGAACATATGGAAGGCAGATCATACGGAAGGTAGAACATAAGGGGTAGAACATATGGAAGGTAGAACATAAGGAGGGTAGAACATACGGAAGGTATAACATAAAGATGGTAGAACATACGGAAGGTATAACATAAGGTTGGTAGAACATACGGAAGGTATAACATAAGGAGGGTAGAACATACGGAAGGTAGAACATAAGGAGGGTAGAACATACGGTAGGTAGAGCATAAGGAGGGTAGAACATACGGAAGGTATAAATTGAGACAGGTAGAACATACGGAAGGTAGAGCATAAGGAGGGTAGAACATACGGAAGGTAGAGCATAAGGAGGGTAGAACATACGGAAGGTATAAATTGAGACAGGTAGAACATACGGAAGGTAGAGCATAAGAAGTTGAACATATAGAAGGTAGAACATACAGACGGTAAAACATACGGAAGGTATAACATAAGGATGGTAGAACATACAGAAGGTATAACATAAGGAAGGTAGAACATACGGAAGTTAGAGTATAAGGAGTAGACAATATGGAAGGTAGAACATACGGAAGGTAGAACGCACAGAAGGTAGAACATAAGGAGGGTGGGACATACGGAAAGTAGAAGATACAGAAGGTAAAACAAAAAAAGGGCAGCACCTACGGAAGATAGAACATACAGAAAGTAGAACAAAAGGAAGGAAGTACATACAGAAGGTAGAACATACAGAAGGTAGAACATACACAAGTTAGATCATATAGAGGGCAGAAGGTATAGAAAATAGAACATGAAGAGGACAGAACATTCATAGGGATGAACATACAGAACTAGAATATACATAAACAAGATATAGACAAGAAACATACACGGGTAAGAACAAGCAGAGGAAAGAACATACAAATGAGAAAAACATACGCAGGTAAGAACATACAGAAGGTAGTACATATAGAGAGAAGAACAGACATGATGATAAAACCTATAACGTAAAATGGAGGTAGCTGAAGTTCCAAAGCTAGGCCTGCATCTTCGCTACAGCACGTCACTTTAAATGAATGTGTACTTTTGGTTATATTAGGGCGTGTGCGCACCCAGTCCTGAACTCTTGAGCAGCGCTGATAAGTACATAGCATTCAAACACATACGAGCCCAGAAACATATTACATTGTTCCCAATGATTTGGACTCTCTTTGGACTCCCGGTTATGACCCTTGTCGATGTTAGTTAGTTTTCTTTCCACTTGTGCCGTTTAGCGTCGTGGGGAGCTTGAGTCGTCTATCCTGCGCCAAGTACGTTGCGTCGGTCAATGTGAGCCCTTGTCGTTGCACAATCATTCTAATGTCATCTATCCACCTACCTCGTGGTCGCCCCCTTGCCCTGTAGCCAGATCTACCAGCATCGTAAGCCATCAGTGGAAGATGATGAGGGTGCATTCTCATGAGATGACCAAACCAACTTATTTTCTGCCTGGAAATGTATTCGGCACAAGACGTAGTGCCGACCATACTTCGAATGTCGTCATTCCGCATTCTGTCTCTCCTGGTAACATCGAAGACTTTCCTCAAACACTTCATAAGTCGAAATTCTGCTCTCGCACGCCCTTGACATGTTTGGCACTGGTAGCACAAAATCGGCATAAATATACTGTTTATCAGCTGTTGCTTTGTTGCCAAACTAATGTTCGCGTGTTTAAGCAATGGGGATAGCTGATAAGTCACCGCAGATGGTTTCTGGCACCTTGTCTCGATTTCCCTGCCGAAAAAATACTGCCCAAATACTTGAACTCGTGGACCTGTTGAAGAGCAATGTAATTTAGACTTATTTTGAGTGGCCCAGGATCATCATAGTTTCTGTTTTGTTCTCACTAATTCGCATTTTGAATTTGTATCTTGTCGATTTATGACGAATAAATTGATGACAATCACGTCTGATGGGGGTCTTTCATCGTAGATAAACACTCCCTCCACTTAGTGAATTATGTGGCCACACTTCAAATAATGTCTTCGTTTTGGTAAATGATCGGTGTATGGCTTCTATCGATTTGTTGCTTGGTTTATACAGATGGGTCGGTGCTACGCGGTATGTTGGTACATACTTTAAAACAACGTCTAGTATCGGCAGAGATAGAGGCAGTGACTTCTGCTCGGAGCTGGCTATCTGCGACCTCTTTAATGCGGGCCGTAGTTGTCTCTCTCGATCCTTGGTTCGGAATGTGCAGAAGGGCTGGCGGTTGTGGCAAGATTAGATAGTGCATTTGGAGGCTTCGAACCTCCAGTAACGTGGGAGTATCTACTGTCCTGGGGTGTAAAGAAGTGAAAGAGCTGACATTGTGAACTTAAGGACACGCGGGAAAGGTTAGTTTAGCAGTGGATAGAGGTGCCAATTTGTAGTTGATAAACTACCGACTCAAGTATGAAGACACTGCAGTCGATGAACTAGCAATGCAGAGATTACGAGATTTTTAAAATCATTCGCGGGTCCAGAAGAGATTGCAAGATTGTTATATCATTCTCTGGTTCAGATGAGAAAGGCATCTGAAATGTTCTTTCTACGTTCGTCGTGAATATGACGTTTTAACGATATGTCGGTTTGCAACGAAGCTGCGATATATGCGTCTTTCCGTCCAACACAGCCAATTTCAGCTGCCCTCTTTTGGATGACGTTTTTTTGGATGCTGGGTTTGCCTTCACACTGCGATTCCTAATCACATATCCAGACAACACTAGAAACGCTTCTTGGTAGCAGAATAGGGTATTGATCAGTTCTGGTTCGCCGATCGTTGATACAACCAGCCAGCTATGATTCGCTGACTGCTGTCAGCCCATTCACTCGTGTGCATCTTCGCACCCGATTTAAACTCAGGGAAGCCAATACGGACATGGACATCCCGCCTCAGAAATACTCGCACCTAATTCATTGAAGTCGCTCACGGTTCATTCCAGACATCACTCTCCTGAGAGACAATCGTTACCTCAAACAAATGCTAAACTCACTTGACCCCCCTTAACGCTCATACTGTATAAACATCAGCACCCTTTAACCGCCACATATTATAAATATACGCCTTCCTTTTCATTAGTGTCGCACATTTACGGCTCTCACATAAATAAATACAATTGAGAAGATCCGTTACATCATCAGGTTAAATGTCAATATATTACATGTCTGGGAGTTTATTTTTCAGCAATTTCACGAGTCTCCTGTGTGGATATTGGAATGTGTCGTATTGAGCAAAGATTTGCCCACTTCTTCCCTATGCATGTCGTAAATTCTAATATACGATTAGAGTCTGTAAGCAGTCTCAACTTGTATAAAAATAATACAAGGGACGTTCAAGTCAAACCGAGACTTTTTTTATTTACAAATAATGGTAAAGTAGTCAAAATGCCATTTATATGTCAATATAATCTCCGGCAACGTCTATGCACTTATCCCAGCGTTTAGGTAATACTTGTTTAGCTTCATGCTAGAAAGATTTGCCAGTATGTTTTAACCAATCCAGGACAGTCTGTTTCACTTCGTCATCGGTGCTGAAATGCTGACTTCTCAAGAATTCTTCTAGGGGTTCAAACTTCGTTAGGAGCGAGGTCTAGGCTGTAAGGTGGATGTGGCAATACCTTTCAGCCGAGTTACTGTTGATGGCACATAATGTGTTGAGCCGTATGAGGTCGAGCGTTATCTTGCAGGAGCAGGACGGGAGCATCACTCACGAATCTACGGTTCCTCTAAAAAGTTTACATTATTCAGATGTCTTTCTGCAGTTAGTGTCTCATCACCGTATTTTTTTTGCAGTTTTCTGTAAATTTCCGCAGGTTTTGTGACTGCTTTCACAGGAAACTTCATCACAACAAGCTGTGCCATGCAAGGACTAATAGTGTTGTCCGCCATTTGTAAGTATCTGTCACGTGACTGGCACATGGCAAGTGGGCCATCTAGCAATAATACAACACAAGTGTCCCTAACCAATGATAGTAGTTCCAGCATGCTATAATTCAGGTAGAGCTAGAACAAAAAGCTCCAGTTTGATTTGAACGCCCCTAGTAAAAATAATATCAATGTAAGGTGTTCGCCTCGGGAACTGAAGGTAGTTGGTTCGAATCATGGCGGAGAACGGGATTTTTTTCACCTTGATCTTCTGGTAAAAACTTCCCTGATATCTGGGTAGTGAGATCGGATTCCCCTGTGCGGGGTCCAGCTCGTTTAAAATCCCTTGGCCGTTAGAAATCGAACGGAGTAGGCTTGACGGCTGTTGCCCCGACAAAATGTTTAAAATTTTAGTTTAAAATCTATTTAAATTAGTTGTACCTTCCCCTAGACACAGCTAGACACAGTAAACCGCGGGAAGTTTAAAATACTTACTACGGATAGCCGAAGCCTTCGGCTATCTGAGAGTAGACATTAGCATGCCTGTTTGAAAACCAGAATTCCAAATATTTTAAGGATAATAATAATAATAATAAATGATGAATGATAATCATTATAATTATGATAATGATGATAAAGATGATGAGTATGATAATGATTAGGATACTGATGATGATAATTCTGATGATGATTATAATGGTCATGCTGATGATGATGTTGCTATAATAATGCTCATCATGATGACGGTAATGATGATAATATTGATCATAATTAATCGTCAATAGATAATGAATAACTCGTAACAAATAAATAACGAATAAGTAATAAAATTATTGTTGCTTTATCGCAAGCAAAGATGGCGACAGCATCAAAGTTGTGCTGTGAGATGTGATATAATAGTATGATCATAAAGTTCAATCCTGGCACGGCAGAACTTGTAGCAATCGAGGCACATGCAGGAGTCTGCTGTGAAGTCGCCGTGTGGTCTGTTCTTTCCGGGGGCACGCTTTATCTTAGCCTCGGCAATGAAATTTCGCGCTGGGATCTGAGCATCTTGTGTGATACGGACTATACGGAATGGTTTTGTGCAAGCATCTCCCGGGAGGTGGCATCTATACTGGAGATATTCAGAGACATCTTCAGAGTTATGTAGCGTTTTTTTCTGCCTTCCTGGTGAACATCTGCCTCTACTGAGTTCACCGTATATCCTGGAAAGACGCTTATCGGACATGCAATCAACTTATTCCGTCCATCATATCCGGGCTTTCTGCAAAATGGTTTCAGAGTTAGCTTACTTCACCCTGTCACATGACCCTGAGCAGTTTACGCATGACAACTTAGGTGAAAACGATTTGACTGTCTGGCGTGTCTGCCTTATGCTGGAAAACAGATCACTACAGAACTCTTCACAAAATAATTTGCCATACACAACCTTCAAGAAGGAGTCCATGTTTGTGACCTGTGCTTTGTAAATGAAGAAAAGAAGAAACAGAAGAAAATCGTTATCAATTAAAGAATTTTTACCTTATTTTAACTATGTTTATTTTTGTGGACGGGGCCCAAATAGGGAGGGATAAATAGTACAATGTAACGTGTCAGGTTTGTCACACGAGGCTGGACATGAGGCTGGCTACCTCACCCAGTAGAATATGTCACATACGTGTTAAGCTTTTACAGTTCTACATTTTTGATTAAGCACGAATCCGATAAGTTTGACAGAACTGTAAACGATTAAGACACGAAAAGCATAAATTAAGCTAGACTGTAAAGGGTTAAGACACGAATCGAATCCATTAGAAAACCTGCCTGGAGGCAGGATATAATTCCAGAGGTGGTAGAAAATATACCAGGTATTGCAAACAAAAACTGCCAGACTGAAAAAGAAAGGAGAGATACTACCCTAAGCTTCATAACGAAAGGCTACCCAAGCATGGACTGGACCCATGCATACACCGACGGTTCTGTAACAAACACTACACAGAACGGAGGGGCAGGAGCACTCCTGAACCTACCAAATGGCAGAAAAATAACACTGTCATTCGCTACTGGTAAGTACACAAGCAATTTCAGAGCGGAGGCAGAGGCACTGAGGGCGGCAGTGGAAGAAATGGTGACACACAGTGAAAATGAGAGCCATATCGTCCTGCTGACAGATGCTCTCGCCGTAGTCACAGCGCTAAAAAGCCAGAAAAACACTGAGCTTGATGACTTAAGAGCAGCACTCTGCAAACTGTGCCAGCAGTCCGCACCAAAAAGGGTAGTGGTACAGTGGGTTCCGTCACACTGCAACATCCAAGGCAACGAGGAGGCAGACAGACTGGCAAAAGAAGGTGCAAGACTACCACAAACAGATACCAGTATAACGTACGAAGAGTCAAAACGGCTTATCAAAGCCAGATACATGACCAAATGGGAAACCGAACATACTGGTTACACCAAAAACGATGCCTATTACCAGTTGAACCGAAGAGAGCAGGTCGTTGTCTTCAGACTTCGCACTGGCCACAACAGACTGAGGTACCACCTATTCAACAAATTGAAGATATGGTGTACCGACGAATGCCCGTGCGGTACTGGTAAAATGACGGCTGAACATCTGCTGCAGAACTGCCCGACATACGATGATCAGAGAGAGCAGATGTGGCCATTACCAGTGGAACTGCAAGACAAGCTCTATGGCAGTGGCGAGAGCCTCAGGATGACCGCCGCTTTTTTCGAAAAAATAATGGTTACTGTCTGACTGCGTACGCAGAAGAAGAAGAAGAAGAATCCATTAGGCCAAACTGTAATGGGTTAAGACACGAATCGTACCAATTAGGCCAGGCTGTAAGAGTAATAGATTAACACAGATCAACGTTTGATGACTGCATGCACATTTTCAGAGAACTATGCTTCATTGGAAGTGAAGACAAATTGGTTGATTGATTCACGTGTCTTTCAACCACATACATAGTAACTTTGGCTATATCATGTACATATGTTTAAAGCCCGACCAGGATATTTGTTTTATTTTTACGAGAGAACAAAAAATGATACATTTTTTTAAAAATACGGTTAACATTATGTCTACACAGAGGTGCTCAGTCTCTCTTAGCAAATGATGCAGAATTTGGATTACTATGGTTGCTGTAGCTCGCTGGTTGTACACTCTCCTGCTCCGTAGTCTAAAGGGCCCCACTCAGCTCGAACCTAGTTTGATGTCGAAACGCTGCAGTCTGTGGATTGCTGCTTCATCTATTGCGGTGTCCTAATCGAACAGACGGTCATTGATTGATTTCAAAATGTCAATCCTATCCATCACTAACGTGCCCATGATGGGAGCTTGTGAAATCAAGATGTCAGCTCTTTCGTTGCCCTGAACCCCAGCATGACCAGAATAGTAGATCTATGTCAACCCCTGAAAGTTGAGACCCTCTCACCAGCTAAAATCTATTCGTATGTGATCCATCCCTTCTATATCTTCTGAAACACGGCTTGCAAATCAGTCACGATGACTGCCATTGTTAAAGGGGTCTCAGATAGCCATCTTGACGCTGAGGTCACTGCTTCCATCTCTATTGCCAAACAAACCAGCCTAGAGCAAGTTACAAGATCACGTTGGAAGCCAAGATGATCATCAGGGTCAGGTGAAATATATTGGAAAACACCTCACCACACCCCCCCCCCCCCCACCCACCTCACGTCTTCGTTGGTGCAGTCTTGATTAATGACTTGGGGATATACACTTTGACCCCCTAGCCTTGCACTACAGTCAGGATGGACCCGATCCATCTTTTCTAGTACGTCTCTGGATGTATGAAGAGCCACTGTAACCTACTACCAAAGAAACATCGTAAGCACGAGGAGCTTTGAAAGCTCATTCACACAAGAAATGACACATTTTCAGTCACTGGTGGTTTCCATAGCAACGATAAAAATGTGACTGTAGGAATCTGAGCGGAAGAATAAATAACGTAGTTTGGCGTAGTGATCCTTCCTGTCCCGAGTGGTCCGTCGGGGTCTTTGCGTCTGACAAACACAAGAATAGCACCACTGCCCCACAGAAAGTATATAGTAAGAGACGACTAACTGTGTGATTTAATTAACATGGTTATATGGTTTGCTAAGAGCAGCATAGATGGCGCCTAAGAGGCTGCGGATCTACTTTTCTCTTGTATTTGAATCTAGTAAGATGGACTTGCACATCGGTAAACCATCATCCGCAGCACTTGTCCCAACGCAGGGGAGTAGTAAGCTATTCGGACCTTGTCGGATAATTAGGAAATCCCCATCGCGGCTACATCTAGCTCACGCCATAGCGAGGACATTCACAAAGGGCATCCGCCCCTGAACAAGTACAGGTCAACTAAGACTAAGATTAACCATGAAACTGTTACATCCAGGGTTGGTAGCAAAGACAAAGGCTGTAAACCTTCATCGTCTCGTCAGTAACATAGGGGCTTTAAAATCGTCAGGGTCTCGTCAGTAACATAGATAGGGGCTTTAAAATTGTATGGGTCTATCAGTAGCATAGATATGGGCTTTAAAATCGAATGGGTCTCATCAGTAGCATAGATAGGGGCTTTAAACATCCAAGGTCTTTTCACCTTGATGATGTTCACGACAATGAAATGTATTTCATGCTGACGTCGCAAGCATAGTGAGGAAATTCGATTTGAGTCAGAGATTCAGTGGCCTAGGGGATGTCAGGTTGGTCTACAACCATAACGTAACAGGATCCAATCACGTTGTGGAGGGTTCCACAGACCTAGTGTGTCGTGGGTTTTGGCATGGTGTGACCGCTACTTCCAGTCGACCCAGGTGTAAATGGGTACCTAAAAGAATGTCAATTCGTGGCGACTCACAATTCCCTCCCCATCCTTCCTAGCTCCCATAAAACCGATTTAAATTCAGAGCCTCTACGGGAGATACGGAGTTCATTCCTTTCAGCAATGAAAGGAAGTGATAGGAGCATATATGTGGAGGACAAAATACAGTTAATTCGGTTCTGTGAGCCATGTTCTACTCACTTATATTGTATATGGGCACAGGGAAAATACTGACATAACATTAAAAACTGCACTTTCGATGATGAAAGTGTAGTTGATGCATTATCTTGTTCATTTTCCACGTCAGCCTTAATACAGGGCATTTGAACATGATTTGAACCGTAAATGGTGAAACATTCCTCTACATGTTAATAATAATAATGCTCGCATGTCTGAGGCTCGATGCGTCGGTCGGCCACATCCATGACTCACTGCTCCGGCGTGGTTCCAGGCCTCGTCTAGGTGGAAGTTGCTGTCTGTTGGAGCCATACTGTTCGGGGACACTTCTGCGCCTCAAGCCTGTCGGAGAAAGACGTTTGGCGCTTAGGAACAACTCGTGTAGTATCTTGTGTGCCATGGATGTCTGGTCCAGCCGTACAACATGACCGAACAAAGAAACTCGGCGCCGGTCAAGTGTTTCTGGGATTGGGAGGAGACATGTTTTAGCAGAAACCTCCACACTGCAGATGTAGTCATGTCATCGAATGGACAGGATACGCCGTATCTACAATACCTGACATCAGTGCTGCAGAGCAAGAGGCAGACCACGAAAAAGATGGATAGATGTTTTCAGTAAGACACTGAAGAAACACGGAATGACGACAACATGGGCGACAAAGATGGCACATGACAGAAAACTACACCTTCCCACGACACATGTGGATAGAAGATGATGACGAATCAAATAAAACAAGCTGACATCTGAGAAACCATTTTGAAATGCCCTGTATAAGACAACCACTACATTGACCTCTTTCGAAAAACTGCATCAAAGCATTTAACGTGCATTTCCAATGGTGACTTGTGTAGCATTTTGTTTAGCACGATGATGTCACTAATTCCACGCACAACTCACTTTAGTCGCCTTTTACGACGTTCTGGTGTTGCAGTGGCCCTAGTCTGCCAGCAAATGTCCCTAGTCTTTCAGTAAGTGGACATGGTATTTTCATTAAGTGGACCTGGTCTTTTCAGTAAGTGGACCTGGTCTTTTCAGTAAGTGGACCTGGTCTTTTCAGTAAGTGGACCTGGTCTTTTCAGTAAGTGGACCTGGTCTTTTCAGTAAGTGGACCTGGTCTTTTCAGTAAGTGGACCTGGTCTTTTCAGTAAGTGGACCTGGTCTTTTCAGTAAGTGGACCTGGTCTTTTCAGTAAGTGGACCTGGTCTTTTCAGTAAGTGGACCTGGTCTTTTCAGTAAGTGGACCTGGTCTTTTCAGTATGTGGACCTGGTCTTTTCATTAAGGGGACCTGGTCTTTTCATTAAGTGGACCTGGTCTTTTCATTAAGTGGACCTGGTCTTTTCATTAAGTGGACCTGGTCTTTTCTTTAAGTGGACCTGGTCTTTTCATTAAGTGGACCTGGTCTTTTCATTAAGTGGACCTGGTATTTTCATTAAGTGGACCTGGTCTTTTCATTAAGTGGACCTGGTTTTTTCAGAAAGTGGACCTGGTCTTTTCAGTAAGTGGACCTAGTCTTTTCAGTAAGTGGACCTGGTCTTTTCATTAAGTGGACCTGGTCTTTTCATTAAGTGGACCTGGTCTTTTCAGTAAATGGACCTAGTATTTCAGTAAGGGGCTCTAGTCTTTTCAGTAAGTGGACCTATTATTTCAGTAAGTGGACCTATTATTTCAGTAAGTGGACCTATTATTTCAGTAAGTGGACCTATTATTTCAGTAAGTGGACCTATTATTTCAGTAAGTGGACCCATTATTTCAGTAAGTGGACCTAGTATTTCAGTAAGTGGCTCTAGTCTTTTCAGTAAGTGGACCTATTATTTCAGTAAGTGGACCTATTATTTCAGTAAGTGGACCTAGTATTTCAGTAAGTGGCTCTAGTCTTTTCAGTAATTGGACCTATTATTTCAGTAAGTGGTCCTATTATTTCAGTAAGTGGACCTAGTATTTCAGTAAGTGGACCTAGTATTTCAGTAAGTTGACCTATTACTTAAGTGGCTCTAGTCTTTTCAGTAAGTGGATCTATTATTTAAGTGGCTCTAGTTTTTTCAGTAAGTGGACCTATTATTTAAGTGGCTCTAGTCTTTTCAGTAAGTGGACCTAGTATTTCAGTAAGTGGACCTATTATTTCAGTAGGTGGACCTAGTATTTCAGTAAGTGGCTCTAGTCTTTTCAGTAAGTGGACCTATTATTTCAGTAAGTGGTCCTATTATTTCAGGAAGTGGACCTATTATTTAAGTGGCTCTAGTCTTTTCAGTAAGTGGACCTATTATTTCAGTAAGTGGACCTATTATTTCAGTAAGTGGACCTATTATTTAAGTGGCTCTAGTCTTTTCAGTAAGTGGACCTATTATTTCAGTAAGTGGACCTATTATTTCAGTAAGTGGACCTATTATTTCAGTAAGTGGACCTATTATTTCAGTAAGTGGACCTATTATTTCAGTAAGTGGACCTATTATTTCAGTAAGTGGACCTATTATTTCAGTAAGTGGACCTATTATTTAAGTGGCTCTAGTCTTTTCAGTAAGTGGACCTATTATTTTAGTAAGTGGCTCTAGTCTTTTCAGTAAGTGGACCTATTATTTCAGTAAGTGGACCTATTATTTAAGTGGCTCTAGTCTTTTCAGTAAGTGGACCTATTATTTTAGTAAGTGGCTCTAGTCTTTTCAGTAAGTGGACCTATTATTTCAGTAAGTGGACCTATTATTTCAGTAAGTGGACCTATTATTTCAGTAAGTGGACCTATTATTTCAGTAAGTGAATCTATTATTTCAGTAAGTGGACCTATTATTTCAGTAAGTGGACCTATTATTTCAGTAAGTGGACCTATTATTTCAGTAAGTGGACCTATTATTTCAGTAAGTGGACCTATTATTTCAGTAAGTGAACCTATTATTTCAGTAAGTGGACCTAGTATTTCAGTAAGTGGACCTATTATTTCAGTAAGTGAACCTATTATTTCAGTAAGTGAACCTATTATTTCAGTAGGTGGACCTAGTATTTCAGTAAGTGGCTCTAGTCTTTTCAGTAAGTGGACCTATTATTTCAGTAAGTGGACCTAGTATTTCAGTAAGTAAACCTATTATTTCAGTAAGTGGCTCTAGTCTTTTCAGTAACTGGACCTATTATTTCAGTAAGTGTACCTAGTATTTCAGTAAGTGGACCTATTATTTCAGTAAGTGGACCTATTATTTCAGTAAGTGGACCTATTATTTCAGTAAGTGGACCTATTATTTCAGTAAGTGAACCTATTATTTCAGTAAGTGAACCTATTATTTCAGTTAGTGGACCTATTATTTCAATAAGTGGACCTAGTATTTCAGTAAGCGGCCCCTGGATTAACTCGGGGAAGCCTGAAATTGCTGATCAAGCAACCTTGAGCATATTATTGATTCTGCACCGAAAGTCAAGCATGACTGATCACGTGTAGGCTAGGAACTACAAGAAACAGCCGTGTCCTCTATCTCCATATACCTGCTGCGAGCGACTGAGCATGAAAACTCTGGATATTAGTAATGCATTTTACCTTTAGCATAAAATAATTAAAGACATAAGACAAAAGACATAAAATAAATCATTTACAAAATTAAACATTCATACAAACACGCTCTGCTCAAGATCATCTCCCCGACTCTGAATTCTTCTGTGACACTTTTTCTACTGCATCACTGTTCGTTTCTTGGGCCCCCTGCTCCAAATTTTCGTTATTGCTATGTAGCAGCGGCGACTCGCGTGGACCATCGTCTGCTCCATGAATAAGCACGTCCTGTTCTCGTTTCTTCCAGAAGTCAGCGTTCTTTTTTATATGAATTGTGTTGTCGGCTACATTAGGATCAGGCTGGCCGTAATTTGGGGGATTTGCCAGCGGGTCGTATCCTAGTGTCCGCAACATGGGAGCTGTGGACAGAGAAATAACACTTGGTTACATAACTAAACGTCTTTATACTGGTTTAGAAAACTCTACAAAGTCTGTATACAACCAGTTTCTTAGAGGGTGGTTAACTGATTTGCGAGTCCATCTTAATAGACTCAAACACCAGAGCTAAGTAGACCCGCAGCCAGTTAGGCGCCATCTGTAGCTACTCTTTACAAAGCACCTGGGGAAAGGTACAAATAACTAAGGTGGATTTTTTAACTTGAATTTGTCCTGCTCTTTTCAATTTTTAAATGACAAAGAATTGTTAACCTGCTCGACACTGAACACGGCAGTCCGATCTCAGTACCCAGTGATCAGATACATTTTTACCAGGACGATCCACGTAAAAAAAATCATGGCCTTCAGCGTGATTCGAACCCCGGACCTCCGACACCCGAGCCGGTCACCTTACCTCGAGATCAGAGTATTCTATGTGGAGCCCGCGCCTTTTCAGTTCACATTAAGTGCCATCTGCGCATCGATGTTCGGCTGAAATGGATCTCCAGTGTACTCTCTCTAAGTCTTAGTCGACCTGCAGTTCTACGGGGGCAGATGCTCCTGTGTGTGTCTCAGTTCTGGAGTGAGCTGGATATAGCCGAGAGAAGGGGTTCCTGCTTAGCAGGCTAGTCTCGAGCAGCTTAATACTCCACTGCGTTGGGAAACACGTTTACGGAGTGTAGTTAAACGATGTGCGAGTCCATCTAAATAAACCCAAACACTAGAGCAAAGAAGACCCGGAGCCTGTTAGGCGTCATTTATGCTGCTCTAAACAAACCACCAAACCCTGGTTATGCCATGTCACACAGTTAGTCGCCTCCTACGACATGCTCTTTGTGGGGCAGTGGTGCTAATATTGTCCTTGTCATACACAAAGATCCAGGTAGACCACTCGGGTACTCAATCTCTTGCCGTAATGTTGCAATCTGACAGACTTTCTCCAGTTCATCGCCTCTTGAACGACTACTTTCCATCCTACCCTCTAGCATGTCCTTCAACAAGAAGGTATACCTTGTTCTATGACCAAAATAACTTAAATGTCTAACCTTAATTTAGGTTATTCATTATCTTTTAGCCCCCAACTTTTTCAATACCTCCACATTTGTTTTCTTATCTTTCCAAGAAATACGACCTAATATTCTATATATCCACATTTTTTATCTTTCAAAGAAATACGACCTAATCTGCTTTATATACACATTTGTTTTCTTATCTTTCCAAGAAATACGACCTAATCTTCTATTTATCCACATTTGTTTTCTTATCTTTCCAAGAAATACGACCTAATCTAATCTTCTATATATCGACATTTCTTTTCTTATCTTTCCAAGAAATACGACCTAATCTTTTATATATCCACATTTGTTTTTTTAATCTTTCCAAGAAATACCAGTTAATCTTCTATATATCCACATTTGTTTTTTTTATCTTTCCAAGAAATACGACCTAATCTTCTATATATCCACATTTGTTTTCTTATCTTTCCAAGAAATACGACCTAATCTTCTATATATACACATTTCAAAGGATGTCAGTATGTGTCGCATGTTGCTGAATACCATCTTGGCGTTACCTATTCTCTAGGACCTTACTGTGGAACGAATAGCCCGCGTTCTGTATGAGCTCAAGAGACAGTACCTAACCAACTCCTGGATTCATTTATTGGAATCTACATCACACTCCAACAACGATATAGAAAACCACTTCATAGGCAGTAGGAGAGACCTGTATGAATGTCTGGGCTGAAGCAACAGCTGTACATTCAGCAACACTGATTCTTATCAGCCGAAACACAACTCCCAGAAAAACGTTTTATTCTAACAAACTCCAGGAGCGTACTTCAAACCATCTTAAGCCCAATACAAGATGGACTAGGACATGAAATGAAATATAACAACCGATTGTTGTCCCAAAAAACATGTAGTCTTACAGTCAATTACCGCCCATTTTGGGATCCTTGGAAACAAGAAGACGGATGAGCTAGCAAACGTCGGTAGTGGTGGCAGGCAGTTTCGTCAAACACAGAGCTATAAAGTAGCAATGGCACTCATCACACGATCCATGGGATCAAGACGCTGAGCAGCGCATGAGCTGCAGCGGCTAGCGACCCATAGCTGACTGCTATCGTCAGGGCCAGCGACCCATAGCTGATTGCTAGCGTCAGGGCCATCGAACCATAGCTGCCAGGACCTTTCTACACATTCACGCGGTGATCCTGGATAACAGGCTGCAACAGGGCAGACTGACTAATGAGAAGGGATCGAAGAAGGAAGATGTGTATTCAAAAATGCCTGCTGAAGTCGGATGTGTCGGACAAAAAGGTTCAAATATTGCAGTTAAACTGTAAACCACGACACAACGCATTTCGTTCTCCGGACTGCATCCTGCTACTTGCACAGCCATTTTCAAGACTTGGTAGCAGGAGTTTGAGAACGCATAAGGAAGAAGAAGAAGAAGAAGAAGAAGAAGAAGAAGAAGAAGAAGAAGGAGATGAAGAAAACTATCCACGAAGACGGAATTGAGAAACCAGCACAAAGCATACAAGTTAGAAAATATCAGTTGAGACAAACTTGTCAGAAATCGGTAGACAAAGATCTTCAGACTCAGAACGGGTCGTTACAAACTCAAGACCCACCACCACTAAATGGGTCTCAAAGACACAGCCACGTGCGATTGTGGAGCATCCAAGCATACAGCAGAACAGATTCTACAGGACAAACTACAGCCAGTCTGGCCCGTGTGAACGACCATGCTCGAAAAGACGTGGAGGACTAGCGAAGACCTGAAACCCCTAACCTCCTCCCTGAACCTCAAGGGATGATAAAGAAAGAAGAACCATGGAAGAAAGTATAGGCTCATGCTTGTCCTAAAATATGACTGAAGATGGTTGTGGTAGAGGCAAAAAAGCCGCATCATTTTAACTTCACTAGTTCATGCACTAGACAAATCTGAGGAAGTGCATTTACGTGGAGAGGAGACCACGGTCTGGTCAAGCAAAACATGTTAATCAGACAATGTTAGTCAGGGTCAGGAGAAATATACTGACCAAGACCAACACCTCACTTCCATGGAGTTATTCCTGGAAGCATGTTGTTTCCTGTCATTCTGGCTTGTGAGGTGAGGGATTGACGTGATCCCCGCAGTTATTAGCCTCGTACAAGCTAAGTCAACCGTAGCACACCACGATGGAGAACCGAGGTCCATCTTCACCAGCACGCTCGGGAGTTTAGTTTAGATTAGTTTAGTCAAATAATCAACGTCATTGCACACGGTTTAACCCATTCGTGATCTGTTCGTCTCCATATTGTTGTAGAATCTCAGCACAATGGACGGACTCCGTAACTCCGGCGAGGATCCCGTTATAGATTGGGAAGATTTTTAACATTATTTTGTATCTTAACCTGGCAGCGGCCGTTAATTTGACTCTTTTCTTTTTCCAACTGCCGAGGAATTTTTAACGTGTGCGACACTGCACACGGGGTCCGATCTCTACTACCCAAAGATCTGGGGAAATATCAGAAAGTCCACGTCAATAATTGCCGGCCTCCACTGTGAACCCACGACCTCTAGCTCCCAAGGTCGATGTCTTACCTCGAGAACACTCAGTCCCCGGGACGCTTGGGAGTGCTGACATTTACTGCAACTTGCCGCAACTCCATTTTCACTATGCACAAAAACGTAGACATACTCATCATGGGCATTCGGCTACAACAACTGCAGGCACTCATTATTGCTGTAAAAACGATTATCAACACAATAAGCCAATGGTACAGGGTTGTATTCCTTACAGATACAATGCCAGTTGTGCAAGCCCTCACTAAACAATCAACGGTCTGAGCTGAAAATATTCTTAGGCTAACTAAAAGTCTACCTGTAGTGCTTCAGAAAGAGAAAGAATGTGGACGAGGAGGTGTAGAAGAAGGAAGGATATGGAGGAAGAAGAAGTTGAAAGTGGAAGAGTAGGAGAAGGAAGAAGTTGGAGAAAGAAGAATACCGATGAAGAAGGAAGAATAATCTAGATGAGGATGAAGTTGGATGAAAGAAGCAAAATAAAAAGGACGCAAGGGAAGAAGGATGCATGGGAAGACGAAAGCAAAGAGGAATGCAGAAAGAGAAGAAGAAAGCAAGAGAAAAAATAAACAAGAGACGAAGGGAGCGAGGGAACAAGAAAGTAAGGGAAGAAAGAAGTAATGGAATACGAAAGTAAGAGAAGAATAAAATAAGGACAGAAGAAAGTAAGACAAGAAGGAAACGAGGAAAGAAGGAAGCAGGGAAACAACTAAGCAAGAGACTAAGGAAGCGAGGGAAGAAGAAAGCAAGGGAAGAAGGAAGCAATGGGGAAGAAGCAAATGAAGGAAGCAAGTGAAGCAGGAAGCGAGGGAAGAAGAAAGCGAGGGAAGAAGGAAGCAAGATAAGACGGAAGCAAAGCAAGGAGGAAGCAAGGGATGAAAGACACAAGAAAGAAGGATGTACTTTGAACATCTCTGGTTCGCCGACTCCCCTGACGCAAGCTATATTTCACTGACTGATATAATTTCGTTCACTTCGCCTATGTCCCGCCTTGTCCCTTTACCAAAATGACACAACTTACCTATGGTTTCCATGTCTTTGAGCACATTGGCAGGTATGGCACCAACCCACTGAGACAAGGCTTCTGTGTTGACGGGTTTAATCACCTGGTCTGTGGATTTCTCAACTCTGGAACAAAGGTAAACAATTTCTGAATAATAATATTATTAAAACTAGTAATAATAATGGTCGCTTGAGTGTCAGTTTCCGGTTGCGTCGATCGGCTTCCACCCAGGGTCACGTGTTGCTAGAGCTCGTTTAAAGATGGAGAGTAGTCTGGCAATTGTTAGAGACTTATATATAGGTAGACAGACAGATATAAATGGAGGCAGAGATATAGGCAGGCAGAGATATAGGCAAACAGGCAGACAGACATATATATATATATATATATACACACAGAGGCAGAGAGAAATACAGACATATATAGAGAGATACATGCATTCAGACTGACACAGACAGATAGACACACAGAAAGGCAGGAAGACAGAGAGATATAGACAGTAAGACACACATAGTGATAGATATATAGACAGACATACAGGCAGATCGACAGATGGAGAGAGGTGTATAGAGAAATGGATATTGGAAAGAGAGATGGAGAAAGTAATTCAGAGTTGAGATAGATAAAGACGTGATGATAGAAGAGAGAGAGAGAGAGAGAGAGAGAGATATGGGGTAGGGATGGAGAGATCGGGTAGGGATGGAGAAATGAGAATGAATTAACACATATGGAGAACAACGCATACATGTCAAGAGCGACCAAGAGAGACAGAGAGAGAGAGAGAGAGAGAGAGAGAGAATGAGAGCGAGAGGAGAGATGGACAGATGGAGAAAATATTATAATATATATAGAGGCTACATAGACAGATGTTGAGAAATGGGATTTATAGATAAATAAAAATTCAGAAAAAGGTAGAGATATACAGAATTGAACAAGGCACAGAATTCGCTCTATATCTCCCGAGCTCCAACAGTGCTTGAGAAAAGAAGTAAAAAGAGAAATGAGACAACGCTAATTTACAATGTCGTAGGTATCTTAATTGAAATAACAAACATCGCAATCATTGTTCTGTTTTTCGCTGCTAACGAAGCATAAGGCAGGTTTATGTAGCAGCCTGTTTTATACGAAAATTTTGCTTACCGCTTTCACAATTCATATTAGTCAACTCTTTCCAACAAGCAAGTAGATAAATCGGTTCGATTCGTTCTCTGTTAGAAAAGGGGATGACATGATTCACACATGATATTACAATGATAATATAACTGATAATAATCATAAAGACCCATTCAGATGTTTGCCCACTTCATCATCACACGCTAAGGACAGTAATAAGGGCTGATAAAATTGATAAGCAGGCAAGCCCACGCCATTTTTGTGAGCGCGTGAGTTTCTATTTCCGGGATGGCATTGAGATTAAAGGCCGTGATTGATGCCAGATTATGAGGACACGGCATCAAGCAGTGGTCTTAAACTTGCGGCCCGTTTAGCAATACTCTGCGGTCCGCTAGTTTTAATAAAGTTACGAAGGAAGATGTAAGATATGAATCATTAAACATGAATCATCCTCTAATCTAATCTGACCATTAATATCGTTTTGCGACATAGGGAGGTGCCATTTTCTGTCGTGAGTCATCTGTGTAGTCGATGTTGTTTTCGGTCCACGCTGATGAAGTACTTTTCTCTCACAGTCAATCCATCTTCTGTGTGTCTTCCTTCAGCTCTGAAGCCATGTTGCGTTGTGTTATAGGCTCGCTCAGCGGGTAGTTGAATTTGCTAATGCCACTTGTCCTTGAGTTAGGTACTTCTTGCGAGTTTCTTCGTGTCGGGTTACAGTGGTCCTGTAGGAAGATGTGTCGTAGCTTACAGCGAGTCTGCGATATCTGCCCCTTTCGGCCAGATACATCCGATTTCAGCTGGTTATTTGAGGACCTGGATTGCCTTCCAAGTGCGATCCCTATCCCTTGAACAAAATGATCCCTATCCCTTGAACAAAATGATCCCTATCCCTTGAACAAAACACACTAGTGACAAGTGCAGGCTGTTTCCCGGGCCGCCACATGGAGGCATAATAGGGTTGTGGTTTGTTATAGTTCGCAGACACTGATGCAAGCAGCTAGAAAATGAGGAATAAGAAAGTGATGAAGAAGAAAGAGAAGAAGATTAAGAAGAATAAAGGGTAAAATATGACAAGGCAGAAATAAAAGAAGAAAGAAATGAAGATGATGAAGAAGAAAAACGTTGAAGAAAAAAAAAGGTGGGGAAGAAGAATGCCAAGAGGAACAAATCATAATACGCGTATCCAACAGAGAGGGCATGTGCACTTGCCTTGTGTTTCTCCGTAGCTGAATACGCTGCGTCAGTCTGGAAAAAAAACTCTACCCATTCGAAACTAGTTAATGCAGCAATAAATGAGGCAGGTCGGATAGTATCAGGGTGCCCAAATCCACCCCCATTTATAAAATATACTCCATAATTGGCAAAGCAGCACCCGAGATTTGAAGAAACGTCGCAGCAGAAATCGAACGAGAAAAACAGGAGCACGAGCCAAGGTACCCAATATTTGGACATCAGGTACAGAGACTTAAATCCAGACATAGCTTCCTAACATCAACACATCCCATACAGACAAACCCTGACATCCGCCGTATCGAGAGGTGGCACGAATTGAGGTAGGTCCCAGAGATGGAACTTCGGGATGAACCTGCCCCCGGACAACATCTACCATACAAAACATGGAAGTCGCTGAACAGACTTCGAACTGGTATATCACAGTCAAAGAGGACTATGAAGAGATGGGGTTTCACAGATGATGGAACATGTGACTATGGCACAAAACAGGACCCAGACCAACTGATGACCTGGCCCAACCTACAGGACACATGCAACAGGTGCGACATGCTGGAGGCAATGGACAAGGCAATCCATGTCGCTGAATACTGGACTCATGCTGTATGACGCTGTGCTTGGACAAGGCAATCCATGTCGCTGAATACTGGACTCATGCTGTATGACGCTGTGCTTGGACAAGGGGAAGTAGAGAGGATCGCTTCAGAGAACATCAGTACATCAATAGAACTACAAGAACGATCCGTATCTATACTCTTCTGAAAGGAAATGAGCACCTATAAGTCTGTCAGCAGTGCAATGACGTTGATTCTTAACAGATCAGAACAGTGGGAGTGAAAGTGGTTACATAATATGGTGTAGTTGTTGAAACCTCAACTTGTTTTTTTTCATGTAGCTCATCAATCATCCAAGGTGGCCTCCCTGTCATTTGAGTTTGAGACTCTCCCACGCAAAAACGCCACCTTCCATTTTCTCATTGCTCATCCGGGAACCCTACGTCTCTCAATTCACAATTTGTATGTTCAATCCCGTAGGGCAGTCGAAGGTTTCAATGTCGTGCTGCAGTGATTTCTTTGCGTTAAAGCTATTCCCTTATTGCGGTGCAATAAGACCACGATGCAACTGACACAATAAACTACGCCTAAGTCAACAGATGCAGACATAGGGCCAAGAAAAAGAAAGTCAAGAAAAGCAAAAACAATAATGGAAAAGACAAGAATTGGAAGGACAAGAATAGGATAGACAAAAATTGAAATGACAAGAAAAGAAACGACAAGAATAGGAAAGGCAAGAATGGGAAAGACAAGAATAGGAAAGACAAAAATGGAAAAGAAAAATGGAAACGACAAGAATTTGAATGACAAGAATGGGAAATACAAGAACAAAAAAGACAAAGATGGGAAAGACAAGAACATAAAAGACAAGAATGGGAAAGACAAGAATGTGAAAGACAAGAATGGGAAACACAAGAAAAGGAAAGACTAAAATGGTAAAGATAAAAATGGAAAAGACAATAATGGAAAGAACAATAATAGGAAAAACAAGAATATGAAAGACAAGAATAGGAAAGACAAGAATATGAAAGACAAGAATAGGAAAGACAAGAATAGGAAAGACAAGAATAGGAAAGACAAGAATGGTATTCCGGACACTTAACAACGTACGGAGATCAAGGGACATCAAGATTCACACCAAGGCTATAATAATCAACTCTAGTGTCACGTCAGTGCACTGCGTGGAGCCGAATCAAGGTCCAAGGTCTCGCTAGCAAGTTTCTTGATCATCAATAATGGGTAGCTTTGTCCGCTTATTTGTATTCGAAATGTCATAATGTGCACATTAACTTTGAACTTTAAGATGAGCAGCTAAGATGCCGTCGCAGCGGCTGCGGGTCTAACATTGCTCTGGTGTTTTTGTTCATTATGGATGCCGCAAGGTGACGGATTTGCCTGGAATTCACACTGGTCGACTACTTACACTTGTGTTTACGCAAACGTGTCGTTGTTTTCCGTTTGGTCTAGTTTTTTTTTTTTTTTTTTTTCTTTTTTTTTGATTATCCTGTTCTGGACATCGGTTATATGAATTAGCACTATGGTTAAACCCGTTTCGTATCTTCGCGGTCTAGTTCACACGACTGAACATCACGAGATTGGCGCCCTTAGTTCTAACTGCAGACAGCGTCGGTTTATGTGTGACTGGTGTGAAGACATAATGAACTAGAACACGTCACCCAGGCGAGATTCCCTACAAACTCACACGCTGAGTGATGTCACACGGACCTCTTGCGGTTATGGGAAAGGCAAGACACACAACGATAGACGTCATTACTCCTACCCCCCACCCCCCGCCCCTTCCGCCCATCTTCGCTGCCTTTCGGGATAGCTGTTTAAGGGAAAGGTTTCGGGAGTAAACCCTGAGATAAAGTATGCACCCTGTGCTATCTCCAGTCGTCTCGATAATGTCTTGCCACTATTCAAAGGTAGTTCAGGACGAGAGAGTGAGGTTGACAAATGGTGCAGTTACTTCCACACTTTAATCCAAATCACCGCTATAGGGAACCATTTCAGCGGGCACAGCAGGAGAAAAGATTGTCCACACGGCCGAACAAAGAGAGTCGTCTTAGTCACATGACAAACATCGTCATCATCTTTAAACTAAACGATAATCAATCAATGATCGCTACTTCTTTCGTAGCAAAGGCCATTGACATCCCTCCTCCAGCAAATTTGTCTGTAGCTGCATGTCTGCCTTTCTCCAATTGAGGTCCGAAAAACGAAGCTCATTTTCAGTCTTCTCCGTGTATTTCTTAGTCTACCTCTCTTTCTCTTCCCCTGTTGATTTCATGTTAGGGCCTATCTGGCCACTTGTGATAGTGCTTTTCCGTAGCGTGTGCCCTATCCAACCTCATTTCCGAAGTTTTAGCTGAAGGTGGATATTGTTCGCTCCATTCCATAGGTGGTTATTCCTCACCATGTCCTGCCAGCACACTCCCTGTATCCTCCTTAGACATTTATTGATGAGCGACTGGAGTTTTCTCTGTATTATCTTTGCCGTTCTCCAAGTTTCTGCTCCTTACGTGAGTCTTACGTCTACATTTCCAGACAGAGCATAGGTTGGTTTGGTCATCTCATGAGAATGAACCCCAATCAACTTCCACTGATGACTTACAACGCTGGTAGATCTGGCTAAATGACAAGGGGCGGCCGTGGGGCAGGTGAATAAATGACATTAGTGTGGTTTGTGCAGCGACACGGGCTCTCTGATTGACGCAACGCACTTGGCGCAGGATAGACGACTTAAGCTCCCCACGGCGCTCAGCGGCACAAGTGAAAAGACAACTTATTAACTAACTACAGGATTACTGAGTTGACATTTTAATTTATATTTTTTTTTCATTCGCCTTCTTTGTTTATTCCCCAAGACGGTGTACGTTGTACTACGATTTTTATTTTGCGCCTGTCGGCCCTGGTGCATCCGACTTCGGAATCCATTTTATGTAAGGGTCTACTTCCTCCTGTATTTTCCAAGGGTTAGCTTCTCCAGGGTAACGGCCGGTACTGTAATGGGAATCGAACCTTGCACCTTCTGGTTGTGAGACGTGCCACTTAACCACTAGCCCAAGCCGTACCCTGACATTAGAATGAAACAGTCTTAATCTGGTCTTAGCCTTAATGTCCATCAATGTCCATATATTGATCGGTAACAGTAATGCTGCATTTGCCTTTCCAATTCTAGTCAAAATTATTAGTGATAAATATTACAGTCTCTGCATTTGAAACCTTAGTGTGCTTTCAGCTTTACAATATCTTGTAAAGTGACCAACGGTCCAAAAACGTTGGATAGCCCTGCTGTAAAAAAATTTTCTTTGGGAGAAGATGTCTAGGAACGTGCATATTTCACTGAAATCGGAGGTTAAATACAGCAGGCATTTCATTCGCTCCCCAGTATCCATACTTGCTATGTCAGGGGGTAGTTTGGTCTGGGTTTGACGTCCCGTTCGTTAAAGGAAAGTGTAGCTTCTGTTATAGTCCCTCCTTTTCGGGTGTAGAGATCGCTGCAGGATTCACTGTGTCCTCAGGAGTTCCCAGGTCAATGGCCTCTTCTACATTATTGTGTCCCAATCAGTACCTAAACAGGGACGGCAGCTGAACACCTTTCATGTGAGGTGTCTACGGCGTATATTGGAGATTGGGTGGTAAGAGAGAGAGAGAGTGTCACATAATACGGTCTTACAGAGAGCAAACACTCGCAGCATGTACTCGATGTTGAGACAGCGACGTCTACGGTGTTGGGACATGTTTTTTATCGCATGAAAGACGAGAGGCTGCCAAAGGATATCCAATATGGACAGCTAGCCATTGGAGTTAGAATTATCGGCCGTCCCACACCGCGATTCAAGGACGTAAGTAAGAGGGACATGAAGTCATGCGACATGCCATCCGAGGGCTGGGAAGAGATTTCTCAGGATCGAGTTATCTGGAGACAGTCAGTTGGAGGAGGCACAGTGGCTGCTGACGCTAGTAGAGGTTTTCTAGCTGCAGAGAAAAGAGAAAGACTGAAGTGATCAAGGAACAGCCGGGCAAGCCATCCTCGTCAGTGTGGTTGTACGAGCTATTACAGCGACTGTCACTCGCGGATCGGCCTTTACAGCCATAGCAGACAGTGTCGAACTACAGGAGACAGAGCAGGACAAAACTTACAGGGCGTCACGCGCATGGTGTATAGAGACTGATAAGCCCATGATGATGATGATGGCGAATCAGTACCTTTAATGAGTGGAACCCTGTTTCTTACAGAGCCTGCTGTTGAGCGCGATCGAGTACCGGGCGGTATAACTGGACGGGCAGCTTGGGCTGAATAGCTTTAGTTTTGCAGGAAATCTAAGAGAAGGTAAACTCTGACTCTAAACTCGGGTAGATGAAGCTCATTAACCTGTTCAGACAGCTCACCTAGAGGAGGTAGAACTGATTTTAAACACATAAGTGCCAGGGAGTGATATCTAGTCCTGGGATGATGAGAGTATCATTGGAGTAACTAGCATTTGCGTGCACCGAATCCACTGCCTCGTGGAAACCTCGGTAGAGGAATATGGCTACGGAGTAAACCCAGTCAGAAGTCCGGAGTGGTAGCACCTTAGGCTGATGGTTCAAAATTACGAACTCTTTCTGGCAGGTCCTCCAGTTGCACTGTTGCAAAATGGTCATGCTTTGCATTCCTTTGGATTATACCAGTGAAGCTGAGAGGGGTTTTGCAGTTTGGGCAGCTCTGTGTCTCCATATTCAGCTCCTAGGCTTGCACCCTGGAGAGGCTGTATACAGGGCTCCACGTGAATGTTCTACAAATACTGAGACGCCTATGAATGAATTTATAACACTACATACCCCTTACGTTAAATTCACTACGCTACATACCCCTCGCTTCAATTGCCCAACGCTATTTATTCCTCATGCCAACCTAATGTCCGGCACCCCCCTCCCCTTTTCTTCTCTCTCTCTTTGTTTTTGTAATCGATTACATTTAGTTTCCTCATCGCTATATTCAAACTTGCCACTCCAAAACATTGCTCTCCTTTGGAATCGTTTCCTCTTCACTCAATGTCCTCCTAACCCTTTTCTTTCTCCTCCTTCAACAGCGCATTCCTCCCCAGTAGAGAACTTATGTTGTCCTGGAAGCGTTCTCTGTCCCCTCTCGGTTGGTCAGTCAAACCGGATGTATGTAGACCCCCTTGTATATCAGATAAAGGGGCATAATGCTGCTCGCACATGGTGCCCAGGAGGTGAAGAGTTGAAGCCAAGAGAGCAATCATCGAATGAACATGGACAGTTCTCACTACAGCAACGGTCCTCAAAATGGGATGTGTCTTTCGTTGAGAAGAGGTGGTTCCACAATTTATGGCACGGCCATCGGCGATGAGGTGTTAGAATATCATTTTTGTTTATTGATGATGATTTCAAGTGCTAACTCTGCAGCGATATTTGGTTCCATACCAGCAGGTGAGACCTGTACCAATGTCAGTGCTGAAGCAAGAACTGTTCATGCAGCTGTTCATGATTCTAATTAGCCAAAACATAACGAGGAAAACGGTCAATCTAACACTCCAGGAGTGTACTCCAAGTAAAAATACAACATAGGATTGCTGACGCAAAATAACAGATTTAGTCCTACAATGGGTTCCGGCCCACTGTGGGATCCTTGGAAACGAGAAGGCAGATAAACTCGCAACAGGTCGGAATTAGTGGCATGCTGACTCCCCATCCAGAGAACTAAAAAATAGAGAAGAAAAAACACTCATCAAGCGATCCACGAGAACAGAATGGAGAGACCAGTACAAAGAATACAAGTAAGAAAATGACAGCATAGACAAACTTGGCAAAGATGGGCAGACAAAAATCTAAAGACTAAGAACGGGGCATTGTAGACTCAAGCCTACCTCCACATAATGGGTTTCCATTGCAGACTCAAGGCCTACCTCCACAGAATGGGTTTCCGAGGCCGCCGAAGACGGATGTGTCGGACCGAAAGTTGCAAATATCACAACCAAGCTGTAAACTATCGACACAACGCAATCCGTTCTCCTGACTACATCTAGCTACTTTGCAAAGCAAAAAGAGAACGAACGCAGAAGAAGAAGCAAAGCTCCAGCCTCAGCTACAGGCATGCCCAGGCATATCTTGGTTTTCATTGTCTGCTTGGACTACCCCTGCCTCTCTTGCCTGGTACCATACCTTCCATCATTGTTCTCTAAGACCGTTGTGTCTCTTGATGTGACCAAAGTATTCAAATGTTCTGACCACATTAGAATTGATCAACCATTTCTCCTCTATGCTTAACTCGTGTCGAATGTCTATATCCGTCTTTTCCTCCGTCCATTGAATTATGATGATCTTTCTGAAACAATTTGACTCGAAGCACTCGACTCTGTTTCTGTAGGTTCTGGTAATCGTCCATTATTCGTATCCATATGCTGCCACAGGAAAAACACAGGCTCTCAAGACCTTTTCTTGTGTCGTTGTGTTAGTGCTCTGCCATATTTTCTTCAGCCTGTTCAGCCTATGTGATGTCACTAATACCACATTGAGGTTAAATAGACAAGGTGACAATACGCATTGCTTTCACAGGTCCCCTTTGACCACATCCCCTCCCAGCTACCTTTTCTGTTTTAGTTGAATGAAACACATAGGTATAAGCTCAAAGACGGCACCAGGAACGACACAAAACTCGCTGTACAGTCTCAAAGTTTTCATCAGGGTCAAAAAACAAATGAGAACATCTAACAATTCATAAAATAATCAAAAACAATGTGCATGACAACATATACATACTCGAGAAGGTATGAACTTTCGTTAGTGTATTTTACGTTCCTGTAATAGCATTGTGTCAGGTATCGAGTTACAACTTGATAGACTGGAGTGTTTCAAGATCACGGATTGAAACTGGTTTGTTTGTTATGAGACGAAAACTCTCTAACCGCCTTGCTACTCGATCGGTTTAGGGCCAGTGGTAAGCTGCCCAGACGTCACAAAACTACTGACGCTGGTTAGACGTCACGAAACTATTGACGCTGCTCAGGCGTCATGAAACTTTTGACGCTGCTCAGGCGTCACGACACTACTGACGCTGCTCAGGCGCCACGAAACTACTGACGCTGCTCAGGCGCCACGAAGCTACTGACGCTGCTCAGGCGTGACGAAACTACTGACGCTGCTCAGGCGTGACGAAACTACTGACGCTGCTCAGGCGCCACGAAGCTACTGACGCTGCTCAGGGGCCACGAAGCTATTGACGCTGCTCAGGCGTTAAGAAATTATTGAAAGTCTCGAGAGGTAATGCCAGGGTCGCAGAAATATTTATGATACTATCAATGCTATTCTCACCAAGAAAGCAAGAAAACACGGAGCTAACATAGACGTTGGATGGATGAATGGATGGATGGGCAGATGGATGCGTGGGTGAATGGGGGAAGAATAAGCTGGAAAATATTGAAATATGAGATGGGTGGATTAGATAAGATGGAGAAGATAGAAAAGTGAATGGTCTCCTCTTTTTCTACTGCCAGATGGTGAACATATAAACACCTGCAGAGGAAGTCTATGGCTGTCCGTTCAAAAAAACATATACGATGTATGACCACCGTTTTTGATGAGTGATAAAACAAATTGTTGGATGGCGACTTATCAAATTGTTTGGTTGGTTTTGAATTCCTCCAAGCCAATGTTCAACAGCTTTCTAATTCATTCTTTCTTGAATGCATTTAACCTTTTTTCCAATGCAGTTGTTATTTTCCAGCATTGACATTGATAGATGCGTATTGGTAATACGTTGGAGTAAACCTGTTCTTGGTGTCCTCGCTAAGTGTTTTTGATTTCCAGATGTTCGTTAGTTGGGTACAGGCACCAAGTCAAAGAACCGTACAAATGCCGAGTCAAATTTTATTCAAAAAAGTTGTACGAATGTCGAGTTTGCACAAGTAGAGAGCTCCATTTAGCTTTCATTGATGCTGTACCATCTTTTGGGAGGATGCACAGCAGTGTCTGGAATCGCAGGAGTATTAGGGTTGATGCAAAACTCAAAGTCTACCGAGCCGTAGGGCTCTCACACATCTGTATGGCAGTGAGCCGTGGACTGTATACAGCAGGCATACTAGGAAAATAAACCACTTAAATACAAGGTGCCTCCGTAGATTGTTCAAACTAAAGTGGCATAAATAAAGTACCAGACACCGAGATCCTGATGAAAGCAAAAATTACGAGCATGCACACACTGTTGCAGAAGACCCAGATCAGGTGGGCCGGCCTCGTCATGCGCATTCCAGACTACCCCATCCCAAAACAACTAATGTACGGTGAGCTGAAAGAAGGCCTGCGTCATGCCGGTGGCCAAAAGAAGCGTTTCAAACACTCCCTCAAATTATCTCTGACACGCTTCAGCATCAATCAAAACGCAAGGGAATGTCTCACGCAGGACTACAAGGCATAGTGTAGAACCACCATCAGGGACACCTCCATTGCTGAGGAACGTCGGGCCTCCGAAACACAGAAAAAACGCACTTTGCAAAAAGACAAAGCAATTGACACATGTCCAATCCTGACATTAAAATCTACGTATGTGGACGGATTTTCCGTGCCAGTATTGGACTATACAGCCACCTCAGAACTCACTGGTGAGGTGCAGATCAACATGTCTGACTGCTGTTGTTATCATTGCTTGCGATGGTCGGCTATTATTACCCACAATGAGTCCGTTTACTTTTTCGCGCGCCACGAAAGAGGACGATAAGTTACATGTTACAGTAGATTTCCTCATATCAAGAGGGCTGAAAATGGACCTCCAGATGGTGTTGCTATACTAGTTGTTGGACTCTGCTGTTTTGTTTTTGGTTTTTTTTTGGGTCCTCCATTGGTTGCAGGTTTGTAATTGTTCTCCAGCGGACGTGGTCCTCATGCCCCCTGTTATGGTTCCAAATGCTTGGTTTTGAACAAGTGATTATTCTCTAGCGGCGCACAGAACACAACGTACTGAGATGTCGTCTGTACAATAATTTCAAGACTGGCACTACGGACCTTTGTGTCTACGACGTAGCCCCCATGACGGCAGAACACATGTTTCAGTCCTGCCCACTGTATACGGACAAAAGAAGTAGCATTTGGCAACAGCCAGTGTCCTTTCGCGAAAAGCTGTACGGAAGTGGACTCTGTTTCTATAGTTTCGCAAGTCAATTGATGCCTTCGTTAGAGTCATTGAAGTTGAGGTCTTAAGACGAACGAGGAAGAAGAAGAAGAAGAATACTTATCTTTTCCAAATTTGATTTAAATGCAGTTATCCATGCTGCTATGTCAGATTCTAGAACTGGTCTCACACATCCAGTGCACATCTTCCTTAGTACGCTTCCATCTTTACCACCCCAAGTGTGTTATCCGCTTGTCCTTTTAATATCAACACAGAACAAATATCCCAAAAGACAGCGGGGATGCCAGGGCGTGTCATTGCAGGAGTAGCAATGCATAATATTGGATAAACGGATGATACAGTTTTGACGGCCAAAAGTGAGCAAGAATACAGGAGCTTTTAACAACATTATGCAAAATAAGTCAAGAGTTCGGATTTTACATTAATATAAAGAAAACAAAGACTATGATAATTGGAAAAAGTGACAATAAACCATTTATGCAGATAGAAATAAAAGATCAACTACTGGAACAGATAGAGAGTTTCTCCTATCTAGGTCATGTAATAATGGAAGAAGGCAGCTGTGTAAAGTAAATCAGAAAGAGAATAGGTATGGTCAAGATGGTATTCTACAGCATGCGACACATACTGACATCAAATAGATAAATCATAATTTGAAAATTAGAATTGTCAGGTGTTATGAATACCCGTCACTACTTTATGGAGCAGAAACATTTACAATGAACAAGTTGGAAAAGAGTATTGAAGCCTTCTAAATGTGGAGGTATAGAAGTTTGGGTGGCATTTCTTGGAAAGAGAAGAATACAAAATTTGGAGGTATTGAAAAAGTTGGCTGTGAAAAGAGAATTAATGACCGAAATCTGGGTTACACAGTTACATTATCTTGGTCATATAACAAGACATACCTCATTGTTGAAGACCATTCTAGAGGGTATGGCAGTCGTTCCAGAGGCAGAAAACGTTTTAAATAGGTGGATAACATCAGGAGATTGACTGGGAAAACCCTGTCGGATTGAACGATTTCGGCAAGAGATAAGAGTTTACTGGAAATCCATCACAGCAGACCTCAGATGTGGAGATGGCACGTGAACTGTATTGAACAAGTAAGGCAAAGCAAAGGCCGCCGTCCATCGTAGACGATGATGGCATAATTAATTTTGCTGGTGCTATTTTTAGTAAGGATTAACTGCGCTACTTTTTATCCTCACTCTCTCGTCTTGTGCCGCCCGACGCCAGTGGCAAGTCAAGGACAAGACGACTAGTAAGCGAATACGAAATGCAGGGGACTCCTCATCAAGCACCCGTGAAAAAGACGGCGGAGTTCGGAGTAGACCCCACACCACCTGATCACAAGGCCGATGGCTTAACCACTTCGCCACGGAATCCCCAATTGAACAAGTGCATCTAGGTTATATATCATGGTTGTAATGAAGACCAATTTTTACAGTCAAATCCTTGAGTCCCCTGCAAACCACCCGAATATTGTATAACCCGTCTATGTTCTGTAATTTACTGAGCACAGCTAATGACCACGTCATAAAAACCAGCATGGAAGCTATCCGGAGTGCAATTTGAGATACGTTACAATGAAAATCAATGCAGGCAATCAGTCTCAAACAGAGAACCGTAGGGCTAGGATTTATGGCTCCTCCCGCTAGCTAAAGTAAATTTTATATTATTTTTATGTTTGTCAGCTAATCAAATATTTCAGCCCCCTCTTGAGCACATGTCCAAAAGTAATACACGCTTAATCATCTTCTTCTGAACCAAATGTTCCAGGTCTGTATACGTATTAACTGGTTCATTGTGCATGTCTTGCGTTCTCTTCTTTATGTGTATTTTGCTCTGCATTTACGTCTTTTGCCTTGGGAATTTCCAAAGCAAATACTGTCTTGTAATTATATCTGCTGGAGTCTTTAATCTGTGTTCTATCTTCTTCTTCTTCTTCTTCTTCTTTTTCTTCTTCTCATTATTAAAATTATTATTATTATTATTATTATTCGATAAACTGAATATATGCTGCCAGTCCGATGATGTTCACGAAAGAGACTGCATTTCAGGTCTTCGCCGTCCCACACAGCTTTTCGATCATGTTCGTTTCCCCAAGGATAGACTGCCTATCTTTGGTCTGTATAAGTAGGACAGTCCTATAGGATATGTTCTGGTGTTTGCTTGCGTGCTCCACAATCGAACGTGGCGGTGTCTCTGAGACCCATTATGTAAAGTTGGGTCTTGAGTCTGCAATGTTCTGTTCTGAGTCTGAAGATTTGTGTCTACCCATCTCTGCCAAATGTGTCTATGCTCAGGCGACTCAGGGGTCTCGAGGTAAGGTGTCTGCTTTGGGTGCCAGAGGTCATGAGTTCGAATCACGGTGAAGGATAGGATTTTTTTTTTCCCGTGAATCTTCTGGTAAAAATTCCCCTAATCCCTGATTAGTGAGATCGGCTTCCCGTGTACAGTGTCCACCACGTTAAAAATCCCTTGGCAGTTGGAAATCGAAAAGAGTAGGTTTAACGGCCGCTACCTGGACGACAAAATAAAAGTTAAAAATGTACCCAAATTATTTATACCTTTCCCCATGTTGTTTGTTAAGAGCAGCTATGCATGACGCCTAACTGGATGTGGGTCTACTTAGACCTAGTGTTTAAGTCTTATAAGATGAACCCGCATATCGGTTAAATCACCCTCCAAGGAACTGGCTGTATACAAACTCTGTAGAGTCTTCTAAACCAGTATAAAGACTTTAAGTCAAGATAAGTTATGCTGTCATTTTCTGGCATGTATTCTTCGTGCTGGTCTCTCAATTCCGCTCTCATGGATCGCTTGATGAGTGTCTGTACTTCTTAATAGCTTTTTGAATAACGAGTATACGTGCCGCCACCTTCGTATTTTACGAGCTCATCTACTTTCCATTTTCCAAGGGAATCCACTGTAAGACTAGGTCTATGTTTTTGAGACGTATTTTATTCCATATGAGAACCTAATCTTTTGGAGGCCTGAGATGGCTTGAAGTACGCTCCTCGAGTCATTCAGACGCCTCAGAAAGACTTTCAGAGTACGTCCTCTGTCGCTGGCACTTTCTTGTGAGAGTCTTCTTTATTTGGTGTGTTCTATCAAAAGTCATCGCTTTCTCTTCACGTCATGTTCCATTGTCATCTGTGTGGGTTTTTAGAAAAGTTTCACTTTACTCTACTGTCGTACGACTTTATTCTCTTTTGTAGGGTAATTGAAATCATTTTCAGACTAATGACTACTAGCTGCTTCGCCACTGCTGTCACCACGTCGTGTCATGGTAATGTTTGTTATTTCACCCTCAAATAGAAAACCAACATATGCTTTACCGCATATATTCGAACCGCTGCCCTCCAAGCCGAAAATATAGTCATGACCTACTGGTAGCTCCCGCGTGACCGGTTGCCGATCTTGTATGTAGAGGGTTACGGAAAACGGTAAAAAGGAAATGAAAAACGGCGAAATAGACAGGTAAACGGCAAATTTGGGACGGAAAACTGCGAACAAGTGACGGAAAAGTTCAAAAGAAGCAGGTATTTACTGGTTGGATATATGCGCAAAACCGAGAGATTTAAATTGGTGTGGTGTTGTTTGTTATTGTTGTTGAATACTCACAATGAGTAAATGTTCTTGTTTTGTACTCGATGAAAAAAGCATTAGGTGGCGTATTGCAGTACTGGACTTTCATTCGTCGATGATAACAGAACGCCTCTCCTGTTTGGTGCATGTCAATAGTGTGGAGGCCATCTTTTAACTGAAATTATGATGTCATTTTGTTTTGCTACACCGTGATGGCACGTGCAAGATACTTTTGACATCCTTAGGAACGATATTAATAAGTTCCAACATAATGGCATCTTTTTTTCTAAATGCTATCCCACTTTTAAGGTGTTCATTTGAAGCCCCTTGTAATTATTGCTAACCTTCGTCCTTATTTCACGTATCAGAAGCTTGTCTGGTGTATGCAGCGCTGCACACTATTACGTGGTTTAGTATTGATTTAACCTTGTGCTTATACACATTTGGGGGATAGCGAGGTCTGGGCTAGACTTCCCCGTCGTTAAAGGAAAGTGAAGCGTCTGATATAGCCTCTCCTTTCCAGGTGTAGAGATCGCCGCTAGATTCACTGTTCGGCTTGCCGTTCAGGAGTTTCCATACCAATGGCCTCTTCTACATTATCGTGTCCCCAGCAACACATTCATGAGAGGCATCCCGTATCTTACAGAGCCTGCTGTGATGTGTGACCGAGTACCCGGTGGTATAACTGGGCGAGCAGATTGGGCTCATTAGCCTTGGTTGGCAGCCAATCTAAGAGAAGGTAAACTCTGACTCTAAACCCGGGTAGGCGAAGCTCGTTAGTCTGTTCAGGCAGTAAGCCTAGGAGAGGAAGAACTCAGATTTTAAACCAACAAGTCCCAAAAAGTACTGGCTAGTCTTGGGACGATGAGAGTATCATCAGATGTTTCGAGTAACTAGCATCTGCGGACAACGACTCCACTGCCTTGCGGAAACCTCGGGAGAGTGTAGGACTACGGGAGTAAACCCAGACATAAAATTCGGAGTGTTAGCATCTAAGGCGGATGATTACAAAATTGCGAACTCATTTCGGCAGCTCCTGCAGCTGAGCTGGTGTCAAATTGTCATGCTTTGTATGCCTTTGCATTACACCAGCGAGGCCAAGAAGGGGATCCTGCAGTTTTGGGCAGCCCAAAGTCTCCATATTCAGTGCCCAGGCTTTCGGCCTGAGAGGCTATTGACTGGATTCCACGCGCATCTTCTGCAAAGACTGAGACGCCTGTGAATGAATGTACACATCTGATCAATCTGACTTTTTCTGTTATGTGATCTGCTGACAGCTACATTGCTTTGCGCAATTTTAATGTGTAACCATGCCCCACTCCAAACACCAGTTAATTAGAAACTGTCATTATTAATTTTTACTTCTGATTCAAATTTGATCATGTTCAATTTACAAAACCTTATGTATGTATTTTTACTAACAATAGCATTTCGGTCACATCTCAAATTTAAGACGTAAAGATGGAAGGCTGCATAGAGAGATGAAATCAAGAGCATAGAAAGCAAATGCGATTTCCTATCAGCTCTTACCATTATTAAAACACAAACACATTCCATAGGAAACAAAGAGACAGTTGATACATAGTAATTGTATACCAACTCTTTGCTACCAGCGTCAGACATGGACTCTAGACACAAGAAATACAATCATGGTATGCGAAATGAGGTGTTTGGGAAAGGCTGTCGGGGTCACAGGGCTGGACAGAGTACGAAACGAAACAATCAGACAGAAAGTGGGTGCAACGTCGTGCAGGGAATACATGGAAGGGCAGATAATAAAATGGTTCAGACACCTGACAAGACTGCAACCAACGTTATCAGCTGTCCGTATCTTCTTCTTCTCAGTCGATCTGTACTTCTACACGGGGAGATGCCCCTGCGCAGGTCCCAGCTCAGGTATGAGCCGGGACGAGTATTTCCTGCTTAGGGTGTTAGGCTCGAGCAGCTTATTACTCCGCTGCATTGGGACAAGTGCCTCGGAGGATGGTTAACTGAAGTGCGAATCCATCTTAATTAACTCAAACCGTAGAGCAAAGTAGACCCGCAGTCTGTTAGGCGCCATCTATGCTGCTCTAAAAAAACCGCCTAACAATGGCCGGTGTTATACCATGTGCCACAGTCGTCACTTACGACATGCTCTCTGTGGGGCAGTGGTGCTATTCTTGTCTCTGTCATACACAAAGATCCCGTCGGACCCCTCGTATCTACATCAGGGTTGCAGAACAAGAGGAAGACCAACAACAAAATTGGATGGACAGAGCCAGCTAGACACTGAAGAAACATGGAATAACAACATCATCGCTAACACTTCTGGCACATTAAAGAAAACTGCACTTCCAAAAGACGTCTAACAACACTTCTGGCACATGAAAGAAAACTGCACTTCCAAAGGACGTCTAAAAACACTTCTGGCACATGAAAGAAAACTGCACTTCCAAAGGACGTCTAACAACACTTCTGGCACATGAAAGAAAACTGCACTTCCAAAGGACGTCTAACAACACTTCTGGCACATGGAAGAAAACTGCACTTCCAAAGGACGTCTAACAACACTTCTGGCACATGAAAGAAAATTGCACTTCCAAAGGACGTCTAACAACACTTCTGGCACATGGAAGAAAACTGCACTTCCAAAGGACGTCTAACAACACTTCTGGCACATGGAAGAAAACTGCACTTCCAAAGGACGTCTAACAACACTTCTGGCACATGGAAGAAAACTGCACTTCCAAAGGACGTCTAACAACACTTCTGGCACATGGAAGAAAACTGCACTTCCAAAGGACGTCTAACAACACTTCTGGCACATGGAAGAAAACTGCACTTCCAAAGGACGTCTAACAACACTTCTGGCACATGGAAGAAAACTGCACTTCCAAAGGACGTCTAACAACACTTCTGGCACATGAAAGAAAACTGCACTTCCAAAGGACGTCTAACAACACTTCTGGCACATGAAAGAAAACTGCACTTCCAAAGGACGTCTAACAACACTTCTGGCACATGAAAGAAAACTGCACTTCCAAAGGACGTCTAAAAACACTTCTGGCACATGAAAGAAAACTACACTTCCAAAGGACGTCTAACAACACTTCTGGCACATGAAAGAAGACTGCACTTCCAAAGGACGTCTAACAACACTTCTGGCACATGGAAGAAAAATGCACTTCCAAAGGACGTCTAACAACACTTCTGGCACATGAAAGAAAACTGCACTTCCAAAGGACGTCTAACAACACTTCTGGCACATGGAAGAAAACTGCACTTCCAAAGGACGTCTAACAAAACTTCTGGCACATGGAAGAAAACTGCACTTCCAAAGGACGTCTAACAACACTTCTGGCACATGGAAGAAAACTGCACTTCCAAAGGACGTCTAATAACACTTCTGGCACATGGAAGAAAACTGCACTTCCAAAGGACGTCTAACAACACTTCTGGCACATGGAAGAAAACTGCACTTCCAAAGGACGTCTAACAACACTTCTGGCACATGGAAGAAAACTGCACTTCCAAAGGACGTCTAACAACACTTCTGGCACATGAAAGAAAACTGCACTTCCAAAGGACGTCTAACAACACTTCTGGCACATGAAAGAAAACTGCACTTCCAAAGGACGTCTAACAACACTTCTGGCACATGGAAGAAAACTGCACTTCTAAAGGACGTCTAACAACACTTCTGGCACATGAAAGAAAACTGCACTTCCAAAGGACGTCTAACAACACTTCTGGCACATGGAAGAAAACTGCACTTCCAAAGGACGTCTTACAACACTTCTGGCACATGGAAGAAAACTGCACTTCCAAAGGACGTCTAAACACTTCTGGCACATGGAAGAAAACTGCACTTCCAAAGGACGTCTAATAACACTTCTGGCACATGGAAGAAAACTGCACTTCCAAAGGACGTCTAACAACACTTCTGGCACATGGAAGAAAACTGCACTTCCAAAGGACGTCCAACAACACTTCTGGCACATGGAAGAAAACTGCACTTCCAAAGGACGTCTAACAACACTTCTGGCACATGAAAGAAAACTGCACTTCCAAAGGACGTCTAACAACACTTCTGGCACATGAAAGAAAGCTGCACTTCCAAAGGACGTCTAACAACACTTCTGGCACATGGAAGAAAACTGCACTTCCAAAGGACGTCTAACAACACTTCTGGCACATGAAAGAAAACTGCACTTCCAAAGGACGTCTAACAACACTTCTGGCACATGGAAGAAAACTGCACTTCCAAAGGACGTCTAACAACACTTCTGGCACATGGAAGAAAACTGCACTTCCAAAGGACGTCTAACAACACTTCTGGCACATGGAAGAAAACTGCACTTCCAAAGGACGTCTAACAACACTTCTGGCACATGGAAGAAAACTGCACTTCCAAAGGACGTCTAACAACACTTCTGGCACATGAAAGAAAACTGCACTTCCAAAGGACGTCTAACAACACTTCTGGCACATGAAAGAAAACTGCACTTCCAAAGGACCTCTAACAACACTTCTGGCACATTAAAGAAAACTGCACTTCCAAATGACGTCTAACAACACTTCTGGCACATGAAAAAAAACTGCACTTCCAAAGGACGTCTAACAACACTTCTGGCACATAGAAGAAAACTGCACTTCCAAAGGACGTCTAACAACACTTCTGGCACATGAAAGAAAACTGCACTTCCAAAGGACGTATTACAACACTTCTGGCACATGGAAGAAAACTGCACTTCCAAAGGACGTCTAACAACACTTCTGGCACATGGAAGAAAACTGCACTTCCAAAGGACGTCTAACAACACTTCTGGCACATGGAAGAAAACTGCACTTCCAAAGGACGTCTAACAACACTTCTGGCACATGGAAGAAAACTGCACTTCCAAAGGACGTCTAAAAACACTTCTGGCACATGAGAGAAAACTACACTTCCAAAGGACGTCTAACAACACTTCTGGCACATGAAAGAAAACTGCACTTCCAAAGGACGTCTAACAACACTTCTGGCACATAGAAGAAAACTGCACTTCCAAAGGACGTCTAACAACACTTCTGGCACATGGAAGAAAACTGCACTTCCAAAGGACGTCTAACAACACTTCTGGCACATGAAAGAAAACTGCACTTCCAAAGGACGTCTAACAACACTTCTGGCACATGGAAGAAAACTGCAATTCCAAAGGACGTCTAACAACACTTCTGGCACATGGAAGAAAACTGCACTTCCAAAGGACGTCTAACAACACTTCTGGTACATGGAAGAAAACTGCACTTCCAAAGGACGTCTAACAACACTTCTGGTACATGGAAGAAAACTGCACTTCCAAAGGACGTCTAAAAACACTTCTGGTACATGAAAGAAAACTGCACTTCCAAAGGACGTCTAAAAACACTTCTGGCACATAGAAAAAAACTACACTTCCAAAGGACGTCTAACAACACTTGTGGCACATGGAAGAAAACTGCACTTCCAAAGGACGTCTAACAACACTTCTGGCACATGGAAGAAAACTGCACTTCCAAAGGACGTCTAACAACACTTCTGGCACATGGAAGAAAATTGCACTTCCAAAGGACGTCTAACAACACTTCTGGCACATAGAAAAAAACTGCACTTCCAAAGGACGTCTAACAACACTTCTGGCACATGGAAGAAAACTGCACTTCCAAAGGACGTCTAACAACACTTCTGGCACACGATAGAAACGAATACACCCACCTCTACCACACAGCAGTAGAAAGAATATGATGATGATGATAAATTTGAAGAAAAAAAACTGGTGTAAAATTCTTCGTTTCGCTGAGTCTTCTTTGTCAGTGGTTTTTGCACGACATTGGATATTATTTTCTTTATCTGACAATTGGCATGCAGTGGTCCTTAGGAGGGGATCGATATTCTGACATTTGATGACCATGGGGCAAAACAGGGTGCAAGCCCTATACTTGGTCATTTCCTTTTATTTAATGAACGTTATCAATACATCGTGTTGTTTCACCTATTGTTATTATTTTGTTATGGTTGTTATTGTTGTTATTATTAATGATAGTGTTATTGCTGTTTATGTTGTTGTTGTTACTGCCGTTGATACTGTAGTTAGTGACGTGGCTGTTGATGTCGTTGTTGATGTTGATGATGTTGCTATTGTTGAGGCTGATGCCGTTGTTGCTGTTGTTATACTTGCTGATGTTCAGGTTGTCTTTGTTGTTAATGTTGTTGTTGATGCTGTTGCTGGTGTTGATGTTGTTGATATTAATGTTGTGATGTTGCTGATGTTGTTGATGTTGTTGATATTAATGTTACTGACGTTGTTCATGTTGTTGATATTGTTGATATTAATGTTGCTGATGGTGTTCATGTTGTTGATGTTAATGTTGTTTATGTTGTTGTTGTTATTTGTTGTTTATGTTGTTGTTGTTATTGTTGTTGTTGATGCTGCCATTGTTGATGCTGATCCTGTCGCTGCTGTTGATAAAGTTGCTGATGTTTAGGTTGTCTATGTTGACGATGTTGCTATTTCTGTTGCTGATTCTGATGTTATTGATGTTGATGCTGTTGTTGATATTAATGTTGTTGATGTTGTTGCTGATATTGTGTATGTTGTTGTTGATGTTGCTGATGTTGATGGTGCTGATGCTAATGGTTCTGATGTTGTTGATATTTCCGCTGTTGCTGATGATGCTGTTGATGTTGTTGATGTTGATGATGTTGCTGTTGCCAATGCAGTACCTGATGATGTTGCTGCTGTTATTGATGATGGTGTTTTTGTTTGCTGATGCTGTTACTGGTATTATTGCTGTTGATATTATTGATGTTGTTGACGCTGATATTATTGTTATTCTATTGGTTTGTAATCAGACCGTTATTCCAGGACATAATCAGACAGCGATGTCCTGAGTAAAAGTACTGTGATTCGTGACATTTCAGGTACTAAGGAAATTTATATCTCAGCGCACTTTAATGAAGAAATACCCGTGTTAGTGTTAGCAAAGATCCGTTCCTCAATCAATGTTCTATTTTGGTTAGAAATGCGAAAATTGAAACATGGATTCTGGTCACACAACTGGGAGTGGTCCGCCGAGGTCTTTGTGTATGGCAAGGACAAGAATAGCACCACTGCCCCATAGAGTGCATGTCGTTAGAGGCGATTAACTGTGTGACGGGGCATAACACACGACAGGTGGTTTGTTAAGAGCAGAATAGATGGCGCCTAACAGGCTGCGGGTCTACTTTGCTCCAGTGTTTGAGTTTATTAAGATGGACTCGCACATCGGTTAACCACATTTTGTACAGGAGTAAGTTGGGGATTCCATGGCGAAGTGGTTAAGCCGTCGGCCTCATGATCAGGTGGTGTGAGTTCGCACCCGTACTCCGCCGTCTTTTTCACGGGTTATTGAAACGGAGTCCCCTGCATCTCATAGTCACCCCCCTAGTCGTCTTGTCCTTGACTTGCCACTGGGGTCGGGCGGCACGAGACGAGAGAGTGAGGATAATAAAGTAGAGCAGTTAATCCTTACTAAAAAATAGCGCTAGCAAAATAAATTATGCTATCATCGTCTGCGATTGACGGAGGCCTTTGTCTTTGCCTTCCTTGTTAAGTGGGATGCGTTGGCTTCTCGGCCGGAACATGCCGCTCTGCTCCTTTCTACTTAACAACAAGGAGATATATCAGGGAACATCCCATAGCAGGACAGGCCTTAACAAGGAGGGGTGGGTGGGAACGTTTCATAGCAGGGCTCGACTTAACACGGAGGAGTGGCAGGACACTTCCCATAGCAGGGCTGGACTTAACAAGGAGTGGTGGCAGGATAAATCCCATAACAGGGCTCGACTTAACACGGAGGGGTGGCAGGACACTTCCCATAGAATGGCTGATCATAGCAAGGAGGGGTGGCAGAACACATGAAATTGGAGCATGATGACACAGCTTACTGTTCAACTTCTACAGTCATTTGAACGTACATCTGGTCGCCAATAAATAAATAGCTACTGGTAGCTTACACGACAATACAAAATTGTATCGTTATATTTTATAACCATTTGAACCCTGGCTTCGTAATTAAGAAGAGACAATAATATCACTGCGACCTACCAAGCATGTAAAACAACGATGACAGTACGGTTGTTAATGGCACTGGAAACCTCATCCAGTAAAATTAAGTAACAGAGAAGCTACCCCTAAAAAGGATGTACATGCTCAACACAGGCTTCATGTAAACAGGCAAGCTATAATGGCGGTCTCTTGTTAACGATAGTGGGGAAAATTGTAATGGACTGTGTTCTGAAGCAAGGATCTTAAACTAGCCGCCAGCAGCTTGATTTCCGTTGTAGTTTGTGAGGAAGAGTTAATAAAGAGTACGCCATTATACAGGAGCTGGAAAACAAACTAAATGTATATGAACAAGAATGTACAAGAAAATGATTGAATATACCCTGGAACCAGTTCATAACTAATGACTTTATAAGAACAGAGACAAACCAACTATACGTATCGACCATCATCAGGAAAAAACGATGGACATACATCAGACATGTCCTTAGAATGGACAACAATCGTCTTCCAATGAAGGTTGGATAAGAAATGGGGTTGGAAAGGACACCGCGTTACGGAAAGCACCAGTAAATGTGGTTACACAGGCTCTAACATGGAGTCCACAAGGACAATGGAGACGAGATAGACCAAGAAACAACTAGAGAAAAGACTAAAAATGAACCTTGGTCCCTGTACCACAAGAGTAGGGAGAAAGGGGAGACCAGGATCGAACTTGGTGGCGGAGAGATTGTCAATGGGCTATTCCTCGACGGGCATGAATGATGATGATGAATATAACACAATATAACGTTTAAACCAGTTTGGTTCAACTGAAGGGTTGTTGTTGTTGTTGTTGTTGTTTCGAATGCCCTCAATGAGTAGATTTATTCTTTTGTGTTCACTGAAAAGGACGTTCAGCGGCGGGTTGCAGTAGCTTTCCTCACATCCCAAGCGTGCTGATGAAGGTGGACCGGGGTCCGGCATGTTGCTGTGCTATGCTTGGCTTAATCTGCGTGTTGTTCACTACAACGGGGATTACGTCGATACACCACCTCGTTAGCCAAGCCGCCATGAAAATATTCCGTTTCCAACGAGGGCTACGAGGAGGCCGAGGTGAGGGTCTTGGCCAGTATATTTTACCTGACCTAGACTAACATGTCTGATCAGTATGTTATGCCTGACCAGACGTTAGTCTTCCTCCACTAACTAAAGGGAATACACTAACATGTGCGCTTATGTGACAAGACAATGACGTCAAAGCCACTGTCGACTGTAAAATGTTCTAGTAACTGTAGCACAGAGTCAGAGGTCTTGCAGACTGGAGCAGAAACTCTTATGGCAGATGAAAACACTGAGAAACAAGTTGTCAGTGGTTGTGCACTTGCGAGCAAGCAAAATACAGACCTAAAGAAATAAGAGTGGTACTCTATAAATTATTACATTGGTCCAAAAGAGTTGTGTTGGACGATGAGGATAATGTCTGGTAAGGTAAAACACACTGATCAGAGAATGTTAGCCAGCGTCAGTAGAAATATACTGGCCAAGACCCTCACCTGACCTCCTCTTTGGTCGTCCTGGAAACAGACTGTTGTCGAGGACAACAGTCTGGCTAATAAGGGGAAGTTCGACGCGATTCCTGTAGTAGTTAGCGACACGTAGACGAGGTCAAATATAGCACAACCGCCTGGAAGACCCCGGTCCACCTTCATCAACACGCTCGAGATGTGAGGAAAGATACTGCAACCCGCCACTTAACGTCCTTTACAGGGCGCACAAAAGAGTAACCTTCTCATTGTAGGCATTCGCAAACAACAACAATAAGAGAGTTGTGATACAGTAGATTCGATCTTGGTGCAACATTTTTAGCAATTAAGACTGACTGTCAATCTATTGTGGACAACTACCACAACATGATACAGGTATGAATTGCAGAAGAGCCAATAGGTTTGCCAGGTGTAGATACAGAAACAAGCAAGAAGTAGAGCCCCAACCAAATCACGCATAATATCAGCTCTACAAAGGTGAGCAGGCAGTAATCTTTAGACTCCACGCAGCCCACAAAAAAACCGAGGTACTATATGTTTAACAAACTAAGAAAAGGACATACAGATTAATGTGTCTGCTGCACTGATAAAATGACTGCCGAACATCTGCTACAAAGGTGTCCAACATACAGGAAACAGAGAAAGCAAGTGTGACTATCACCGACACCTTTGCTGGACAAGTTCTAAGGCGATACCATCAGCCCCAGGCTAACCTCTGCTCTCTTTAGATATATCCAAGTTGACGTCTGAAAGCGTATGAAGAAGAACAGAGCAGCTAAAAATCGTAATAAGGGGTGATCTTGGAAAGGAAAAATTATGTAGCAGTGGATTATCTGTCAACGGTCAATGACTTGTTGGTAGTGTTGGCACCATAGTCAGCTAACCATAGCTGTCAAACCTGACTCCGTATCCTTGAAACAGGCTGCAGTCATGCGGTCTAACTAAGACAAATTTGGAATTGCGAAGAAGACAAACAATGTCCTACAAATTGCGAGCTGAAATAGGATGTGTCGGTGGTAGCGGCGCAAATAATCTAGTCTCGCTGTAAAGTACGACACAATTGTACAATGTCATTATAGGATTAAAGCGGAAGAAGATGAAGGAGAACATGAAAAGGAAAAAGTTGAAGAAGGAGAAGAAAAATATGATAGAAGAAAGAGAAAGAAGAAGAAGAAAAGGCAGAAGAAACAGAAGAAGAAGATAGAAGAACAAAAAGATGCATGGAGATGATGAAAGAAGACGATGAAAGAAGAAGAAGGAAGAAGAAGACGGAAGAAAAATACGAATATGATACAAGAAGAAGCAGAAGAAGAAGAACAAGAAGAAGAAGTTGAAGATGAAGAAGAAGACGAAGAAGAAGACGAAGGAGATTAAGAAGAAGATAGAGGATATAATAGATAGAAGAAAAAGACGAAAAATAAAAAGTAGAAGAAAGGAGAGAGGAGAAGAAAAAGACAGAAGAGGAAGATTGAAGAAAAAGAAGAAGAAGAAGAACAAGAAGAAGAAGAAGAAGAAAAGGAAGTGGAGTTAGAAGATGAAAGAAATAGATGGAAGAGGACGGAAGAATAAGCTGAAATAAGATGATGGAAGAAAAAGGAAGAAGTCAATAGTAGAAAAAGATTATAGAAGAAGGAGAAGAACATAAGAACAAGAAGATACCAAAAAGAAAAAGAAGAAGAAGAACATAGAACAAGGAGAAAAAGATAGAAGAAGAAGAAAGAAGAGGAAGCTAGAAGAAGAAAAAGAAAAACAGAAAACAATCAGGAACGTTACTGAACTTCATCACAAGCTTTCAACAACAACAACAAAAACACGTAAAACATAATACTGCACCATCTTTTCCCTTTCTAAGCCTCCGAACAAACATGAAGAAAGCTTGAATGTCCCAATCCCATTCTCCTAACATTCACATCATCAAGCTCCCGCCACAGCATCCTCATACTTCATTCTAACCCTCCAACGTTTCTCCCGGTGGCGTAGAAACTGATCAAGATTTTAAGCTCTGTCTCGTCGATCGGTTGACGTCATAAGTAGGCAGATCACATTAAGTTTGTTCAAGCGATAATGGAAGTATTAGCACTGCTATATAAGCTGCAATGAAAACCAATGAAACATGACAAAAGTGTAGTCCCAGACATATCTTGCAAGAAACTTTTGATTGACTAACAAACCTTCTTCACAGTATCTATGAGATAAGAGAAATCATGTCAGTTATGATGCACTCCCTGTTTATCGTTTTTGTCGTCATCACAACCATCGTTACCACCAAACCATAAGCACAACCACCACAATTACCACCAACATCCTCTAAACCATAATTATCATCATAACAATCAACATCATCATCACCATCAACATCATCATCGCCCTCACCATCAACATCTACATCATCACCATCATCAATACCATCATCTTTACCATCAGCAGCATCATCACATCTATCATTACCATCAGAAACACCATCGTTATCACCATCATCATCATCAATATCATCTTCATCACGTTCAACATCATCATTACCATAACCACCATCATCATCTCATCACCAACATCATCATCAAATCAACATCATCATTACCATCACCATTACCATCATCATCATGATCATCTTCATCACCATCACGACCATCATTCTCACCATCACCAAGTACCGTTTCTGTAGAAGAGGTTGACGTTAATGGATCTCCAGATGACTCTCTCCCGTACCAGGCCAGAATCCGTCCAGAGTAGATCAGCGAGCGGTGATTCGATTTCTAACAGCTGAAGAATGTCGACCAGTTGACATTCATTGCAAAATGCAGGCAGTGTATGGGGACAAAAGTGTGTCGAAGACAACAGTGATGAACTGGACAATGATATATAAAGAAGGACGTCAGTTAATGAAAGATCTTCTGAGACCAGGTCAGCCGAATATTGTTGCGTCAGAAGCTGTCATTGCCAAAATTGATGCAGCAATTCGGAGGGCCGTCGCCGGAGCTTATAATTTGCAAGCAGAATAATTCGCTGTGTTGCTAGGAACAGTTCAAATGTTGGTTAGCAAGAAACTGAAGTATTGGAAGGTGCTTTCGAAATGGGTACCTCGGTTGCTGACCAACCACCATGAAAAACTATGCAGGGGATGGAGTTTGAACCAATTGCTGCGATACGAGGAGGAGGAAGAGGATTCGTTTCTTTTGCAAATTGTGGCAGATGATGAATCGTGGTGTAACCACTTTGAGCCGAGCAGTAAAACTGCTAGCATGCAATGGAAACATCCAGGATCACCGAAACCAAAAAAAAATCAAGTCATTTATGCTGGTATGGTTATGCTGACAGCGTGTTTTGACAATGAGGGACTTTTGTTGGTAGACTTTAAAGAGTCTGGCGTGAACATTAATGCTATCTGCTACAGTGACACACTAGACAAGCTGCATTAAGCAATCAAGAATAAACGACCCGGCATGCTTTCGCGTAGTGTGATTTTGTTGCACGACAGTGCGCGTCCACATGTCGCAAACATTGTTCAGAAAGCATTAGCACAGAAAAGGTTGGAAGTACTGCCACCCCCTTTCTATAGCCCCGATATGTCCCCTTGTGACTTTCATTTGTTCAGGTCTTTAAACAAATTATGAAGAGACATAGATTCGACTCCGATGTAGACGTCATGGCCTCGGTGACAAAGCACTTGAAAGAACAACCAAAGTCTTTTATTTCGGACAGCATCATCCGTCTACCCAAGCAGTGGGATCCGTGTCTGAATGCCTATGGCGACTTTTCTAACTAACCCTGTGGCATGTTTGCTTCATAACAATTGCTATATGTAATTCTGTCACACCAAATGATGTAACTTTCAAATGTTTATAATAGACCCACTGGGTCTGGTTTCATTTGAACACTCCTCGTATATATATATATATATATATATATATATATATATATATATATATATATATATATATATATATCATCTTCATCATTAGCTCTTTCCATTTTGTCAGACGATAGTAATTGTGCTTTGAAAAGGTATGCAACTACAGTCCATGACGGTAGCGAATGTGACTCGTAAGACCAATCCGGGTAGAGAAGCATCTTTCACAGAGTGTGCAAGAAAAATTAGGACCGTTTGCGGCATCGCATGGTATGGCGTGTCTTCTCAAACTTTGAGTCTTTAGCCTATCAGCAATCAGTATCTCCTTTGACTGTATTCAATGCTTAATCCTGCCCCACCATGTAACACGATCCATGGCGTCCTGTTCCCATGATTCCAAATTCCTCACTCAAATCCCCTCAGGCGGGCGATCTGGACATAATGCATTCAATATATTCCAAGTATACTCACATATCTCTCAACTTAAGTCGATCTGCGTATACACACAACTCTAGAACGTACCTCGTTCCTTTGGTCTACACACACCACACACCCATCTAGATCTCACCTAGTCGATCTACATACTGGCTTAACTCGTCAGGACATACCTCGTTCACAATGTGTCCTGCGTACAACACACGTTCAGATTATCTATTAATACAAAACTCCCACACACCCCTATTTGAGCGGCTGGCCCCGACTCAAAATGGCGTATGCTGCTTGAGCGATCCTGTTCTATCTCCAACATTCTTACAACAGTCTTTCAATCGCTCCTCTATCTAAGTTGGTGAGCTAAACCAGACTTCTATCTACATTCACTCATACCCTCTCCATGCCAGCCTGCTTGAGCTAAACTTTGGCTAGTGTTATATACTCTCAAGCAGTATCAGCGCTATCCAATGGATCTCTGGGGGATGGCTCTATTCAGTCGTTATTGGGACGAATTACTCTGAACACCCGTCACTCATTTATCGCAGCAAGCTCCGCTACCCTCCCGTCTGTCACACACCCCGCACTGTTCAAATCGGAACGCCAGTGGTCAGTTCCTACCTGTACATTCTTTCCCCAACTCCGATTTCCTTTGCTTAGATGGTGAGTGGCATTGGCGTAGTGACCAGACAGAGAGTGACCTTGGCACGCATTCAGGTACCTTTGTTCTCATCACATCACCCCTGCCCTAAACACTCATGCTCGGGGTGGAACTGTTACACTGTTAACACCCAAAAGGCTGTCACAGAGCGACATCATAATGTCACCCCGATCCATTCCCAAAGCCCACAACAAGACATCTTTGAGACGAGGAATCAGTTTTTCCTTGGCATAAATCTTATAGGGCATGGCCAGGGTGTTGATCCTCAAACAAGCCCATAAAGGCTTGACGATGCCTCTTTGTGACTTTAGTATCCTCTCCATTCTTAGTTCGACCCATTCTTCGCCAAGGGGTGGGGACCCTTGAGCGGGTTCTAAACTCAGGCTCCAGTCGTTTCTGTCGCGGGCGAGTGTCGTCCAGTGGGAAGGTAGTCTTATCTGTTGTAGGGTCGTGCGTGTTGTGCTTTTCTAGTGAATGTCACCAGCGAGGTCGTTCCCGATGTCTCTTTTTGTCGTGCGAGTACCACATGGCGGTTATGGTACTCCATCTATCGGCTTGTCTTCTAACTATATGGCCTGTCCAGCGATGGTTTGAGCTGTTGACGTGCTGTAGGACATCCCTGATGTGTGACGTTCTCCGGATGTCGTTATTGTGTAGTTCCCTTTTGCCGTTTTTGTCTAAGAGTTATTCTCACGAGGCGTCCTGATTTGCTAGTTTTGATATTACTTGCTTTTCATCACATGAGTTTTCAATAAGTTGGTGTTTTAGCATGTACTTCCAAATTAAAGCATTTTTATTTCCTTTCTACTTCCATATTGTGCATTGTATCTCTTTCCACTTCTAGAAGCATACATTTTCTTTCTTTCTAATTCCAAATGTATGTTCCAAATTCTGTTTTTCTTCATCGACTATTTTCCCGAAACTGCTCCATTATTTTACGTCCTGAAATTTTGATCTCTTTTTTGTTCATATGCCTATATAAATAAAATTAACAGTTCATTGGCTGCATTTCCAATTTTTAAAAATGACAGGTTTAATGTCAGAACCCCTTAGTTTTGTGGCTATTGGACTTTCCCAGCAGTCAGTATAGCAGCATGCCCTTCCTGGTCTAGACATATATTTTCCCCCACATTTATTTGAAATGATCACGTTTGAGCATACGATGTATATAACATGACCTTATACTTCGCTTGATATTGCAGCACTCAACTTCTTGTTGCTTTTTTCGTTGCGTTTATCGTGGTATGCGTTTCAGCGTAAAGTTATAAAGAGATCGCTAAAAATTGTCCTACTGTGCGACTCATGAACAGTGATATTCACCGCCTCAGATATCTCTGTAAGAAACATTTTTCATTGTCGGCCTTGAATCTGTTGTATCTTTTTTCTTTTTTTCTTTTTCGTTCGCCTTATTTTTCTAATCCCCATGCGGCGTCCGTTGCACTGTTGTATTTATTTTGCGCCTGTCGGCTGTGTGCATTCTAGTTCAGCATGCATGTTATGTATGTAAGGGTCTGGTTCCTCGTGCATTTTCTAAGGTTTGCTTACCTGGAGTAACGGTCGGTGCTGTGCTGGAGATTGAACCCAGCACCTTCGAGTTGTCAGCCGTGTCACTTAACCACTAGCCCACGCCGTTTCCAGCTCTGTTGTATGTAAATAGCATTGCTTGTTGGGGGGTTTCTCTGAAGTGGTAGGCTTGTTACGTCTCCAAACCATTTCCGTTGCTGTCTTTTAATGTAGTTCAATACTGGTGTTGTTCCCACTAGTCTACTGATGTCATCGTTCCTGACCCTGTCTCTCCTTGTCACGAATATTATTTTTTGGAGCTATTTCATTATTGTCCTTACGATGTGTCATTTTTTTTTTGATGTTAGTGTCTTGTTTTGACATTGAAAGCATGGTGTCTCAACCAACATCGTACATACATCTAATAGTGTTGGTGTCTCAACGAAAATCGTACATACATCTTATAGTGTTGGTGTCTCAACGAAAATCGTACATACATCTTATAGTGTTGGTGTCTCAACGAAAATCGTACATACATCTTATAGTGTTGGTGTCTCAACGAAAATCGTACATACATCTTATAGTTTTGGTATCTCAACGAAAATCGTACATTCATCTTACAGTGTTGGTGTCTCAACGAAAATCGTACATACATCTTATAGTGTTGGTGTCTCAACGAAAATCGTACATACATCATATAGTGTTGGTGTCTCAACGAAAATCGTACATACATCTTATAGTTTTGGTGTCTCAACGAAAATCGTACATTCATCTTACAGTGTTAGTGTCTCAACGAAAATCGTACATACATCTTATAGTGTTGGTGTCTCAACGAAAATCGTACATACATCTTATAGTGTTGGTGTCTCAATGAAAATCGTACATACATCTTATAGTGTTGGTGTCAGGACAGAAATCTTACATACAACTTATAGTGTTGGCGTCAGGACAGAAATCTTACATACAACTTATAGTGTTGGTGTCTCAACGAAAATCGTACATACATCTTATAGTGTTGGCGTCAGGACAGAAATCTTACATACAACTTATAGTGTTGGTGTCTCAACGAAAATCGTACATACATCTTATAGTGTTGGTGTCTCAACGAAAAACGTACATACATCTTATAGTGTTGGTGTCTCAACGAAAATCGTACATACATATTATAGTGTTGATGTCAGGACAGAAATCTTACATACAACTTACAGTGTTGGTGTCAGGACAGAAATCTTACATTCAACTTTCAGTGTTGCTGTCAGGACAGAAATCTTACATACAACTTATAGTGTTGGTGTCAGGACAGAAATCTTACATACAACTTATAGTGTTGGTGTCAGGACAGAAATCTTACATACAACTTATAGTGTTGGTGTCAGGACAGAAATCTTACATACAACTTATAGTTTTGGTGTCAGGACAGAAATCTTACATACAACTTATAGTGTTGGTGTCAGGACAGAAATCTTACATACAACTTATAGTGTTGGTGTCAGGACAGAAATCTTACATACAACTTATAGTGTTGGTGTCAGGACAGAAATCTTACATACAACTTATAGTGTTGGTGTCAGGACAGAAATCTTACAAACAACTTATAGTGTTGGTGTCAGGACAGAAATCTTACATACAACTTATAGTTTTGGTGTCAGGACAGAAATCTTACATACAACTTATAGTGTTGGTGTCAGGACAGAAATCTTACATACAACTTATAGTGTTGGTGTCAGGACAGAAATTTTACACACAACTTATAGTGTTGGTGTCAGGACAGACATTTTACATACAACTTATAGTTTTGGTATCAGGACAGAAATCTTACATACAACTTATAGTGTTTGTGTCAGGAGAGAAATTTTACATACAACGTACAGTGTTGGTTTCAGGACAGAAATCTTACATACAACCTATAGTGTTGGTGTCGAAATGATCAGCTTTATCCGACGGAAACCCAAAGCTGACTGCTAGCGTCAGGATCAACAACCCAGAGTTGCCAGAACCCTTCTCTACCCCCGCGTGATAATCCTAAAAAATAGGCTGCAACAGAGCAGGCTGGTTAAGGAGAAGCGATCTAAAATGGAAGGCTAACTCGGTACCTGAAGATGATATGCTCAAGTTGGATGTGTCGGACCGAAAATTGCAAATATCGCAGCCAAGTTATAAACTACAACGCATTCGGTTCTCGTATACTTGACGTTTGCTATTTACTTGAATCACCAACGACGGATCATCCAGAGAATAGAGGAAAGACATGCTCAGACAACCTTACAACCACTCTCGCGACTGATCAACCAGAGGGTAAAGTCCAATGAAAAGACATGCTTAGACAACTTTACAACCACTCTTACGACTGGCCAACCGGTGGACAGTGATGTGACATAACCAAAGCCAGAGCCAAGAAAATCGTCAACATCTAGAATGACAGAAAGAAAAAACTTGTTTTTCGTCAGACAGACACCCTTTTGCCCCGAGGTGTTTTATAAAGCTATAAAACAGCAGAGTGGAGAGGCGCAGCGACACATTAGCAGGATGTGTCCATGCGTTAACAAAGCAGTTACTTAATGGATGTCTGCTTTGTTACATGGGGAGTGCAAGTGAAAGGACCCCCCACCCCACCCCCCACACACCCCCCCCCCCCCCCACCAGGAAAATAAGAATGATATAATTGTTCTCAAGGCGACAGAGAGCAGGGACTAATGGTTGTGTGCGCTATTTATCGAGATTAGCGTCGAGAAAACAAGTGAAGGCAGATGTAATAAACTCTTTGTACATGTCAAAACAGCACATGTGGGCCATCAGAAACGGATAAACTTGTTACAGCATAGTCTAAACACAATTCATCATCACAGAAGATCGGGTCTAAGTGAAACGAGAATACAACAATACTGGGCTAGAACATTAAGAGGTTACAACAATGTGAGGTTATATGCAAAACTACAACAATACGACCCTACAACAACACGAGTCTAATACAATACGACTGTACAACAACACGAGTCTACAACAACACGAGTCTACAACAACACTAGTCTACAACAACACGAATCTAAAGCAACACTAGTCTAAAACAATACAACTGTACAAAAACACGAGTCTACAACAACACGAGTTTACAACAAAACAAGTATACAACAATACGACTCTACAACAACACGACTCTACAACAACAGGACTCTACAATAATACGACTTAACAACAATACAACTCTACAACAATACGAGTCTACAAAAATACGACACTAAAACAATACGAGTCTTCATAAATACGAGACTTCTGTTTAACCACATTTAGAGTGTCTATTCTGTTATCAAACTGTTTGTTCACATCCCTTGTTTTCTCACCGTATAATAATGTTGAATATATATAGAAGACCTTTTGGCAACTGTCAAAAAAAAGGAAACTCGCTTGGTACGGTCACATATCGAGATCAAATGGTCTTGCAAATACAATCCTCCACGATAAGGTGTATGGCAGACGACGAAGAGGCCGTCCCAAAAAGAGATGGGAGGTTAACATAAAAGAATGGACCAATCTCCGACCAGAAGAGTCACAGGCCGTTGACAGAGAAGGGTGGCGTGGTGCTGTGAGGGTGTCTCCATGTGTGCCCCAACGACCTCGCCGGTTACGGGATGACCTAACCTGACCTGACATATATACCCCAATGAGTCTCATTTTTCGTGTATTGCTGATTTGCCTGGATGCCAATAAATTCCTCATCAAATAAAAATACACTTTTGGCATTCCTTCTCTTTTCGTCATTCCCCTCTCACATCTACCAACACTTGTAATTATCTGTCCCAGATACAAGTAGCTCTCTACCTGTTCCTTTCATGTGATTCTCAAAGCTGATAACTTTCTCTTTCATCCAATTACTTATCTCAACGTTGCACTGTCCAACTGCCAATGAGATGCATATGGTTTTAGCGTTGGTAAAACAAGAACTTGCCGATGCCATTTCAGTTCAGTTCATCCAGTAACCCATCAGGTCGTTAGGGCAAACATGAAGACACTCCCAAAATCTCACACCATCCCTCTCTATCGCCGCCTGACGTATCTCACCGGGACGAAGGCCTGACCACTCAGTGATGTTGCCCACCAATCTCTTCCTTGGACGTCCTCGCCCTGTCTGTCCCGGTACGGATCCAAAGAGTATCGAGTTGGATCTCGCGACGTGCCCGCACCAGGCCATCTTTTGTCTTTTGATAGCTGTGAACAGATCTTCAAAAGGACCGATAGCGTCTTCAACTGTCTGTCGTATTTCTACGTTCGTGACATGATCTTTATATGTAACATTTAGGAGTTTTCTATAGCACCTCATTTCCATTGCATGTATTGTGCCCTGGATATCTGCTGTAATGGTCCAGGTCTCGCAGGCATACATAAATATTGACAGCACCAAAAAGCGCATTAGTCCAACTTTTATGCCGAGAGGGGGGGGGGGGGGGGGGCTGCTTGTCTTGCCATATAGGTTTCAGCCGAGTCAGCGCCGCTGTTGTTTGTGCTATTCTTACAATTACCTCTGGCTTCGATCCCTCTTCGCTGTTCAACGATCCCAGATATTTGAAACGTTTTACCACTTCAAGTTCCTGCCCATTTGCCTCTATTACAGATTTAAACCCTGCTATGTTATTGGTCAGGAGCTTTGTTTTATCTGCATTTATTTCTATACCAAATCTCAAGGCCGCTCTATCCAAGCTACCAATCAACTCCTGGAGTGCCCTTTCTGCGCCTGCCAATACATCAATATCATCAGCAAATCGTAAGTTTGTGATAAGCCTGTCACCTATTTTAACCATGCCAACATGTCTTTTTAAGGTCGTCTCCATTATTCTCTCCAAGAATATATTGAAGAGTGTTGGGGAGAGTATACATCCCTGTCCGAAACATCCGACATCAGCTAGGAGTACCAGGTTAGCCTTCCCTCCTCAGTCCCTTCTACATACACAGGGTGCTCTATTGCAGCTTGTTATCCAGAAAACACAGCGTGAAGGTGGGTAAAGGTCTTGGCAGCTCTATGGGTCACTGACCACTGCATCTCAGCATCTTGATACCTTCATTTAATATGATTTATTATTTCTGTTATGTACCCATTAGAGCTAAGTTTCTGAGTAAATGGCGAAGGAGATGGATACTGATGGTTCCCGCAGCACGTTGGTTGTACACACTTCTGCTCCGTTCTGTCTTGTGCCACAGTCCGTTAGAAAACAAAGATCTGTCGTCTGTGGATTTCTGATTCATCTATAGCAGTGTCGTCATCACACAGGTGGTCACTGAAGAGCGACAAAGATGGCGCCCGACCGGCTGCTTGTCTACATTGCTCTGGTGTTTTAGTCCATTATAGATGCCGCAAGACCACGGATTTGCCTGGAATTCACACTAGTCGACGACTTACGCTTGTGTTCATGGAAACGTGTCGTTGTGTTCTATCTGGACTAGTCCATTTTTCGTGTTTTCTTTCCCCTATTATCCTGACCTGGGCATCGGCAATAGGTATTAGCACTGCGCTTAAACCAAGGTCAAATTTTCATGGTCTAGTTCAAACGACTGAACTTCACGACATTTGGCGCCCCTCGCCCTAGCTGCAGACAGTGTCGGTGTTTGTGTAACTGAAATTTAGACAAGCCTAAAATGGACCGGAACACAGCCCGTGAGAGATGTCACTACGATTTCTTACGCTGTTATGGAAAAGGCACGACCCACAACGATATATGTCACCCCCCTCAGCTGCCTTGCGGGATACCTGTTTACGGGAAAGGCTTCGAGTGTAAACCCTGAGGAAAAATCGACATCCTGTCCTATTTCCAGTCGTCTCGATATAATCTTGCCACTTTCCAAAGGTAGCTTAGGACCAGAGAGTGAGGTTGACAGAAGGCGCAGTTTCTTTCTCACTTTAATCCAAATCACCGCACATGTCACCCATTTCAGCGAACACAGCAAGAGAACAGACTGTCAATACCGCTAAACAAAGAGAATTGTCTTCATCACTTGTGATGGACGAACATCAGGTCATTGACGACTTCAAAATGTCACTCCCTTCCACGTTTAATTGACACCCCAAAGTTTGCCTGTAAAGCTAGGTTGTCATCTCTTTCGCTACCCAGAATGACCAAGGCAGTAGGTCGACACCAGCAGATCTAGGTTTAATGCATCTACAGCTGCCATTTACTCATGCTCTATCCAGCTTTTCTGTACTTTCCGAGTCAAGGATTGGGATTTTAACACGGTGACTGTCCCTGTTCAAGAGACCACAGATAGCCATCTTAAAGCTGCAGTCACTACTTCCTCCTCCACCTTTTGTACTGAAAGGTTGCCCGCTCAGCACAGCGACAACCTGCTATTTCACTGTAGATCAGTGGTTCCCAAACTGTTTCGGTCCATCGTACCCTTAGTGTTCCAGAATATTTCCACGACACCCCGAGTCAGCAAATACGTCTACTTAAGTACTGTAGTTGCGATCATGAGTCAGCTCTGACGGCCTCTCCAGAAACTATCGTATTTGACACCACGCTAGAGTATTATAACCCAGTAGATGGTTTACTATATAGTGAGGTTATTATTCTTAAGAACCGTACCAGTAACACGTCTGTACAAATGTGTACCCTACTGGACATTATTCATACACCCTCTGTGGTTGTTAAGGAACCATAATTCTACTGCACAGCACTGGAGACTAGGAGACACATTGTTCTGCATTCTCGTGTCTTCTTCTTCTGCGTTCGTTCTCAATCTTCCGCTACCAATACATGAACAAGGCTTTGCAAGTAGCAGGTTGTAGTCCGGATAACGGAATGCGTTGTGTCGTTAGTGTACAGCTTGAATTCAATATTTGCGACGTTAGGTCCGACACATCCGTCTTCGGCAGCATTATTGTGTCTGAAATATGCCATAAAGGCACAGTGGCTCAATACCTTTGCTTTGAACTTTTGGTTATACATCTAGAGTCTCAGGAGTTTGGCATAACTAGCAGTCAATTGGTGGATGGGAGTGTGCACAGTGAAACCTGTCTTTGATACAGTATCTCGGAGCGGAGCATAGTCACTAACTTATGTCCCACACTGATGTGACAGTCCCTTGCTAGCTTCAGACCTGGATTGGTAGAAAATCCACAGATATACCAGCAAACAGGTTTCCCGCAACAATACCATACGGCATTGGGCTAAAAGGCAGGTTTCTATAAGCCGCCGAATTCAAAACCAATCAACCAACCAACAGTTGCAGTGCGCATTTGAAGAAAACATTGGAATGTTTCACGACACTCTGTAAGTCAAACACGGTCGCCAGAGTGCCGAAACACACAGTTTTAGAACCACTGCTCCAGCCGATTAGCCCCAACCAGATATCTCACCGAGCAGCACTGATCCATCGCTGTATGATTTATTAGCATAAATTAGGCTACTACCAACTAATTCAAACCTTTGAGCTTGACACGTGATGATGGCTAGGCTAACACGGAGATTAATGGATTTAAAGACCGTCAAGAAGAAATGGAGGACTAGTATCGTTTGGAGCGAAGAAAGATCTTGGAATAAACTAAACTGATTATACTGGTTTAGAATGTTCTACAGAGCATGTCTGAAAAGGCAAGTAAAGTAACCAATGGCATTACTGCCGTAGGGGTGTGAGGTGTTAGCGATCCCACGTTTCAAAAGCCCGGCTATATGAGGGCGGTAGCTATCTCCTCTCCCTTCTCGGACTTAACCGGTACACATTTAAGGCTGGATCAACCCAGCCTGTATACAACCAGCTTATTGCACTCTACTTTACTAAAAATAATTGGGAGCATACAATGTATTTTTGCATGCAATAGCTGAGCCTACCTGTGGCAATGCATTCCAAGCATTCACCATTCTCTGACTAAACAAACATTTCCAAATACCTAATCTAGACCTTTCTTTAAACAAATTGAAGCTGTTTCCTCTTATTCTTGTAGCCGGCTGTACTTTTTAAGAACTTAGTATAGTCTAATGTATTCTTTCCATTGAGTAATTTATAAATCCGCCTTAAGAAAATGCAAATACTTTGGTCACATCAAGAGACACAACGGTCTTAAGAGAACAGTGATGGAAGGTCAGGTCCCAGGCAAACGAGGAAGGTGTAGACCAAGAAGACGATGGCAGCAAGATATCCAGGAATGCCTGAGTATGACGATGGAGGAGGCTAGAGTTTTGGCAAGAGAACGAGTTTCTTTCAGACTGTGATGGGAGCGACGTTCTACAAAGGGCATGCTACATGATGATTTCTTAAGTCACCTCGAATTCTTCTCTTTTCTAGACACTATTGACCAGTTTTCCTGTCTTTCGTCAAAACTATATTTTTTTTGTATAACGCTATCAGTTGTGTAGCTCTTTTTTGTATCCTTTCCAATAAGGTGACATCCACTCTATGACAATGACTCTACGCCTGAATATATCACTCCAATTCAGTAGTGTGTTGTGGTTGAATTCTACTCAGGTATGGGTTAATTTGTCAAAATAGCTCAAACACACCTTGAAATAATACGGCAGGCAGACTAGCAAATAAGAGATCAGAAGAAGAATAGCCAGATCGATCAACAACTTGATAAACACGTCATAGAAAAATCAAATAAGGAATGAAGAACAAAAGAGGCACGACAACATCAAGATGGCACCAGAGGAGCACATGATGACAAAACTAACAATGAATGAACTGAATGAGGAATGATAACCTTAAAGAAAAAGAAATGGCCCGGAAAAGATTGGATAACAAATGAAATGCTGATGTGGCTGGGCCAAACAGCAAAGAGGAAGTTACTGTCAGTCCTGAACCAAAGCTGGAAAAGGGGAATTGTACCGCAGGCATGGAAAGATGCTGTACTTATACCAGTACCAAAGAAAGAAAAAGATGGAACAGATCCAAATGGATACAGGCCCATCAGTTTACTGAGCTGTGTAGGTAAACTGATGGAGCGCATGATAAACACAAGACTGATGTGGCACCTGGAAGTAAAACACATATTAATTCCACAGCAAGCAGGATTTAGACACAGATCCACTGAGGACCAGATCACTCTCATAGCTCAGGAAATAGAGGATGTTTACCAACGGAAAAAGCATACAGTAGCGGTTTGGGTGGATTTAGAGAATGCATTTGACAAGGTATGAAATGAGGGACTTAAAGTCAAGCTACGAAGAAGTGAAGTAGGCCCTAACATTGCTGGATGAGTGGGCGAAATCATGGCTGGTCAAAATAAATGAAGAAAAAACAACATGTACGATATTTTCCCTTTCAAATAAAACCGCAGAACACCAAAATAAGTCTTTATGACAAATATCTGCGGCTTAACGACAACACAAACTACTTGGGTGTCACATTTGATCGGCGCATGACATGGAAAAGTCAGATCGAGAGAAACCGAATGAGAGCAAGACAGAGAATGGCAATCATGAGGAAACTTGCTGGCACAAGCTGGGGAGCAGACGAAAGAATACTGAAGAAACGGTACACTGGGAGAGTCAGACCAGTTCTCGAGTATGGCATTGCGGTAACAACAAAATTAGCAAACTTCAAAACCAAGCCATTAGAGTTATAACAGGAGGCATGAAGTCAACGCAAATTGTAGAACTTGAAAAGATTACAAATCTGCAATCCATGACCGATAAAAGAGACAGCACAGCCCAGCAGCAAGCAGAGAAACTCAGAAGACTGCCAGACCATCCAATGCATCAGAGACTAAATAGATTTGGAAATGGGAAACTAAAGCGGAAAAACTTTGCAGAAATAGCCAAAGCAAAGATGAGTGAAGACCCTATGAACACCATAACAACACCAAAGCCCATCCCTACTGTACGCAAACCTACCTGGAAGCAGCATATCATTCCGGAGGTGGTATAAAATATACCAGGTATTGGAAACAAGAATAGCCAGACTAAAAAAGAAAGAAGAGACATAACCCTGTGGCACATAGCGAAAAACTACCCAAGCATGGACTGGACCCATGCGTACACCGACGGTTCTGAAACAAACACAACACAGAATATAGGGGCAGGAGTATTCCTGAGCCTAACAAATGATAGAAAAATAACACTGTCGGTGTCAACTGGAAAATTCTCAAGCAATTTGAGAGCGGAGGCAGAGGCAATGAAGGCTGCAATAGAAGCAATGCTGACAGTCGAAAGCAATGAAAGCCAGATAGTCCTGTTTACAGATGCCCTGTCCGTGGTTACAGCACTAAAAAGCCAGAAAAATACAGAACTTAATGATTTAAGAGCAGTACTCTGTCAACTATGCCAGCAGTCCGCACCAAAAAGAGTAGTGATACAGTGGGTTCCATCCCACTGTAACATTCAAGGCAACGAGGCAGACAAACTGGCAAAAGAAGGTGCAAGACTACCACAACCAGATTCTAGTGTGACATACGAAGAGTCTAAAATGATGCCTATTATCAGCTGAACAGAAGAGAGCAAGTCGTGATCTTCAGACTCCGCACAATGAAGGTAAGATTGACGTGGCATGTATCCAAGAAACGCACCTCAACAGCAACCATAAATTCTCAATCAAAGGATACCAGGCCTTCAGCCTGGATAGAGAAGGTCACAAAGGAGGGGTTCTGATGCTGACCCGTAACTGCATACCGAGTAGCGCGGTATCTGTCAATCACACCGGACAAGCAGAAATTGTAGGAGTTGATATAATGTCTCAAGAGACGAAGATCCGCATCTTCAACCTGTACGGACCACCAAATAAGGACCTGTCGCTCTCGAGTATGGAAGTCAAAGACTCAAAATGCATAGTAGTTGGAGACTTCAACAGCGACTCGGAGAGATGGGGATACTCGGACACTGACAGCAGAGGTGACGAAGTGGAAGATTGGGAGATAGACACAAATCTCCATCTAATCAATAAGCCGGAGGATAGCCCTAGCTTCTATTCTAGAACATGGCATACCACCTCGACTCCATATTTGGCCTTCTCCACATTGGACATTCACCATAAAATAGACCGCCAGGTGATAAACCAATTTGCAGGTAGCGACCACAGGCCAATCAGGCTGGAAATTAATTGACATGGAAGTAGGCCCACAGGAAACATAATCGCTCCCACGTTGGAATTACAAACGAGCCGACTGGGACAAATTTGCAAGCCTGACAGATGGGCTGTGTGAAACCATCAACACACGGAACAACAAAATGAAGCCCATGGGGGAAAGCCTAAGCAAAGCAATAATGCAAGCGCCACTGAAACCATCCCAAGAGGGGCAAGGAAAAATTATAAGCCCTTTTGGAATGATGAGTTGCAGAAAGATGAAGACGCAGTCACAAATGCTAGGAACATGGCAGAGCGAGAACAATCTATGGAGGAAAATATCGCCCTCAAAGCCGCCACGGCGAAATACAAATACACTCTAAACCAAACAGCAAGAGAAAGCTGGAAAAACAAAACAGAAAGTCTCAACTTAGACAAAGAAGGGAACAAACTATGGAAGTTAGTCAGAGCCATGAATGACGAAACCCCGTCAAACAAACAAATTACCATCAAGCAGGGCGAAAACTTGCTCACTGGAAAAAAAGCCACAAACGTCTTTGTTGAACACTATGCAAGAGCGAACCACATAGATGTCCCTGCAGATAGGCATACGGACATTAATGAAGAGTAAAAGGGGCACGACAACATCAATATGGCACCAGAAGAGCATATGATGGCAAAACTAACAATGAACGAAATGGAAGAGGCCATGAGAACATTAAAGAAAAGGAAATCTCCCGGAAAAGACAGGATAACAAACGAAATGCTGATGGGGCTGGGCCAAACAGCAAAGAGGAAATTACTATCAGTCCTGAACTAAATCTGGAAAAGGGGTATTGTACCCCAGGCATGGACAGACGCAGTACTTGTACCAGTACCAAAGAAAGGAAAAGACAAAACAGATCCAAATGGATACAGGCCTTTCAGCCTACTGAGCTGTGTCGGCAAACTGATGGAACGTATGATAAACATCAGACTGATGTGGCATCTGGAAGAAAAACGGATACTAATTCCACAGCAAGCCAGCTTTAGACAGCACAGATCCACTGGAGGACCAGGTCATCCTCAGAGCCCAGGAAATAGAAGATGCCTACCAGGAACAGAAACACACAGTAGCGGTTTTGGTGGACCTGGAAAAGGCATTTGACAAAGTCTGGAAAGATGCACTTAGAGTCAAGCTAAGAAGAAGTGAAGTTTGTGGGCAAATGTACAAGTGGATCAACCACTACCTCAAAAACAGAACGGCCAGAGTCCAAGTACAAGGGCAGATGAGCATAAAGGTGACACTTGAGCAGGGAGTACCCCAAGCGGGAGTACTGTCACCCACACTCTTCCTGGTGTATTTAAATGACATTACAGAGAATATTCCAAGAAGAGTTCATAGCTCAATGTTTGCAGACGATCTGGCTATGTGGACCTCTGAAAAGAATCTCACCATAGCAAGAAATCGGTTGCAGCAGGCCCAAACATCGCTGGAAGAGTGGTCGAACTCATGGCTGGTCAAAATAAACGACTAGAAAACCACATGTACAATATTCTCGCTATCAATCAAAGCCCAAAACACCAAATTAAGTCTAAACGGCAAATACCTGCTGCAAAACTACAACCCAAACTACCTGGGAGTCACATTTGATCGGCGCATGACATGGAAAAGTCAGATCGAGAGAAACCGAATGAAAGCCAGAGAAAGAACGGCAATCATGAGGAAACTTGCTGGCACAAGGTGGGGAGCAGACGAAGGCATACTAAAGAAACTGTACACTGGAAGAGTGAGACCAGTTCTCGAGTATGGCATTGCGGCATGGACAACAGCAGCGAAGGCGAACTTCGATAAAGTTAACAAACTTCAAAACCAAGCCATGAGAATTATAACAGGTGGCATGAAGTCAACGCCAATTGTAGAACTTGAAAAGATTACAAAACTGCAATCCATGACCGATAGAAGAGACTGCAGAGCCCAGCTGCAGTCAGAGAAACTCCGAAGACTGACGGACCACCCAATGTACCAGAGACTAAACAATTTGGGAAATGGGAAACTAAAGCGGAGAAACTTTGCAGAAATAGCCAAAGCAAAGATGCACGAAGATCCCATAAACGCACTAACAACACCAAAACCCATCACTACTGTACGAAAACCTACCTGGAGGCAGGATATATTTCCAGAGGTGGTAGAAAATAAACCAGGTATTGCAAACAAAAACTGCCAGACTGAAAAAGAAAGGAGAGACACTACCCTAAGCTTCATAACGAAAAGCTACCCAAGCATGGACTGGACCCATGCATACACCGACGGTTCTGTAACAAACACTACACAGAACGGAGGGGCAGGAACATTCCTGAACCTACCAAATGGCAGAAAAATAACACTGTCATTCGCTACTGGTAAGTACACAAGCAATTTCAGAGCGGAGGCAGAGGCACTGAGGGCGGCAGTGGAAGAAATGGTGACACACAGTGAAAATGAGAGCCATATAGTCCTGCTGACAGATGCTCTCGCCGTAGTCACAGCGCTAAAAAGCCAGAAAAACACTGAGCTTAATGACTTAAGAGCAGCACTCTGCAAACTGTGCCAGCAGTCCGCACCAAAAAGGGTAGTGGTACAGTGGGTCCCGTCACACTGCAACATCCAAGGCAACGAGGAGGCAGATACACTGGCAAAAGAAGGTGCAAGACTACCACAAACAGATACCAGTATGACGTACGAAGAGTCAAAACGGCTTATCAAAGCCAGATACATGACCAAATGGGAAACCGAACATACTGGTTACACCAAAAACGATGCCTATTACCAGTTGAACCGAAGAGAGCAGGTAGTTGTCTTCAGACTTCGCACTGGCCACAACAGACTGAGGTACCACCTATTCAACAAATTGAAGATAGGGTGTACCGACGAATGCCCGTGCGGTACTGGTAAAATGACCACTGAACATCTGCTGCAGAACTGCCCGACATACGAGGATCAGAGAGAGCAGATGTGGCCATTACCAGTGGAACTGCAAGACAAGCTCTATGGCAGTGGCGAGAGCCTCAGGATGACCGCCGCTTTTCTCGAAAAAATAATGGTTACTGTCTGACTGTGTACGCAGAAGAAGAAGAAGATAACAGGAGGCATGAAGTCAACGCCAATTGTAGAACTTGAAAAGATTACAAAACTGCAATCCATGACCGACATAAGAGACTGCAGAGCCCAGCTGCAATCAGAGAAACTCAGAATACTGACTGACCATCCAATGCAAAAGAGACTAAACAATTTGGGAAATGGGAAACTAAAGCGGAGAAACTTTGCAGAAATAGCCAAAGCAAAGATGCACGAAAACCCCATGAACGCACTAACACCAAAGCCCATCCCTACTGTACGAAAACCTACCTGGAGGCAGCATATATTGTCAGAGGTGGTAGAAAATATACCAGGTATTAGAAACAAAAACTGCCAGTCTGAAAAAGAAAGAAGAGATACTACCCTGAGTTACATAATGGAAAACAACCCAAGCATGGACTGGACCCATGCATACCCCGACGGTTCCGTAACAAATACAACACAGTACGGAGGGGCAGGAGCATTCCTGAGCCTACCAAATGGCAGAAAAATAACACTTTCATTCGCTACTGGAAAATACACAAGCAATTTCAGAGCGGAGACAGAGGCACTGAGGGCGGCAGTGGAAGAAATGGTGACAGGTAAAAGGAATGAAAGCCACATAGTCCTGCTTACAGATGCTCTGGCCGTAGTCACAGCACTGAAAAGCCAGAAAAATACTGAACTTAATGATTTAAGAGCAGTACTCTGTCAACTATGCCAGCAGGCCGCACCAAAAAGGGTAGTGGTGCAGTGGGTTCCATCTCACTGCAACATCCAAGGCAACGAGGAGGCCGACAGACTGGCAAAAGAAGGTGCAAAACTACCACAACCTGATACTAGTATGACATACGAAGAGTCAAAACGGCTTAGTAGAGCTAGATACATGACCAAATGGGAAACCGAACATACTGGCTACACCAAAAACGATGCCTATTACCAGTTGAACAGAAGAGAGCAGGTCGTGGTCTTCAGACTTCGCACTGGCCACAACAGACTGAGGTACCATCTATTCAATAAACTGAAGATAGGTGGCACTGACGAATGCACATGTGGTACAGGGAAAATGATCGCTGAACATCTGTTGCAAAATTGCCCAACATACGAGGACCAGAGAAAGCACACGTGGCCATCACCAGTGCCAACACTATACAAGCTCTATGGCAGTGTCGACAGCCTCAGGATGACCGCTGCTTTCTTCGAACAAATTCAAGTTGGCGTCTGACAGAGTACGAAGAAGAAGAAGACGAAGAAATAAAGAAGCTTTGCTGAGCAGATGGACCATGAGAAACACGGGGAGAGACGTCTATAGACATATGACAAGCCCCAGTCCAAATGACAGTATAAATCAACTCACAAGGACCGATCAGAGCACCATTTTTCGACTGAGAACATTCCCCTCTTCCCAAGGTTCTAAGAAGTGGAGGGAGTTTGTAACTGCGCTTAAATACCCCACCAGTCATCCTGCCACTGACCGCTTTGCCAGTTTCTGTCTAGGGATCTAAGAAGTAGATGAAGTTTGTTGATGCCCTTGAAGACGTCACCAGTCATGCAAGTCACTGATCGCTTTGCCGGTTACATCCACGGATCTAATAAGAAGATGCAGAGTCTATTGTGGGACAATCTTGAACATATGAGTGGTAGATGGTTTAGAATGTTCGCTTAAGGGAGAAAATGTAACGGGATCGTTTAACGCTAGTGGTGAACAGCAGTCTACCCAACTGTAAATGGGTACATGACTTTTGGTTATGGAAGTCAAACCAGCGAGAATGGCAACTAGACATCACTCCTCACAAAAGCTGAGACCTTGAATGTTGTTTTTGTTGTTGTTGTTGTTGTTGAATGTCCACAATGAGTAGGATTAGCCTTTTGTGCGCCCTGAAACGTAATTAGTTGGTTGGTTGTCGTAGCTTTCCTCACATCCCGAGCGTGCTGATAAAGGTGGACCAGTTGCGGTTGTGCTATCCTTGGCTTCAACTGCATGTGGCTCACTACTACGGGGACTACGCCCTCCTTTCTCTTCGTTAGCCAGGCAGCAATAAAGTTAGCTTCTTTGTAGAGAGGGTTACGGGAAAGCTAAGGTAAGGATCTTGGCCAGAATGTTTTACCTGACCCTAACATGTCTGATCAGTATGTTTCACCTGACCCTAACATGTCTGACCAGTATGTTTCACCTGGCCCTAACATTTCTGATTAGTATGTTTTACCTGGCCCTAACATGTCTGATTAGTATGTTTCACCTGGCCCTAACATGTCTGATTAGTATGTTTTACCTGGCCCTAACATGTCTGATTAGTATGTTTTGCCTGACCCTAACATGTCTGAACAGTATGTTTTACCTGGCCCTAACATGTCTGACTAGAATATTTTACCTGGCCCTAGCATGTCTGACCAGTATGTTTTACTTGGCCCTAACATGTCTGACCAGAATATTTTACCTGGCCCTAACATGTCTGACCAGTATGTTTTACCTGACCAGACTATAGAATTCCCACCATGAGACCTAAAAGAACGAAACTGTTTTGGGCTGTTAGTGATCTCATACAAACAAATTAATCGCGCGTCTTTTCTTGTATTTTGTTACAAATGACCCAGTCATCCTCGATAGCGAGAATCTGGAGGACGTAGAGGAGTATATCTACTTGGGCCGCTTATTGAACATACAGAACGACCTAAAGCCCAAACTAACAAGACGGCGTCGTACGGGCTGTGCAGCTTTCTCGTCCATAAAGACGGCATTAAACAGTTCTACTTGCCATGTGTTATGCCCCAGAAACATGGGCTCTAACAAAATAAATGGATTCCAAACTCAGAGTGACGCAAGCCTCCCTCGAGAGGCGTATGATCGGCCTCACGCTCCACAACCAACGTTTGAAAGGTCTTCACAACACTGACGAACGGCATGTGATTGTTGAAGGATGTAGTTACCCAGGCAGACAAGGCAAAGCCTCGTAGGGCTGGTCACCTGCTTCGGAGAACTGAAACCCGTTGGAGCACAGCGACAGCAGTCTGGTACACACGAGACAAAAGCTGACCACTGGGAAGACCAACTACGTGCTGGCCTGACTCCCTCGAACTCAGAAACAATATCCGCGATCCCACAGACGGAAAACTTCTCACCCACTGGTCCACCTTGACCCAAGACAGAAGACAATGGAAACGAAGTTGGGACCCGCAGTGGCGTCGTAACCACCTCTGAGGAACGGGTCGTCCAGTAATCTATTCTCATATCAAATATCGGATATTTGACAACCAGGAATGCTGCCCCGCAAAAGGGAGACTTTTCCTTGATTACAAGGTTTATAAAACCATGAGTTGGAGAGCCCTCTACTCTGGTGAGATTGCCGAGCGTAACACTTCATTCTCGAGGACTATGATAGTAGCGAAGCTGCAATTGCCGTGTTATTTGTCATGGGAGTGAAAGGTAATATCAAGTTTATATGAAACATTCTGATCAAGAATCGTATCTCGCTTCCTTATATGGCTCCTTCAAACAGGCTGGGACACTGCAGTCTGGCCAACAAGGTGGAGTTCGACATTATTATCCGTATAACGGTCAGCATGCCGAGAGAGGAGCGTCGCACTCCACAACATTTAGGAAAACAGCGGTTCAACTTCTGAAGTATGCCTCTGGGTGTAAGAAGGATCTTTCTAGCCCGCTACGAAAATAAATATTATCGATAGTTTACTCAGTACGAGTGGTTTCCAAAATAGTCACACTCAGTACGAGTGGTTTCCAAAATAGTCACACTCAGTACGAGTGGTTTCCAAAATAGTTACCCTCAGTACGAGTGGTTTCCAAAATAGTTACCCTCAGTACGAGTGGTTTCCAAAATAGTTACCCTCAATACGAGTGGTTTCCAAAATAGTCACACTCAGTACGAGTGGTTTCCAAAATAGTTACCCTCAGTACGAGTGGTTTCCAAAATAGTTACCCTCAGTACGAGTGGTTTCCAAAATAGTCACACTCAGTACGAGTGGTTTCCAAAATAGTTACCCTCAGTACGAATGGTGTCTAACTTAGTTAAACTCTGAACGAGTGGTTTCCAACACAGTTAAACTCAGTACGAGTGGCTAACAACAACAACAAAAACAACAACACCAACACACACAGATATACCAAAAAACACCACGAACAGCAACAACAACATTATATAAACAATAACAGCAGGAACAACATCACTAGCAACAGCAACAACTTTACTAGCAACAGCAGCAACAACATCAAAAACAACAACACGAGCAACATGAACAGCAACAGCAACAACACTTGCAACAACGACGACGGCTACGAGGAAGAGCAGGAGAACGATGTGAATGGGGATGACGACAACAACAACAACCGCTTCTGTTTATGTTTACATTCTGTATAGTCTTGTCCACAAAACGCGTAACCCGCCCAGGGCGCCAATTAGAGTCCACTTTACGACAGCCCCTCCCCATTAGAGTGACAGTCTAAGAGAGCAGATGATTGGTTGTGTTAGTATGTTAGTACCGTTATCGACATAAGAGCCGACTAATCAGACAAACGGGAGGTGTTTACGTCGTGATTGATTGATAAACACAGCCGAGGATTGGTAGATGATTAATTCACAAATAAATGCTAATATTATTTAATCGTTAATTGTCTCTGCATAATCGTAAATATTCATCGACGGTTTTGTGGGGGTAGGGTCGAGAATAGTTACACTGTAACGCTTAGGGTAAATCGTACCCCTATAAGGTAGTAGAATCTCCAACTCATGTATTTGACGTGCCTGGCTTTTCTTACTTTCCCAAACACTGATCTGTTTTCATTAGTGTTTTGGATTTGGAAGGAATTTATAAAATGAATATCTAATAAGTGTTACAGGACGGACATGGTGAATAGTTCGTTCCCAGGCGATCATTAGGACGCCATGGACTAGGGGAGGGCAACTTGATCATTGTTGTTTGCCATATTAAACGCATTGATGTTACACCTTTCAGCGCCTTCTATTTGTTATGAGTCGATGTTACACCTTTCAGTGTCTTCTATTTGTTATGCATCGATGTTAAACCTTTCAGTGTCTTCTATCTGTTATACATCGATATTAAACATTTCAGCGTCTTCTATGTGTTATGAGTCGATGTTAAAACTTTCAGCGTTTTATATTTCTTATGCATCGATGTTTACACTTTACACGACATATCTTCTTATTGCGTTGATGTTGAAACTTTCAGTGTCTAATTTTTTATCAATTGTTGTTAAACCTTTCACGTTTTTCTCATTTTGATGCATCTATGTTAATCGTTCAGGTTCTTCTGATTTAAGTACATCGATATTAAACCTTCCAGCTATTTCTCATTTTATCTCATGTATCGATGCTAAACAGTTCCGTATCTTATCACTTAGATGCTCAATGTTAAACTATTCAGTTTCTCATTTTATTGTATCGATGTTAAATTTTTCAGTATATACACATTTAAAGGCACCCATGTTAAACATTTCAGCGTTTTCTGATTTGATGCCACTACGTTAAACCTTTCAGCGGCTTGTCATATGATGCCTCTATGTTAAACCTTTCAGTGTCTTCTCCTATTAGGCATCTATGCCATAACTTTCAAACTCTTTTCTATTGGTCGGTCTCTATACCACCCCCCTCCCCCCTCCCGAGTGCTGCAGGGGCCCACACTAAGAGCAAAGCATAGAAGCATTGTAATCTGCAAAGCATGGTGCGAGAGGAGAATAAGGAGAATATGACATGGGACTGGCTCTGTGACAGTTCCAGTAAGAGCATGGGCGTTTAGGACATGTGCGTTTGGGCTGGCGACTCTGGGAACAATGGTTGGCTGAATGCGTGTCAAGGTCAAACACCATATCGCCACTTGGTCAACAAAAGAAACGAGGGGCTTAGATGGAAGACTTAGTCTATTACAGGGGGCGGAAGAGGGGGAGGGGTGTTCGAAGCTGAAGTGGGGGTTCGTAGCTGACCACTCTGGGTATCCGAATTAGCATAGTTGGGAGGGGTTGGTGGCAGTCAGATGCCGTCACGATCGGCTTCGGCATTTAGAGTGACAGGGATTCGGAGATAATCATTCAATAGCAATTAGTTGGGGGTAGCTCAAAATTAGAGTGATGGCTTAGTCAGACAAGCAACATGAGACCATGGGACAGCCAATAAGGTGCTTGAGACTATAAAATACTCTGCAAGGATGAATTCAAGGGGACTGGATATGAGAGTGACTGAGAGGCTGTCAGGAGTCTGTGAGTGTGTTTTTGCAGGGTGACTGGACCAGCATACATTTCAAGTTTTGGCCAGTCGCTCTATATGTGTTTATGTTGGACACCCTGTGAACAGTAAGAGATCTGAATGTGTGTCGTACGTGCAGGACACCTAGTGAACGATGCGTGATCTAATTACATATGAATGTACAGATTCGTGTGAATACGTGAAGTGATCTAAGTAATTGTTAATTGCACAGATCGTCTGATTGTAAGTGATCTGATTGTATGTGAATGTACAGATCGCCTAAGGACGAGATCTGAATGTGTATGGTATGTGCAGGACACTTTGGGAACGATGTGTGTTCTGATTATATGCGTATGTACAGATCGACTTAGTATATGACCACAAGTGAGTACGTGATCAGACTATAAGTGACGTGATCTAATTACATATGAATGCACAGATCGCCTGAACATACGTGAACCGATTGTATGTGGATGAATATATCACCTGATTGAATGTGAACTGATTATATGTGAATGCACAGAAAGACTGAGTACGTAATCGGAACGTGAGGACGAGTTTGTGATTGTGTGTTGGGTATGCAGATAAGGGGAGTGCAGCGGCGAAAGCATGAGTATCATGTACCTGGAGGAATTATCAAAGCTAATGCTTAAAACCTCTTATTGTAGTTGAAAATATATTATGATAGTTTAGTTTATATGTACTTTGTTTCTTTCTGTTGACATGCTTATTAAACGATAATGTTAAGTTTCGTTTCAGGAGAGCGTTTACTATGTTTTCCTGTGTGTAGTCGTGTCGTGTAGTGGATAAGTAAACTACTCAGCTAAACCTAGACTCTGCCACAGCTACTCGAACCTGTAGAAACTTCAGCAGATATGTACAGGTCAATATTTGATGCTATGGCATGTATTTGTTGAAGACCTATGCTCTACTTAGGGCTGACATGGTTTTTATTGATCTCGGCCTAGTAATTGTAACTGTTGTCAGGTAATGCTCTGAATCTTCCATCAAATTGTGCACCGAAAACAACAAACAACAATAATTGTGGGTTTTGTTATCTTTTTCCATGCGGAAAAATGCAGCTGTGCATTTATCTTCCAATGAACATCGTTATGTTCTTCTTCGTCTTCTTCATCGATAAACTGATGCTGTGCTGCTAGTCCGGTGAGGTTCACGATCAACTGATGCTACGCTTCTAGTCCGGTGAGATTCACGATCAACTGATGCTACGCTTCTAGTCCGGTGAGATTCACGATCAACTGATGCTATGCTTCTAGTCCGGTGAGATTTATGATCAATTGATGCTATGCTTCTAGTCCGGTGAGGTTCATGATCAATTGATGCTACGCTTCTAGTCCGGTGAGATTTATGATCAATTGATGCTACGCTTCTAGTCCGGTGAGATTTATGATCAATTGATGCTATGCCTCTAGTCCGGTGAGGTTCACGAAGGAGACTGTGCGTTTCAGGTCTTCGCAGGTCACCAACAGCTTTTCGAGCATGGTCGCTCACACGGGCGAGACTGCTTAGCCTAGATCTGTGCAGTTCTGTAGATATGTTCTGGTGTTTGCTTGGGTGCTCCACAATCGCACGCAGCGCCTTTAAGATCCATTATGTGGAGATGGGCATAGGGTCTACAATGTCCCGTTCTGAGTCTGAAGATCTTTGTCTGCCCATCGCTGTCAAGTTTGTCTATGCTGTCACTTTCTGGCTTGTATTCTTGTTGTTCGTCTCTCCATTCTGTTCTCGTGGATCGTTTGATGAGTGTCTTTGCTTCTCTATAGCTCTGTGGATGGGAAGTCTGCGTGTCGCCACTACTAGCTGCGCGAGCTCATCTGCTTTCTGGTTTTCAGGGATCCCACAGGGGGTCGGAATCCATCGTAGGACATGGTTAGCAGTATATAAGGGGTTCTTACCAATCGTATCTCTAACATCTACCAGCCAGAAAGAAATGTAGAGAGAGAGAAAGAGAGAGAGAGAAAGATAGAAATGTAAAGGGAGAGACAGGCAGATGGTGAGAGATAGTGTCAGCGAGAAACCCCCAAAAGTCAACAGAGAGAGGCAGATGGTGAGAGATAGTGTCAGCAAGAAACCACCAAAGTCAACAGAGAGAGGCAGAGAGAACGAAAACGTGATAGCGATAAAAGAATCAATCAGAGACAGGGAGACAAATGGAGAGAGAGAAAAAGAGTTAGAAGAATTGTGAAATAGATTCAGTCACGCAACAAAATTGATTCTACATTTCAAGATTGCACAATAATTATCCAGACAAAATAATCGGAAAGAGAGAGAAAAATGGAATGATATGTAGAAAGAAGGAAAAAAAGAAAGAAAGATAGAAAGAAAGAAAGAAAGAATTACAAAAAAGGAAGAAAGAAAGAAAGAGAGAAGGATACTTACTTACTTCCCTGTATCCAAGCACCCCATCATACAACATAAATCCAGTATCCAAGAACATGGATTGCCTTGTCATTTGCCTCCAGTATGTCGCACCTGTTGCATGTTTCCTGGAAGTTGGGGCGAGACATCAGGTGGTCTGGGTCCTCTATTGTGCCACAGTCACATGGGTAATCATCTGTGTATCCCCATCTCTTCATATTCCTCTTGCACCGTGATACACCAGTTCGGAGTCTGTTCAGCGACTTCCATGTTGTGTATGGTGGATGATGTCCGGGGGCAGGTTCCTCTAGAAGTTCTATCTCTAGAGACATCTCAATTCGTGTCATCTCTCGATAAGGCGACTTTCAGGGTTTGCCTGTAAGGGATGTGTTCATTTTAGGGCATTATGTCTGGATTTGAGTCTTGTGCTCTGTACCTGATGTCCAAACAGTGGGTGCCTTGGGTCGTGCTAATGTTTTTCTCGCTCAACTTCTGCTGCGACGCTTCTTCGATCTCGAGTGGGGCAACGACAATGGGTGACTATATCTTATCGATGAGAAGGATGAAAAAAACTACAATCATGAGAAAGATAACAATAAACAGTGAAAGAATAAGACATAGTTTGAGAGAAATAGGCGAAATGAAAGAAACAGAGAAAGAGAGAGAGAGAGAGAGAGAGAGAGAGAGAGATAGAGAGAAAGAGAGAGAGAGAGAGAGATACTGACATTCTCAGAAATATAGTCATAAAGACAGAATGTAATTCTTCTGATATTACGACTACAGTTGACATCTAAATAGTCTGACAGAAATAGAGAATGAAAGAGGGAGAGAGAGAGAGAGAGAGAGAGAGAGAGAGAGAAAGGAGAGAGAATTTAAAACAGCATACCAGTAGCATCCCTACCATCATTCCAGATACCGCAGTCGTTGTCCTTGAGTTGAAGTGACAGACTCATGAGTCGAACACTGTTTGGAGACATTAGCTTGCAGTCTACATAGCAAACACTACATCAGAGCTAATACCACTGGGACTTGTTCACTAATGGACTCTGGATTGTGTTCTGGGGCTGGTGCAGTCAGAATGATCAACAGAGATAAGAAGCAGATAAGGATAGAGATCAAACAGACCAGGATTTGTTTTCTGGTGTTCAGATTTGACAGGAATGGCGTTGTTAGCGGTAAGTTACAGGAAAGATCTGACAACGATATGTAAGGGATCTGTGAATTTATGGAATCTGCTATTTTGGATCCTTGGGTTTCAGGATTCTAAGGTTTTTAGGGTTTATTTTATTGGCAGAGGAAGAAACTGCGTAGAGAAAGATGGTGATATTCAGAAAGACATTCTCGGAGGCAAGCAGACATACAGAGAGATGTGATAGGAGAGAGAGAGAGAGAGAGAGAGAGAGAGAGAGAGAGAGAGAGAGAGAGAGAGATTAGTGCCGATAATGACTAACACAATACAAGATGAATGATATTTAGACAGAAAACAGGCAAAAGAAATTAAAATACGACTATTGATAGAGAGAAAGACTAGAGCAAACAAGAGAGAGAGAGGGAGAGAGAGAGAGAGAGAGAGATACAGTAGGATGTAGAAAGACAGAGAGCGACAGTGACAGACCATGAGAAAGAAACAGAGAGAGAAAGATAGCACGACACAAGCTAGGCGAGATATTGATATTCAACGAAAGTAAAAAACACGCATTTATGAGAAACTGAAAGAATAAAAGCAAAAGAGAGAAGGAAAGAGAGAAAGAGAGAAAGTGAGAGTCAAAAATATACAATAAAAGCACTACTACCATTCCAGATACCAGAATCATTATCCCTTAAATGAAGTGACAGACCATTGAGTCTAACGCTGTTTGGGGACATTTGTCTACACAGCAACCACTACAGTAAAACTAATACTATTGGGACTTGTTCACTAATGGACACTGAATTGTGTTTTGGGGCTGACGCAGTTACAATCAACAATACAGATTGGCGTTGCTGTTGTTGTTATTGTTGTTTAATGCTTAACTTAACGTATTTATTCTGGTTTAGAATACTCTGCAGAGTTTGTATACAAACAGTTTCTTGGATGGTGGTTAACTGATATGGGGGTTATATCTTAATAGACACAAACACTAGAGAAAATTAGACCCACGGCCTGTTAGGCGCCACCAATGTTGATTTCAACAAACTACCTAACCATTTCCGATGTTATGGTATGTCGAGCAGTTAGTCACCTCTTACGACATGGTCTCTTGGTGGCAGTGAATACAAGAAGAATGATAGATGGGTAGTAAGTCAGCGAGGAGGTAAATTAAAACAATGCAGACATAAAATAGACAAAAAACGAAATATTGAGAGAGGATGAGGTAGAGAGAGAGAACATTTTTTTTTTAAAACAGAACAGCAGTGGCAGACCATGAGAGAGAGAGAGAGAGAGAGAGAGAGAGAGAGAGAGAGAGAGAGATAACGAGCGTAACATGCTAGGCGAGATATTGCTATTCCAAGAAAAAATGCAATACATTTAGAGAAAGTGAAAGAATTAAAGCAAAAGGTAAGACGAGAGTAGGAAAGAGAGAGAGAGAGAGAGAGAGAGAGAGAGAGAGAGAGAGAGAGAAAGAGAGAGAGAGGACTAGAGAGTCCGACGATACATTTTTGATTCCAGTATTCTCGACGTTTTATTTATTTGAGTGTTAATGCTTGTGTATGAGGAAGGGGCAGACAAACGGATAGAGATAGGCAGATGGATGGGTATGTAAATGGATGGCTAAATGGATACATGCATGAATTGATACATTGATGGATGGGGGAGTGGATGGATGTATGACTAATATATTATCAAATAAAGGTAGAGAGATATACAGCACCGGGCAGCACGGAGCAAGTACACAGATAAACAGACAGACATGTAGACAGACTGGCAGATAGAGAGAGATTATATAGATAAATGGAAAGATGGATATATGGGTGGATGGATGGATGGTAGGATATATAGATAAATAGATAGATGGCAATATAGACGGATCGAAAGACAGACAGGCAGGCAGACAGACAGGCAGGCAGGTCGGCAGGCAGGCAAGCAGGCAGATAGATAGATAGACAGACAGACAGACAGACAGACAGACAGATAGATAGATAAATAGATAGATAGATAGATAGATAGATAGATAGATAGATAGATAGATAGATAGATAGATAGATAGATAGATAGATAGATAGATATGAAAAAGTTCCAGTTGGAGCATAGGCGATAAGGGCAAGGGTTATGGGGTCGGTGACTCTGGGAACAAAGGTATCTGAATGAGTGCAAAGGTCACTCGCCGTGTCGACACTAAGTCGACAAAGGAGAACGGAGAGGTTGAGGAGAAGACTGTGTCTGTTACAGGTAGGGGTTAGGAGCTGACCACTTTGGCGTTCCGATTTGAGTAGTGGGGAGTTAGTGACATACATAAGCCATTTTAGAGTGACAGGAATACGGAGTGATTCGTTGGAATAACAGTTGGTTGGAGGTAGATCTAAATTAGAGTGATGGCTGATTCAGACAACCAACAGAAGACAATTTGACAGCCCTAAAACGATATAATACTAGGCAAAGAATAACTCAAGAGACTGGCCATAGAGACAGAGAGAGAGAGAGAGCGAGAGAGAGAGAGAGGGAGAGAGATAGAGAGAGAGAGAGAGAGAGAGAGAGAGAGAGTTGAGCCGTTTCCGAAAGGAATGAAAGTTTAGCTCACCGACTTTCTAGATGAGTCATTGATAGACTGCTACTTGTTTGCAGGCTGTTTTACGAATGTCTGAGAGATGATTAATTGCAGGATGATTGAACCAGAATAGGCCTTTGAGTCTAGGCCAATCGCTTTATAAGGTGTGTGTTTGGCACCTTGTGACTAGGAGAGATCTGAATGTGTGTGTGTTGTGTGCAGGACGTCGAGGCAACGATGTATGTTCCGGAGTATGTGTACACGCAGATCGATTGAATGTGTGACCACGTGTGAGTATACGTTGAACAGAATTGAATGTGTAGTGTCAAGATCACCTGCCTGAAGGGATGTGAATGTGCAATGAAAAGAGCACCTGTCTAAAAGGATCTAAGTGTGAGTGATTGCACATAATACGATCGTGAAGATGAGTTTTTCAGAGTGTGGTGAGGGTGCAGATAAGGGGAGGAGAGTGTAGCGGCTAGAACTGGATTATATTAGTTGGGGGCAATATTCAAAAGCTTGTACTTAGAACCTCCGAAATTATTAATATTTTTATTAATTTATATATTATTATTATTGCTATGAAGGTTCTGTTTTATTGATACTAATAAATACGGCCTATTACCTGCCGTTTTATGTGTTATTTGCTATGTGGTGTCTTGAATGATGTGGATGCATGTTGTAACAATCTAGATAATTAACCATTATGCAAATGCCACACAGACGTACAGGAATAGAGAGATATAGTGAGTGAGAGAAAGACTAAACAGATAAATTACATAGAGAGACACAGGTCTTTATAATTTACATAGATAAACAAACATACAGAGAGATATAAATTGGATAGAGAGGCAGACATGCATACATACAGATAAACATAGAAAGAAAGAGATACATTACACAGATAGACAGACATACATAGAGAAAGAGGGTGAGATATAGAAATAATTTCTAAAAATAGACAGGCCGGCAGGCAGACAGACACACAAAGAGAGTGAAATTAGATAGTTTGACAGACAGGTTGACAAAAAGACAAACAGAAAGCGAAAGATAAATTGAATAGAAAGGCAGGAATGCAGACACACACACAGAGTGAGAGAGATTATATAGATAGACAGGCAGACAGACAGAGAGAGAGAGAGAGAGAGAGAGAGAGAGAGAGAGAGAGAGAGAGAGAGAGAGAGAGAGAGAGAGAGAGAGATTAAACAGATAGACATGCAGATAAATTAATTAACTTTGATGGTAATGTTTGGGCAGGAAGACTAACGTCTGGTCAGGTAAAATATACTGGTCAGATATGTTAGTTAGGGTCAGGCAAAACATACTAATCAGACATGTTAGTTAGGGTCAGGCAAAACATACTGATCAGACATGTTAGTTAGGGTTAGGAAAAACATACTGATCAGACATGTTAGGGTCAGGTAAAATATACTGGCCAAGACCCTCATCTTGACTTCCTCTCAGGCCTCCCTATAAACGGGCTGTTTTCATGGCAGCCTGGCTTACAAGGTGAGGAACCGACGTAATCCCCGTAGTAGTGAGCGATACGCAGTTGAAGCCAAGCATAGCACAACCGCCCGGGGGACCCTGGTCCACGTTCATCCGCACGCTCGAGATGTGAGGAAAGCTACTGCAAACTGCCACTTAACGTCCTTTTGAGTGCGCACGAACAAGTAATCCTACTCATTGTGTGCATTCGCAAAGAAAAACATCATGGCAATGTTTACAGGACTGACGTTGAAACAAGAAAATGAATTCAGCAAATGTTCTGAAACGTCGAAGTAAACTGTATCTATAGCCGGCCTTTATTTCCTTAACTTAACTTAACGTCTTTATACTGGTTTAAAAGACTCTGCAGTTTGAATACAACCAGTTTCATTTACATCACTTTGCTCTAAAATCTATGCGCATCCAATTTATTATGAAATGCATTAACTGTCCCTGCCACCACTACCTCCGTGGCAATGCATTCCAAGCAATCACCACTCACTGACTAAAAAAAATATTTCATAATATCTAATCTGGACTTCTCTTTAGTTAATTTGTAGCTATGCCCTCTTGTTATTGTGGGTGGCTGTATTTTTTTAAAAACCTTGTTATAGTCTAATTTACCCATTCCTCTGATCATCTTATCAATCACCTCGAATTCTTCTCTTTTCTAGACACTGTAGGCCGGTTTTAAGGAGTATTTCATCATAACTGTAATTCTGGAATCCCACTATCAGCTTTGTCGCTCTTTTTTGTATTCTTTCCAGCATGTTTATATCCCCTCTATGATAAGGACTCCACACCTGTACACAGTACTCCAATCTAGGTCTAACTAATGATGTACACAGTTTGACTATCACTTCCTTGCTCCTATGTTTAATATTTCTTTTTATCATACCTAACATTGCATTTGCCTTTTTTCCTGCTACCTGAAATTGCTCACTTTATTTTATTATTATTATTATTATTATTATTATATATCTCCTATACGACAGATCTGTTAATCGAGTACAGTATTTGACTACACGTGTTTTATTATTGATGTTCATGTTTCACGGCGCTCTCCATACGTGATCCTACCTTGAGGAGCTTAAAAGCCGCAATGATCCACAGAGCTATGCAGGCGAGAGTTTTACTCCTGACCAAGCCGGGCAGGTCCTTGGAGAGGAGCAGGATAAAGGGCTGAGGAGCAGGTGAAGCCCTACATGTGTAGCTGCAGAACCCAAAGGCCAGTGGGGCTTGCTCTGGGCTACACCAATCCATCCCCATGCATTATGTGCTAGTTTTTGACTTTGTGTCCCCTATCATTTATCTCCTTGGATGTCGAAGAGATGCAGATCAGCGGACACTGCCCCTCTGCCCCATTGTAACGAACTTGCAGGTGGCGGGAAATGCCACACATACCATCACTAGAGATGGGCTAACAGGACGTGACGATCTTCCAGGTGGCGGGGATGCCACACATACCATCACTAGAGATGGGCTGGCAGGACATGACGATCTTCCAGGTGGCGGGGATGCCACACATACCATCACTAGAAATGGGCTAACCGGACATGACGATCTTCCAGATCGCGGGGATGCCACACATACCATCACTAGAGATAGGTTGGCAGGACCTGACGATCTTCCAGGTGGCGGGAATGCCACACATACCATCACTAGAGATAGGTTGGCAGGACCTGACGATCTTCCAGGTGGCGGGGATGCCACACATACCATCAAAAGATGGCCTGGCAGGACGTGACGATCTTCAACGAGGCGGGGATGCCACACATACCATCACTAGAGATGAACTGGCAGAACGTTACGATCTTCCAGGTGGCGGGGATACTACACATACCATCACTAGAGATCGGCTGGCAGGAAGTGACGATCTTCCAGGTGGCGGGGATACCACACATACCATCACTAGAGATCGGCTGACAGGACGTGACGATCTTCCAGGTGACGGGGATGCCACTCATACCATCACTAGAGATAGGCTGGTAGGACGTGACAATCTTCGAAGTGGCGGGGATGCCACACATACCATCACTAAAGATAGCTGACAGGACGTGACGATCTTCCACGAGACGGGGATGCAACCCATACCATCACTAGAGGGTGGGCTGGCATGACGTGACGATCTTCCAGGTGGCGGGGATTCCACACATACCATCACTTTGGATGGGCTGGCAGTACGTGGCGATCTTCTAGGTAGCGGGGATGCCACACATACCATCATTACAGATGGGCTGGCAGGACGTGACGATCTTCCAGGTGGTGGGGATGCCACACATACCTTCACTAGAGGTGGGCTGGCATACGTGACGATCTTCCAGGTGGCGGGAATGCCACACATACAATCACTAGAGATGAGCTTGCAGGACGTGACGATTTTCCAGGTGGCGGGGATGCCACACATACAATCACTAGAGATGGGTTAGCAGGACGTGACGATCTTCGAGGTGGCGGAGAAGCCACACATACCATCATTACAGATGGGCTGGCAGGACGTGACGATCTTCCAGGTGGCGGGGATGCCACACATACCTTCACTAGAGATGGGCTGGCATACGTGACGATCTTCCAGGTGGCGGGAATGCCACACATACCATCACTAGAGATAGGCTGGTAGGACATGACGATCTTCCAGGTGGCGGGGATGCCACACATACCATCACTAGAGATGTGCTGACAGGACGTGACGATCTTCCAGGTGGCGGGGATACCACACATACCATCACTAGAGATAGGCTGGCAGCTCGTGACGATCTTCCAGGTGGCGGAGAAGCCACACATACCATCACTAGAGATGTGCTGACAGGACGTGACGATCTTCCAGGTGGCGGGGATACCACACATACCATCACTAGAGATAAGCTGGCAGCATGTGACGATCTTCCAGGTGGCGGGGATGCCATACATACCATCACTAAAGATGGGCTGGCAGGACGTTACGATCTTCCAGGTGGCCGGGATACTACACATACCATCACTAGAGATCGGCTGGCAGGAAGTGACGATCTTCCAGGTGGCGGGGATACCACACATACCATCACTAGAGATCGGCTTACAGGACGTGACGATCTTCCAGGTGGCGGGGATGCCACACATACCATCACTAGAGATGGGCTGACAGGACGTGATGATCTTCTAGGTGGCGGGGATGCCACACATACCATCACTAGAGATGGGCTAGCAGGAAGTGACAATCTTTCAGGTGGCGGGGATGCCACACATACCATCACTTTGGATGGGCTGGCAGTACGTGGCGATCTTCCAGGTGGCGGGGATGCCACACATACCATCATTACAGATGGGCTGGCAGGACGTGACGATCTTCCAGGTGGCGTGGATGCCACACATACCATCACTTTGGATGGGCTGGGAGTACGTGGCGATCTTCCAGGTGGCGGAGATGCCACACATACCATCATTACAGATGGGCTGGCAGGACGTGACGATCTTCCAGGTTGCGGGGATGCCACACATACCTTCACTAGAGATGGGCTGGCAGGACGTGACGATCTTCCAGGTGGCGGGGATGCCACACATACCATCACTAGATGGCAAAACTGACGGAAGAATCGGCAGGACGTGAGATCTTGGGTCACCGACACACTGGACTGCTTCCCTTCGCGATGCCTCGAAGTAAAAGTAAAGTAACTCATATCATTACTGCCGTAGGAGTGTCAGGTGTTAGCAATCTTACATTTCAAAGGCTTGGCGATCTGAGGGCGATCTGAGTAGCCATTTCCTCTTCCTCGCCGCTTTTACTTTCGGGACTGAACCGGTACCCATTTAAGTTTTGGTCGACTTTAGAGCCATTGCAGTCTGAAAAAACATTTCCGCATTAACTGGGGAATGAACCCAAGACCAATCAGATGCGAAGCCAGCTCACTAACCCCTGCGCTACGCGACTCCCTCTAAGATTGCCTCCAAGACAACATACTTTATACGAGAGTGGACGTCGTTTGAATAATTCGAGGAGAACGTGTCCTTTTGTCTGGGAGGCACTGGACTGCCAAGACCTGCCACATCACAGCTAAAGGGATTATATCATAATCATCATCATCATGTTTCGCAGGCATGCGGCAGAGTAGCTAACACGACAGGACGTTACACTTGGTGGCGACACTGGCGCTTTGTCGGTTCCAAACGCGCGCTTGCATCCTACCAAACGCAGATGTAGACTTTTGCATTCGTCGTTCCAACGTAATAACGACAACTTCACAAACCACCAATTACAATTTCAAGATATTCTACATCAATATGTGACCTACTTATCGACTTCCCATCGTAAAATAGTCTCCATAACTATGTCCAATTATCAATCACATACAGAACATAGACAGTGCAGCGTTCAATGATAGATCGAACGTAATTTAAACATTCAGCTCATCGGCTCATACTAGCTTTCCCTGCCACAGTTCGGAGTGGCTGGAGATGTACGAGCGCGCATGGGGTGGTGGCTGAAAGTGTCCCTAAGGCAAGTTAATGCCTGTTTAAAGCTAAACTCATAGCCAAGTTCCAGACAGAGTCATTACTATTCATTGCTTGAGTGTAATGCAATTTTAGTCAATTGCGCAGTTACTTAAAGCGGTCAACTATTCTGCCTTGAAGATGAAATAGTGCAGAATAATGTGATTTCCAGGCCCATGATCGGTTTCCATTTATATTTGTTTTTGTATATTTATGTGGTAAGATGATTTTTTCACTTATGGTAATGCAGGCGATATTCAATTATTTATGTAATTCTGTTGGCTATGTCGTGCGTTTTTGTCTTCTCTTTTTTAAGTTTTCCACTCTTTAGACGAGGCACGGACCGTTCAACCGTACATGATCGTGTTCACTTTCACATGACGCGTTTACCATCTTGATAGTGTCGGTACCAGGCTGGGATTGCCTGTGATAAGGGGCTAATCCATTTATCGTAATAGTTGATCAGTGGTTCTAGCACAAAAGGATGGACGAGATTTGGAAGCGATTGAAATGTGGCAATATCGTAGAATGAAAGGAGTGAATTGGTCAAAAAGAAGACCAAACAACGCTAAACTACAATACATAACACTACATCCCACTATATTACACTACATTCTTAAGTTCTAAGTCGACCTGTACTTCTACAGGAGCAGGGGCCACTGTGTTATTCCCAGGTCTGGTATGGTCTGTATGAAGCCGGAGAAGGATTTGCTCCAACTATAAATCGAGGAGCTTGGGAAAGTGATGGACATTTTTCTGAATTTGAGCAACAAAAATGTCCGACAAGTGGAGATTATTATTTTTCTGATTAATGGAGAAAACCAGAAAACGAAAATCATAAATTATATTTTTGTGTAATAAACTTTCTTTACGTGTGAACCCGACGGAGACGAGGTGGCGCAGTTCTTAGTACACTGGCTTCCCTGCCAGCGATCACGATTTGGTTCCCACTTGGTGCGGGATTTCTCCGATCGAAAAAACAGATCCTCGAGTCGACCCAGCCCAAAATAATTCGCCACCAGAATGATCTGGGAAAGTAAAGGACCAAGTGTGCCATTGGTCAACAACAATATTGGCGGAACACTATATTCCCTATATGCATGACGAGCGTGTCAGCGGAATCTTAATTGGCATGTACAACTTTGGCAAGGTTGGAGAAATCGTCCGAGTTTTCTGCCGGGGTCTTTGTGTATGACAAGGACAAGAATAGCACCTCTGCCTCACAGAGAGCATGTCGTAAGAGGCGACTAACTGTGTGACATGGCATAACACCGGCCATGGTTTGGTGGTTTGTTTAGAGCAGTATAGATGGCGCCTAAAAGGCTGCGGGTCTACTTTGCTCTAGTGTTTGAGTCTATTAAGATGAACTCGCGCACCGGCTAACTCCCCTCCGCAAGCGCTTGTCCAAACGCAGCGGAGTATTAAGCTGCTCGAACCTAGCCCGCTATGCAGGAAATCTTTCTCCCGGCTACATCCAGCTCACACCAGAGCTCTAACCTGCACATGGTCATCTGCTCCTGTAGAAGTAAAGATCGACTAAGGACTAAGGAGAGCTCGCGCGTTCCGTTCATCCAAACAAGCAATGCCGGAGGGAGTAATACGTCTAGGAAAAGTCCTGTAAGTCGGATAGGTTCTTGGGCAGGAGTCAGGCCAAAGGGTTGAGGAGCAGGTGGTGTCGGTAGGTGAATCTGTAGAACTCATCGGCGAGGGATATCACTCCATTCTTCTTCTTCTTCTTCGTTCGTTCTCAATCTCCGCCTACCAAGTTAGTGTATAGCTTGGCTGCGATATTTGGACCTTTCGGTCCGACACATCTGTCTTCGGTCAATCCAACTCCATGAATCTTTATCTCTGGCACTTCAGTCTTAGTTTTAGTCTTATTCATATGCCCCTGTGCAGGTCCCAGCTCTGGCCTGAGCTGGATGTAGCCGGAAGGAATTTTTGCTGCTTAGTGGGCTAGGCTCAAGCAGCTTATTACTCCGCTACGTTGGTATAAGTGTCGCCGAGGGTGATTAACTGATGTGCGAGTTCACCTTGATAAACACTAGAGCAAAGTAGACCCGCAGCCTGTTAGGTGCCATCTATGCTGCTCTTAACTAACCACCTAACCATGCCCGGTGTTATCCCATGTCACACAGTAAGTCGCCTCTTGCACCATGCTTTCTGTAGGGACAGTGTTTCATTTTGTGTCCTTGTCATATACATATACCCCGTCGGACTACTCTGGACTTCTTTGACATTGGTCCTGAAAAAAATGCTGTGTCGTTGTTTACAGCAAAGTTGCAACATCAGCGCGTTTCGGTCCGACACATCCGATTTCCGCTCGCCTTTTTTTAGTACCGGGTTTGCCTTCTCACTCCGATCCCTATTCTAATACCCAGACTACAGAAATACAGACGGTTTCCAAATCCGCGCTTTGTGTCTTCGCCACTTCTTGTTCACCGACCCTGAAGTGATCCCCCAGCTTGTAGTCTCTGGCTACAATCAGCTCATTCCCAATGCCGCAGCCTCGGCCCCAATCCACGCGTTTACTCATGTCCCGTTCTTCGCTGTTCGTCCCTTATCAACTATCCCTATGGCTGATAATGTGATGCAGATAAATATACATTGGACCTCTTTACTTTTGTGACGATTTCCAAAGTGGCGGGAATTGTCAGACGTGGCATCAGCACATATTGACTTAGGAATGATCAGATGGCCGACTCAGATGTGTGTGCTACCTCCATGAGACGACGTGATAATTCTTGGACACCGACACAATGGCCTGTCTCCCTTCTGCAATATTCGACATGTGCGTCTATTTCTTCCCCTTCAATCTAATGCCCCTAAGACAACATACTTTATACAAGCTGTAACTGAGGAAGACATTTATTTGTCCGCGAGACATTGATCTGTCAAACGTTAACAGCTCACAGCTATAGGTGATATATCATTATATCATTTAACATTATGTACGAGGCGTGTTCAAATGAAATCGGACCTAACTGCACAAAGTGAACATACATACGATACGCATTATGACGTCACTTCTGGTGTAAACAGTACATGCCAACCTTCAAGTTTGCAAAATGTAATTATTCTTCGACTCACAGTTTGTTTTTTGTTTTTTTTCAGGAGACCGTTGAAAATATGGCGTGTGATACGGAATCCGTTCAGAGCTGATCGGCGAGCGGTGATTCGGTTTCAAACAGCTGAAAGATGTCGACCAGTTGACATTCATCGCAAAATGCAAGGGGGTGTATGGTGACAAAAGTGTGTCGAAGATAGATGGGAAGAACTGGACAACGATGTTTAAAGAAGGACGTGAGTTACGAAAGATCTTCCGAGACCAGGTCAGGCACATACTGTTGATGCAGCAATTGGAGTGGACCGTCGCCGAAGCTTACGTTCGCTAATAGAGGGATACGATGTGTCTCTAGGGAGAGTTAAAAAGGTGGTTAGCAAGAAACGGAAGTATTGGAAGGAGCTCACTATTGGTTATTTCGTTAAACACCGTTGTTCTTTCGTTAAACACCGTTGTTCTTTCGTTAAACACCGTTGTTCTTTCGTTAAACACCGTTGTTCTTTCGTTAAACACCGTTGTTCTTTCGTTAAACACCGTTGTTCAGTTCTTCCCTGTTGTTTTCGCCACACTTTTGTCACCATACACTGTCTGCATTATGCGATGAACGGCAGCTGGTCGACATCCATCATCCGTTAGAAACTGAATCACTGCTCGCTGATAAACACAGGACGGATTCCGTATTACATCCGCCATGTTTTCAACGGTCTGCAGAGGAAACTATGAGTCGGAGAATAATGAAATTTACAAACTTAACGGTTGGTAAGTGCTGTTTACACTAGAAGTGACGTCATCCTGCGCATCGTATATTTCATTGTTGCAGTTAGGTTTCATTTGAACACGCCACGTAATACACTACCTGCCCATTAGCTTTAACTTCATTGAGACCTTGGCACATTAACTCTGCCTAATACAACGTTTGGTTCATTGCCCTGACTTCCTGCTACATTTAGTGCAATACCCTTAATGTATGCAACCTTTGGTGACTTCAGGCTGCGCTTAGTTCATTTCCATAATCTCGGTCCGTTAGATTGACTTGAAGCAGCCCTCGGTAGACTATCCTGATTTGAGGAGGCTCTTGCTACATTATTATGACTTCAAGCGATCTTGTTGCATTATCATGAGTTTAAGATGAAAATTGGTCCATTATCATGACTTCAAGCGGCCCTTCGCCTATTATCATGACTTCAAGCGGCCCTTCGTCTATTATCATGACTTCAAGAGGATCTTGGACCATTATCATGACTTCAAGGAGAACTTGGTCCACTAACATGACTTAGACGGCCGATGGTACAATAAGATGACTTCAGGCGAATCTTGGAATTTTAACATAATTTAAGTCTGTTGTTGGTTCATTAACTTGACTTAATACAACTCTGGATTCATTATCTTGACCTCATTCAACTCTTGGTTCATTATCTTGACTTCATTCAACCCTTGGTTCATTAACTTGACTTGATACAACTCTGGATTCATTATCTTGACCTCATTCAACTCTTGGTTCATTAACTTGACTTTATGCAACTCATGGTTCATTAATGACTTCATTTAACCCTTGATTCATTAACTTGACTTAATTCCACCATTGATTCATTTAATTTGACTTCATTCAACCCTTGATTCATTAACTTGACTTCATTCAACTCATCGTTCATTAATGACTTCATTCAACCCTTATTGCATAATCTTGACTTCATTCAATTTCTGATTCATTAATTTGACTTTATCCAACCCTTTGCGTCTGAACTTTACTTCATACGAATCATGGTCCATTAAGTTAACCTTTTTGTCTTTAGTTTATAGACTTGACAGCATGGTATATGTGATTCATAAACTTGACTTCCTCCAACTCTTGTTCCATAAACGTGACTTCATCCAGCGTATGACAAGTAGACTGACGTCTGGTCAGACAAAAACATACAGATCAGACATGTTCGTCAAATATACTGGCTTTGACCGTGACCACTTCTACACAGTTCTCCCTGGAAACGGGCTGTCTTATGGCAGGCTAGCTACCGAGGTGGAATTTCTACGTGATCCTCGCGGTAGAGAGCGACACGCAGATGAACCAATCAAAACACAACCGCAGTGAGGACCTCGGCCCACCTTCATCAGCACTCTCAGATGTAAGGAAAGCTTACGCAACACACCACTTTATGAACTTGTCGATGGCTACTAAAGAGCAAACTTGCTCATTTTGGACACTCATGCAACAACAACATCAACAACAAATAAACAACACGTTTGCTACATTAATTTGAATTCATGGGACCAGTCCTCCGTTTGCATGCTTTCAAATGATTCTCCGGGTCGTTTAAGTTTGAGATCCATTCCATCGTGCCCCCAAAATAATGATAGCTATAGACAGGCCTCGCACCAAACAATTACAGACAAACAGTTAGCCCAAAGTCACGATCAAATATCCTCCAGTTCCCCCCTTGGTTACGGTCATTCCGAATTCCCTCTTCAAACACGGGAGCGACAAATGACCGATAACAAGTGTCTGAGTACGGGGGACGTGATTTGGGTACAAGTAATCTTGGTGCTCACACGAGGACCAGTGCTGGAGCGAATCAGAAGTCAAGTTTGAGGTAAAAGCCAGACGGGTGAAAGTAAAACAGAATACCTTATTTCATATCAGCTCATCTTATCTCATAGGTTCGTGCACGCATCGTGTGGAATTCCAATGTCCATCATAAGGAGTAGTATTTATTAATCCCCACATCTTCGAGTTGGGTACACCGGGGTTTTTGTCTATGACAATAACAAGAATAGCACCACTGCCTCTCAGAGAGATTATTTCGTAAGAGGCGACTAACTGTGTGTCATAACACCGGCCATGGTTAGGTGGTTTGTTTAGAGCAGCATAGATGGCGCCTGACAGGCTGCGAGTCTACTTTTCTCTAGTGTTTGAGTCTATTAAGATAAACTCGCACATCGATTAACCACCCAACTCAGCGGAGTATTAAGCTGCTCAAGCCTAGCCCGCTAAGCAGGAAATCATTCTCCCGGCTATATCCAGCTCATACCAGAGCTGAGACATGCACAGGGGCATATGCCCCTGTAGAACTACAGGTCGACTAAGATAATCTGCAGCATTCTTCTAGTGTTCGTATCACTGTTTATATTTCCGTCCATGTATCGAGTACATCTAGTCGAATCTTTATATCAGGAACAAGATGTTGTCACAGTATCTGATGAAACATCATACTAGGTTAAAGTATAGAACAGAGTAGGGCAGAGATGGATCCTTGGCCTATTCCTATTCAATATTTAGCAGAGAGCGTAATGAGGAAAGAGACCCAGTGGTCTAGAGGTAAGGTGTTCGCCTCTGGTGCTGGAGGTCGCGGGTTTAAATCCTGGTGAATACAACGGAAATTTTTCACGTGAATCATCCGGTAAATATTTTCCCTGATCTTTAAGTAGTGAGATCAGACACCCGTGTGAAGTGGTGCGCACTTTAAAAGTACTTTAGGATTTTGAAATCGAAAAGTGTAGCTGCTGGGGCAAAATTCAAGTTAAAAATCTACTCAAATTATCTTCACCTCACAGAGAATATGTCGCAAATAAAAAGACTGTGTGGCTATAACAAGAGGTCTTGGTTATGTGGTTAGCGGAGCAGCTTAGATGGCGCCGAACAAGCAGCGGGTCTACCTTACTCTAATTTACGCTTCCATCTCAACCAGTCTCAAAATTAGGCGATCGTATATTCCATGGGCTAAAAGATGCTGCAATTTTGTTGATGCAGCAATTCGGGTGATGGCATCTTCTGACGCAACAGTATGTGCCGGACCTGGTCTCTGAAGATCTTTCGGTAACTCACGTCTTTCTTTAAACATCGTTGCCCAGATCTTCACTGTTGTCTTCGACACACTTTTGTCAGCATACACTGCCTGCATTATGCGATGAATGTCAACTGGTCGACATCTTTCACTAATTAGAAACCGCTCGCTTATCAACTCTGGATGGATTCCGAATTACACAAGCCATATTTCCAACGGTCTGCTGAGGAAACTATGAGTAGAAGGATAATGAAATTTTACAAACTTGACGGTTGGTAAGTGTTATTTACATCAGAAGTGACATCATCATGCGCATGGTACGTATGTTTACTTGGTGAAAGTATGTTCAGTTTCATTTGAACACGCCTCGTAGAAACAAAACCGCAACTGAAATCCACTATTTTCTCCGCAATTCTGTGCTATCATTGCCAGACACGAACTTTGTCCACATAAAACGAAAATTGCATCCTTTAAAAAGAGAAGTTAGCGAAAAGTAATCAGCCAAACAGAAGAGACAGGATAAGAAATGACGAAAACAGAGTACATTTGTAAACAAGATCCTTCCAATAATACGTGCATATGTAGTCTGCCTCTGCTTCTCTTGCACCAATAATACGTGCATATGTAGTCTGTCTCTGCTTCTCTTGCTCCAATAATACGTGCATATGTAGTCTGTCTCTGCTTCTCTTGCCCCAATAATACGTGCATATGTAGTCTGTCTCTGCTTCTCTTGCTCCAATAATACGTGCATATGTAGTCTGTCTCTGCTTCTCTTGCTCCAATAATACGTGCATATGTAGTCTGTCTCTGCTTCTCTTGCTCCAATAATACGTGCATATGTAGTCTGTCTCTGCTTCTCTTGCACCAATAATACGTGCATATGTAGTCTGTCTCTGCTTCTCTTTCTCCAATAATACGTGCATATGTAGTCTGTCTCTGCTTCTCTTGCCCCAATAATACGTGCAAATGTAGTCTGTCTCTGCTTCTCTTGCTCCAATAATACGTGCATATGTAGTCTGTCTCTGCTTCTCTTGCCCCAATAATACGTGCAAATGTAGTCTGTCTCTGCTTCTCTTGCTCCAATAATACGTGCATATGTAGTCTGTCTCTGCTTCTCTTGCTCCAATAATACGTGCATATGTAGTCTGTCTCTGCTTCTCTTGCCCCAATAATACGTGCATATGTAGTCTGTCTCTGCTTCTCTTGCCCCAATAATACGTGCATATATAGTCTGTCTCTGCTTCTCTTGCTCCAATAATACGTGCATATGTAGTCTGTCTCTGCTTCTCTTGCTCCAATAATACGTGCATATGTAGTCTGTCTCTGCTTCTCTTGCTCCAATAATACGTGCATATGTAGTCTGTCTCTGCTTCTGCCTTTCTTGACGAGCATAATACCTTCCATTACCAGTCTCACAAGTCCGGTGTGTCTTTCTATGTGGCATTAGTGTTTCCATTTTCTGTTCATATTGGAATTTATGAACCAGTTCTCCTCTATGTCCAATTGTTAATTGATTGTGTCATCTCATAAAAATGAAACCAGATCGGCTGCCATGATACATTTAACAGTAGAAGTTCGGGGTTCAGAGCAAGTGGAATAGTACAAGATTAATGGATCGACAATATCGAACACATCCTATACTACAATAGTCTTGCAGAAATCACAGCAACACATGTGGTCCAAATGACCAACACGTGATCAAATTATTAATCCAGGATTTGTGTCCGCGTCGATTGTTTGATCAGAGGTGGTAGAGAAATGATTTTTTACGGCAAAGGAACAGGTTTCAATCAACACCGATTGCCGACAAGCACCAGATGACCCAGGTATAAATGGGTGTCTCCGGCTAACTGTTAGGGAAGAGAAGGCAGCAAAGAGGGGGAAACGTTCATCCCACTTCATAAACAATATGTTGCTTGCACCACGACATCGCCGACAGAAGAAATATAGTCAGTGAACTCCAGTTCGAATGTCTTCCATAACACCAACACTAACCAGAACAACAGTGGCAGTGATAGCGAGAACGACAGCAACAGCAGCAGCAACAACAACATGAACAACAGCAGCAGCAGCAACAACAGAAACAACAACAGCAATAGAAACTGTTACAGCAGTAGGAACAACAACAGAAACTTTAACAACAGCAGCAGCAACAACAAACACCAACAGCAACAAAAACACCACCAATGACATCAGCAGCAACAACAATAATTGCAAAAACATCAGCAACAAAAGTAGTAGCGACAACATCAACAGTTGGAAAGACAACAGCAGCAACAACACCAGCAACACTTCAGCAACAACAACAGCAACATAAGCAACAACAACAACAGCAGTAAGAACAACAAAATCAATAAACAATACCAAAAAACAACAACCACATCAACAACAACAACACCAACCACATCAACAACAACAACACCAACCACATCAACAACAGTGTTGTCAGACAAAGAAAAATAATGACATACTCTATGATTGAGCTACAAACAATATTACCCGAACAACACTAAGGACACGGTCTGAGCACCAACCTCAAAATGACAACATATTTACGATGTAACAATGCAGGCAATCAAAGTGGCAACTGAGAAATTGCCGAACTTCGATCTTGGAACACAACGTGTAGTATTTCTGACAGATTTACAATCAGCACTCCAAGTACTGAAGTCCGAGAAACTGCCAGGCCTACAGGCTCTACTGAGTAAAACGGATAAGATTCTGGTGCAATAGATACCTTCTCGTTGTGGAATAATAAGACACGAAAGAGCAGATCAACTGGCAAAGGAAGGTCATGCGAACGAACTACTGGATTTACTAATTACATACCATCTGGAGAGGAACTAGTTCTAGTTCGGCCAGGCACAACTTTATGATCAGGACGTCGCGCCAGGGTCAGACACAATATACTGACCAAGATCACTATCTCTCTTCCATGCAGCTTAACTGGATACAGGCTGTTTTCAAGACAGTCTGGCGGACGAGATGTGAGTCGGCGCGATCCCCCTAATAGTGAGCGTCACGCAGATGAAATTAAGCATATTATAACCGCCTGGAGGACCGTGGTCCACCTTCATCAGCACGTTGGAGGTGTGGGGGAAAGCTACTATGACCCGCCACTTAAGATCGTACGAAAGAGTGAACTTACTCATTGTGGGCATTATTTATTGCCCATCGCAAGGCGATGATGGCCACAAAATCAGACGGTGTTATCTTAATAATATGATGTGGGCTGTATGAGGATTATAGTGAGGAAGAATATACGCTGGTCATCAATCTCACTCGTATCCCGAGTTACCTTGGATCAGTCCCAAGACTATTGGTAGTGACGACTGGAGTTAATTCGAGATGCAGACACTCTGGTCTTACCTCCCGTGAGACCAGTGGTCGCTTGAAACTTGTGGGATTCGATCGATTCCCATCACAGCACCGGCCGTTATCCCGAGGGACGCAAACCCTTAGAAAATGCAGGAGAAAGCAGACTGTTACATAAAATGCATGCAGAAGTCGGATTCACTGAGCCGACAGGCGCAAAATAAAAACCACAGTGCAACGCACAACGCCTTGGGGAATAGATAAATGAAGCGAATAAAATAAGAAAAAAACATAAAAAACACTGTGAGAGGCGAGTGTCTTAACCTTTAGACTGCAGCGACCTTCGTGGGCATTATACAACAACATCAACAACATTACAATATGTCATCCTCCGAGGCCACATAAATGGACCACTGAACGACAAATAACAAACACGAGCAGAAACCACGACATGGTATTGGGCTTAAGGGTGAGAGCCGGGATTCTGTTGGATTCGTAACAACAACAATTATGTGTCTACCACTTTATCCCCGACTGCAGCTTCTGTTTTGTTAACGACTTTATCCTTTATTGTTTTTTATTGAACAATTGATGTCTCTTATCCTGATCCAGGTTTGGAAATCCAAACACGTAACCGGCTTCAATCCACGGATTGACTGATCAAGTGCTTTAAACCCACAGAATTAGTGGGGGAAGAGCTTGCAAGTAATCGTGGCTAACTACCATTCTCAGCTGTTGACTGAAACCTGCAAAGTTAGACAAACGTGCGAATTTGTGTTTGTCTATCCTCTCCTTCCAGGAAGCCCCTTACGAGTAGATCAAACACAGATCCCGGTGGCTATGGAGGGGCACGCCAGTCAATAAACAGTGATGTCATGGTTCACTTCTGCGTCCAAGGACCGAACGGATGGCGGTCATGTTTAAATACGTGTCTGAAGTTATTCGTGCAAGTGTTCCACGCACACGTTGGCTCTTGAAGCCAAGTGCACACATCGATTCTTGAAATTAAGTGCACATATTGTCTCTGAAACACAAGTGCACAAATTGTCCCTATTTCACATAGAGTATAATAGAGACAAGTGCACACACCCGATTGTTGAAATCGAGTGCACATATTGTCTTTGACAGTGCGCACATTGCCGCTAAGTGCACATAGAGCCCCTTGAAGACAAGTGCACATATTGGCCCACAAACACATGTACATCTACTTTACTAACTCAGAAACATGTACATCTACTATCATATCATCAATCATCAACGCCAGACATGACCAAAATATTGTAGTGTTCTAATTTTTACTTTCTTCAGAAGTTACTTCTCCACCTTGAGTTGTACCAGAACCTTACAATTTGTTTTCCTAACTTTCCAAGAAACTCATTCAAGTCTTCTGACGATCCATAATTCAATGGCTTCAATACTCTTCTCCATTTCTTTGGTTAGGGTCCAGGTTTTTACTACATAGAACAAAACTGAATGCCCAAAGCGTTTATTAATTAACATTTTTAAGGTCTGAGATACCAGCTTGGACATAGATGTATGTCTCATGATGTTAAATCTATTCTTTGCCATTGTAATTCTCTTAATCAGATCCCTTTCGCATTTGCGATCCGCTATTATTAGCTTGCTAATGTATAAATAACTTGCCACTAATTCCAGCATTTCTGCATTTATGAGGATGTCAACTTCTGGACTTTCTTTCCTTTTAGTGAACACCATAACTTTAGTCTTTCTGATGTTGATTTCCAGCCCACATTGCTGGCTCTTGTCTGTTTATTTTATCGATTAGGTTCTGCAGATGTACTGGATTCTCTGCCAATAACACTGTAACATCAGCATATCTGATATTTTTCATACTTCCTTGTTCAATATTCAATCCAGGTATTTATTCTATTTCATTGACAATTTGTATCTAACGTTAGGATGTTTTCAAATTCGACATTGGCGAAACTGTTTACAACAAACCTGGCTTTGCTAAACCTGTTATTAGTATATTGGTTAAGCAAAATGATATAACATTACCAATGTTCGACACAGAGAGCAACCAATCCTTTTGGAAATGGATTTGTTACTGAATCTGTTTCTCCAATTTTGCAGGGGGAAATTAAACCGTCTTTATTTTTTAGGCGTTATGAAGTCAACTTTAGTTTCTGTTTCTAAGAATCGACGTCATTGCAATCCGGGCATACCATAGGTGCTCAGTCTCTCTCAGCAAATGGCGAACGGTCTGGATGCTGATGGTCCTAATGCGCCCTACTAACCTCGAACCTCGTTTCATGTCAAAATTTTGCAGCCTGTGGATTGCCACTTGTCTCTGTGGCGAGGTGGTTTAAGTTCTTTGCCTCGTGTTCAGAGGGTCGGGGGCGGGGAGGGGGGATCCAGATGCTGATCAGCGCATGAGCTGCAATGGTCAGCGACCCATAGCTGACTGCTAGCGTCAGGACCAGTGAATCATAGCTGCCAAGACCGTTCTACACCTCCACGCGGTGATCCTGGATAACAGGCTGCAGCAGGGCAGACTGGCTAAGGAGAAGGGATCGAAGAGGGAATGCTAACCCGGTACTCAAAAAATGCTTGCTGAAGTCGGATGTGTTGGACCGAAAAGTGCAAATATCGCAGCCAAGCTGTAAACTACGATACAACGCATCCTGTTCTCTTAACTTAACTTAACTTAACGTCTTTATACTGGTTTAGAAGACCCTGTAGAGTCTGTATACAACCAGTTACATTTACATCACCTTGCTCTAAAAGCTATGCACATCCAGTTTATTCTTAAATGCATTAACTGTCCCCGCCTCCACTACCTCCCCTGGCAATGCATTCCAAGCAGACACCACTCTCTGACTAAAAAAATATTTCTTAATATCTAATCTGGACCTCTCTTTAGTCAGCTTGTAGCTATGCCCTCGTGTTATTGTGGGTGGCTGTATTTTTTAAAAAAACATGTTATAGTTTAATTGATTCATTCCTCTGATCATCTTATAAACTTGTATTAAGTCACCACATTCTGCTGCGTAAGCCCCTTTAGGGTTCGGTAGTGAGAGATTGAGAACGAACGAAGAAGATGAAGAAGACGGTCGGGGTTTGATTTCGAGCTGCGACGGTCGGTCCATGATGTTAATTTTTTCCGGAGATCCCTATGTTCATCGTGCCTTCTGCGATGCTCTCGACAGATGAGGTACCCATCTGCCGAGAGAGAGACCGAGCTAAAATGGGGAAAAAACCCGAGGCAATGGAGTGGAGCCCCCGCTTAAAGTTTGTTTTGTTTTTTTCTATTGCAGTATCTTCTCATCCAACAGGCAGTCATTCATTGATTTTCAAATACCATTCCTAACCATCACTAACGTGCCAATCATGAAAGCTTGTGAAGCCATGATGTCAGCGCTTTCATTGCCCTGAACTTCAGCATGACTAGGACAGTAGTTGTATGTCAACCCCTGGAGGTTTGAGGCATAAACAGATGATATCCACTCGCACCTCGGCAATCTTTTCTGTACATTCTGAAGTACGGCCTGTCCGTCTGTCATGAGAGCCCTTGTTAGAGAAGTCTCAGATATCCATTCTCAAATTGGAGACTGTTAACATGTATGCCCTACTGCACTCGGCAACGACCTATCCTCTCACTCTAGCCGAGAAAATCAACATTAGTAAGTGAAAAAAACACAGTCATCACTTAACTTAGCTTAACGTCTTTATACTGGTTTAGAAGACCCTGCAGAGTCTGTATACAACCAGTTTCATTTACATCACCTTGCTCTAAAAGCTATGTGCATCCAATTTATTCTTAAATGCATTAACTGTCCCTGCCTCCACTACTTCCCCTGGCAATGCATTCCAAGCATTCACCACTGTCTGACTGAAAATATATTTCTTAATATCTAATCTGGCCCTCTCTATAGTCAACTTGTAGCTATGCCCTCTTGTTATTGTGGGTTGCTGTATTTTAAAAATGCTTGTTAAAGTCTAATGTATCCATTCATCTGATCATCTTATAAATCTGTATTAAGTAACCTCGAATTCTTCTCTCTTCTAAACACTGTAGGCCGGTTTTTCTGAGTCTTTCCTTATAACTGTAATTGTGGAATCCCATTATCAGCTTGAATGAAGTTCTCTTCCCTGATGACCAGGCACTAATAGCCACGCTAGAAAATCAACTGCAGGAACATATCAAGAACCGTAATGAGGTCTGTAAGGATTACAATATGGCTTGGTTTGGCTTCGTTCGTTCTCACTCTCCCGCTACCAAACCCTGATAGGGCAAGTAGCCGAATGTAGACCAGAGAATGGAATGCGTTGTGTCGTATTTTACAGCTTAACTGCGATATTTACACCTTCGATCCAACACATCCGACTTCAGCAAGCATTTTTTGAGTACCACCTCAGAATTCCCTCTTCAATCCCTTCTCCTTACCCAGTCTGCTCTGCTGCAGCCTGTTATCCAGGATCACCGCGTGGAGGTGTAGAAGGGTTTTGACAGCTCTGGTTCGCTGGCCCTGATGCAAGCAGTCAGCTATGGGTCGCTGACCACTGTAGCTCAGCATCTTGATCCTCAATATGGCAATCAACATAGAGAAAACTGAAGTTACCACAATTGCAACGACAACAACAAGAACCATTTTCAAACGAAACCAACAAGTGAAACGTATAAAACATGTCACGAATCTGGGTAACAGAATCTCAGCAGATGGCGGAGGCGACACCCCAATCCAAAACAGATGTCTTCATCTTGTTCTTCTGGGTTCAATCTCAATCTCCCGCTACCACGCCCAGAACAAGGCTTTGCAAGTAGCAGGATGTAGTCAGGAGAACCGAATGCGTTGTGTCGCTAGTTTACAGCTTGACTACGATATTTGCACCTTTCCGTCCGGCACATACGTCTTTGGCAGCAAAATATTAAGTGATTGGGCAAATGGCCCCGATATCACTATGTAAACACGTTACAATGGATGCAAAAAGAACACTATGCAACACGATATTCCTGCTCACATTGTGCTATCAGTGCCAGAATTGGACATTAATTAACAAAGATAAAAGAAATATCGTAACAACAGAGAAGAAATTGCTGCTCAGAATGGATTGGAGTTACAAAAATGGATAAAATCAGAAACGGAGATATTAGTAGACAAGTAGTTACAACACCAGAACTAGACCTCATCAAGAGACAACAAACCAAATGGTTCGGCCACGTGACACGTCAAACACCAGATAGTATCCCTCAGAAAGCAATGCGAAACAAATACAATGGATACAAAGTCAAGGGCCGACCACGCAAAAGATGGATTGCAGAAATAACAGAAGTAGTAAAGATCTCCGTGTACGAATAATATAAAAGGCCCGATCAAGAAACCTTTTCATAACCTGACGCTGTAAGGCACAAATAGGAAAAACGCGAAAACAAACAAAGAATGTTATATGGCCCGTGTTTGGCTGCTGTAGCCGTAAAAAAAAAAGACAGCAAAGACAAGTGTGTTTATACTTAGACATGTGCACCATACTAGAGAAAAGATATGGAAGCAACAGAGGTTGCTGAATCAAATCTAAGGTAAGGTAAGGTCAGCTATATGGCAATAAAGATAACTCTTCGTGTATTAAAAGTGAAGTGGTGTGGTCAGTTACCTTTCTTGCTGTTTTTACGTTCCCAACTCATATGTCAGGTATCCATTTACATCTGGGACGACTGGAGGAACGGTCGTACTAAGCACAAACCACAGCAGGGATTTGTTTCTGTCAGTCCGTGAATTCGAACCCTGACATGCTGTAATCCCAGTCTAGCAAGTCAGCAGCCTGTCGACTAGGCTACATTACGCCAGTGCTTCGCTCTGTGATAGAGACTGATTAAGGAAGTCGACCAGCCGAACACCCCAGCAATGTGTTAACGATGACCGAGCCATTATTAACGCACAAAGTGTAACTACGAGGGGTGTTCAATTCAAACCGGAAAGTTTTGTTCTAGTTCTATTTGAGTGGGTCATAACGTGCTGAAACTAATCAGTAGTTCGGGGCACTTGTGTCCTATTACTGTTAGGTGGCGTACTTGCCATGGGCCTAACACGTGACAATGATAAATACAAATGGCGGACAACACTGTTAGTGCTTTCATTGAACAGCGTGTTGTGATGAAGTTTCTTGTTAAAGATAAAGCAGAAATTTACAGAAGACTGAAATTGCAATACGGTGATGAGAAACTCAGCTAAAGTAAGACATGTGAATGGTGCAAACGTTTTAGAGAAGGCTGTACATCCGTGAGTGATGATCCTTCCTTTTCCTGGAGGATAGCGCTCGACATCATACTGCTCACCGTACTATGTGCCATCTACAGCAACTCGGCTGAGAGGTATTGTCACATTCACCTTACAGACCATACCTCGCTCCAGACGACTTTTTTTATCTGTTTGGACCTCTAAAAAATTTCTGGGAGATCAGCATTTTAGCAGTGATGACCAAGGGATACAGGCTGTCCTGGATTGTTTCAGACATTCTGGCAATACTTTCTATTCTTAAGCTTTTCAAGCATTAATTTAACACTGGGATTTGTGCATAAACGTTGCAGCAGATTATATCGAAAAATAAATGGCATTTTGACTACTTGAAGAGAAAAACGATTTTTTCATAACAAAAAAGTCCCGGTTTAACTTGAACACCCCTCGTTTGTATGTAATACAGACTAAATTAGATCGAGACAGTTGTCCTTGACCCCAGTTACATTCTTGCCATTCTTTCACAAATCGTATACAATGAATCAGCCATACTGCATGATGGGTAGTTACGTGCCTCGTGTCATAAATTAGTGCAAATGAACTTGGCAGCACTCGCTAATTAATTTGGTGTGTTCATGTAAGTGTGTGCGTGTGTGATGTGTGTGTGTGATGTACGTGTGCGTGTGTGTGTGTGTGTGTGTGTGAAGTGTGTGCGTGTATGTGTGTGTGCGTGCGTGTGTGTGTGTGTGTGCGTGCCTGTGTGTTTGTGTGTGTGTGTGTGTGTGTGAGTGTATGTGTGATTTTGTTTGTGTGTGTGTTTGTGTGTGTGTGTGTTTGTGTGTGTGATGTGTGTATGATGTGAGTGTGCATGTGTGTGTGTGTGAAGGGAGTGCGTGCGTGCGTGCGTGTGTGTGTGTTTGTGTGTGGTTGTGTGTGTGTTTGTGTGTGTGTGTGTGTGTGTGGGTGCGTATGTGTATGTGTTTTTATGTGTGTGTGCATGCGTGTGTATGTGTATTTGTGTGTGTGTGTGTTTGTCTGTGTGTGTTTGTTGTGTGTGTGTGTTTGTGTGTGTGTGTTTGTGTGTGTGTGTGAGTGTGTTTGAAGTGAGTGCGTTCGTGTTTGCGTGTGTGTGTGTGTGTGTGTGTGTGTGTGTGTATGTGTGTGTGTGTGAGAGAGTGTGGGTATATTTGTTTGGTAATAATTTCAATCATCAATCAACCATTAAAAAGAAAAAAATGTTTTTGCGTTCGCCGTATTTTTCTAATCCCAAAGGCGGTGGGCGATGCACTGTGGATTTTATTTTGCGCCTGTCGGCCCAGTGTATCCGACTCGAGCATGCATTTTATGTAATGGCCTGCTTCCTCCTGCATTTTCTAAGGGTTTGCTTCCCCAGGATAACGGCCGGTGCTGTGATGGGGATCGAACCCAGGACGTTCTAGTTGTAAGCCGTGTCACTTAACCACTAGCCCACGCCGTCCCCCACTACACTAATCAACCGAGAGCACAAGTCCTCAACAAATAATGGCCATGAGATTCGAACAGCCAGACGCTCCAGTTCTATCAACGACCAGCCATTGATCCCTCCATTTGTCTCCACTTCCATCTTCATGCGTATTGAGGTCTACCTCTCTGTTTTTTTCCCCACCTGGTTCCAGCGCACGAATTGTCGAGTAACGCTACTAGTGTCCCTCCTGAAGATGTGATCCATCCCTCTACTCGTCACCTCTGGCGCCACCGACAGCTGGGTTGACCTGCGCCATAGCTCGACATGTATGGCCTAGTGATACCACCTCAAACCCAAATCCTGCACAGGCATCAGTTCACGAACACATGAATCCTGCATGCTAGCCCCTTTGTAGTCCGCCCCACCACCGAAACGTTAAGCACAACCAATTTCACTTTTGCGATGAAAATCCTTAGCTTCGTCATGAACCAGATTCCTAGGGATCTCCATAGTGTATCCCACAATATTGGTGGGGATCAACAACATTATCACTGCCCGCAGGATTAATGCCACTATACACGGATCGCTGGACATGACGGACTGCCAGGAAATGAGATTGCTGACAAATTGGCAAAAACATGAGCCTCCAAACTACAATTGAATTAGACCCTGGGGTAACTACACAGTAACAGGAATTATTAAGAATATCAGGGAATCTGGATGAACAAGAGGGCGACAGGAACAACGGGTCACGGTGTATTTGGTGAAATATCACAGCCAAAAAGTAATGATGACATAAATAAATTACATAGAAGAGATCTTCTTCTTCTTCTTCTTCTTCTTCTTCTTCTTCTTCTTCTTCTTCTTCTTCTTCTTCTTTATCGTACGCTGTCGGACGTCGATTTGAATTTGTTCAAAGAAAGCAGCTGTCATCCTGAGGCTGTCGAAACTGCCATAGAGCTTGTCTAGTGTTGGCACTGGTGATGGCCACTACATAGAAGAGATCAAAGTCTCATCTTTCAGTTTTAAACAGGACACACAAGAGACATTAGCCACTTGAACCACATCCATCCCCAATACCAGCCCTTGTTCAGACATTGCTATCATCCTGATGCAAGTTACATCTACTAATTGAGCGCAAGGCGCTTGCTGACACGAGGAAAAAATTCTTACAAGCACTGCCGACAATAGCCACGACAAATGAGCAGTTTAAAAAACTGAAGAAGACCTATATATAAGAATGGCATTGGGCTTCAAGAGCTAGCTTGCTGGAATAACAACAGCATCCAACAGTATATATACTTTTGGTGCCGTCTGAATGTTTAAGTGGATGTTGTTTGTTGTGCACTCCATGTTGTCCAAGTTGCTACCCAGATGAAGGAATGAACCCACATCTTAAAGGAGAGTCGCATATTTGCGTCTTAATTCACCCCAAACAGTTATATGGGTTTCTATCATACTTATTTGACAGCTGGTGAGTGTAGTAAGGTCAGGTCATAACGTAACCGGTGAGGTCCTTAAGGCACACATTAAGACATCCTCACAACACCATGCCACCCTTCTCTGTCAGCGGCCGTTGCCTGTGCCTCTTCTGGTCGGAGATTGATCCATTTTTTTATGTTGTCCTCCCACCTCTTTTTGGGACGGCCATAGTCGCCCTGACCAGACTGCGAATAATCTGGAAAGACAAGATCATTAGCCTTAAATCGAAGCTGACTTTATACAATGGTCACCTCGGTTAGCCTCTACGCGTGTGAGACTTGGACTCTGACGGCTACACTAGAACGTAAGATTTTCGCAATGGAAATGAGATGTTTGTGAAGAATTCTTGGCATTTCATATCTGGATCACGTTACAAACGAGAGTGTTCTTGTAATTGTTAGGTAGGAGTTAGGTCAGTATAAAGACCTAAAGACTATAGTAAAAGCACGAAAATTGTCATGGTATGGACATATATCACGATATCTGGGGCTTACCAAGACCGTCTTGCAAAGCCCTGTGTCTGGAAAGCGTGGGAGAGGGAGACCAAAAAAGAGATTTGAGGATAATATAAAAGAGTGGACGGGAAGGTCTATAGCTGAAACTAATACCCTAGCAAAAAATCGAGACGTATGGCGTGAACTGGTTCAACAATCTGCAATAACGGGGTCTCAACGACCAGGCTACGGCACTCATAATGATGATGATGAAGATGAACAACTTAGGTAAAGATATATGTGCAGAAAAGATGGTTAAATTCAGCTTTGCGACCAATCTTCTGGACCAGTCAAGAATGTAGTGCCCTAACAAGGAGCAGAAGGAAATCTCATGGCCAGCAGATTGAAATCATTGGACGACCAAACACCACAATTGTAATGTTCGAGGTGGCCAGAATATAACAATGTCGGAAAGAATGGCGACAGAATGGTCCAAACCATTTACTCCGATGCGTCGACGCCACATGAACTCGTACATGTACGAATCAGGCATAAGCCTGTGTGTGCCATTGTGGCGCTTGTTTCTCTCCTTTATCGTTTTCCAAGAACGTTCGATGCATTAAGTATGTGCACCTGAGGTAGGGTTAACATAGTTGACTGACTCATTTACTGTTTGATGATTGAATCTATGTTTATTGGAATCCCGCTAAAGGCGCGATGTTTGACACCCCCACAGTTCAATAGTGGAATATTCTGTGACGTCACTACTACCCAATACGGTGCTAAAAATTACATATGTTGAAAAATATACATTTATTTTGTCTGGGGTGAATTAAGACGCAAGTACCGAGAGCCATATCCAGCACAACCTGACTCGTTTTTATTCGCATAATCTTGGTCTTACCTCCATGGACCCGTTGGCCTAGTCTTATGTACCATATATCGAGCCTATCTGTGATACTCTGTAGTTGATACCGGCTATGGTACAAGATGGCCAGCTCGTTAACAAGTTTATTATTTAGATGAATGTGAATTACTTGAATGGATGGGGAGGAAGACTAACGTCTGGCCAGGCAAAATATACAGACCAACACCCTCTTCTCGACTTTACCCGTTGTGCTCCATGAAAACGAACTGGTGAGAGATCGACAAAATCATTGTAGTAGTGAGCGACACGCAGATGAAGCAAACCATAGCACAGCCGCCTGGAAGACCACGGCCTACCTTCATCCACACTCTCGGGATACGAAGAAAGCTACAACACACCACCACTTAACGTCCTTTTCAGAATGCACAAAAGGGTAAATCTACTCATTGTGGGCATTTAACAAAAACTTGAATCGATGGAAAGAAGAACAAATAAAAAGAAGGGAGAAGATTCGTGGTGCCTGGACAAATTTGAAGAAATATTAAACACGAAACTGCTGAATTTTTCGCGGACATTCCATTAACTGCTTCGTGCTGCGCTGTACACAGTTTCGCTTAGAAGAAGCTTTAGTAGGGCGAGAGGAGACAGGGTTAAACTTTCTTGGTACGTGACTTGAAGCACCTGGATGCATTTATAACACACAGCGCTAGCCAGGACATGGTTGCAGTCACCTGTAGGGTTCTGGTACGTGCGGAATTTCCCGTCGAGGCACGATTCATTTTGCGTTAATTGTTTTCTTGTGACAGGAACACACGCACACGCGTATGCTCAGTGGCGTATCTGACGTTCATGCCCCTGGGGCTTCTACCCCGAATGAGGCGATAAACCAGAAGTGTGAACGGTACAAGGTAACACAATTGTTAATTCGTTTGGTGAAATTTCCCCCCGAGGGGAGTTATAGAGGGAAGAGGGACTGGGAGAATAGAGATTCATCACTACACTAAACATACTGCAAAAGTCACCTGTATTGGGTTGTGAATGAGACCAGTAACTTCCTCATATAAGAACAAAGGGGCATATATAGCAAATCAATGACGGAACATAGATGCTTTGGTACAAGCATGCCGAAAGGAAGCCACGGTGTTCAGTGCCTTGATCTTAAACAACCAAATAGGAATGTCTCTTCGCTTCTAATTAGTATGTAAGTCTGTCTGCGAGAGGCAATCATCATCATCATCATTATCATCTAGTGCAACCTCGGCAATAGATCTTTACGGTAATGGATCTCCATCGGTCACGGTCTTGCGCCAGGCTGGTACACGCAGTCAAACTGTGTCGCGACCACATCCTGATGTTGTCTCTCCATCTGTACCTCCGTCTTCCCTTTGGTTTTCTTGCCCTCTACTCTGCCCTTCAAAATAACATTTGACAGATTGTCATGGGGCTTGACATGATTAACATATTTTATTTTTCTGATTGTTATTTTCTACAGAAGTGTCTGTTCCGCCTGCAGTTGTTCCAGAACCTCATTTTGGTTTTCCAATCTTTCCAAGAAATATCTGAGATATCTGCTTTGACAGAAGTGTCTCTCTCTAAGATCTGAGATATCTGCTTTGACAGAAGTGTATCTCCCATGCTGTTAAACGTACTGTTGACCATTGCAATTATTTGAATGATCTCCCTTTCGTATTTGCCACAGTTGAAATGAGTTGGCCAAGGTGTACATAGTTTGACATTTGTTTTAGAATGTCAGCATTTATGTGGATAGAAGCTTTTGGACTTTCTTGCTTTTTGTTGAACACTAAAATTATGACAAGGATGCAGGTGGCATAGCAACACAATCTATACGATGTAAGATTCATGAAAGGTTCATGTGATAGATGGCGCTTATAATGCAAAACAGCGAATGAACTGTGAGTTTCAGATGTTCATCGGTAACCCCCACAGCTTTTCAAGCATTGTAGCTTCCCCGGACCAGCCTCTCTCTTTCTGGCCTGGATAAGTAGGGCAGATCTGCAGGATATGTTCTAGTGTTTGCTTGGGTGCTCAACAATCGCATGCCAATGTGTCTCTAGGACCCATTCTGTGGAGGTAGACCTTGAGCCTGCGAATATCACGTTCTGAGTTTGAAGATCATCATCTGCCAATTCGAGTGTGTCTATGCTATCCATTTCGCACAGACTCCAAAAAAGCAACACTGTTCTTAGACAATCTGCTGTTGACCTCAAAGTCAATTGTAGTTTCACTGGAGAGATTATAGCTCGGGCGATTGGAAAATGCCCTCCTACCACTAACAAAATAAGGCACTCCATGTCCCTTCTGTCAAACCTAGTGTGGCTTGATTTAAACACTTCTTCTTCTTCTTCGTACGCTGTCAGACGATTTAAACACGATACGCTTGAATTTGTAAATCAAGCGAGTAGTCTAGTAATGATTGTTGAATACTCTTTTGCGTAATTGCAATTACCACTATACGCAACATGACAGTTTATTGTTAAAGTGGAATAATAACTCTACTAAAAATCGTAGATCAAAAAACAATATTGCTATGGATATTTTTGTTGTTGTTTTTTTTTCCTTCGCCTTATTTCTCTAATCCTAAAAGCGGTGTGCATTGTACTGTGGTTTTCATTTTGCGCCTGTCGGTCCAGTGCATCCGACTTCAGCTTTCATTGTATGTAAGGGTCTGCTTCCTTCTACATTTTCTAAGGGTTTGCTTCCCCGGGGTAACGGCTGGTGCTGTGATGGGGATCGAACCTTGCACCTTCGGATTGTGAGCCGTGTCACTTAACCATAAGCCCACGCCGTCCTCTTGATGGATATTTGAAAAATGGTATATCCAGCGCCATAACTACGACAAAATTGCCCAGAACCATGTGGCCCTTTTGTGAAAATATTATCTAATGAAGTAACTGTAAGTGGTTGTAGTGGCATGTGCTCGGAACTTGACGCATGCGGGCCGCAAGACATTCAATGTCGGCAAACGTGGAAATACGGTTGAGGCAGTCATTGAATTCCTGATGGTGGAAGGTTGTGTGTCTATGACTGCAGTATATGATGACGCCTGTGCGGATGTGGGTACTACCAGAAGGTAGGCACAAACTGTAACAGGCGACATTCGAGCCACGACGAACCTGCACGAACCTGCTCTCGCAGCGGACGACCAACCACAGCTGTGGATGCACACCACTAAGCTCGCATGGACCAACTGATTGGTGCCAGCCGTCGTGTCAAGTTGAAATATATCGCCCGAATGTTAATGATTTCAATTGAGCGAGTCCATCACAATATCAATGCCCAGCTTGGGTATAAGCAAGAGTGTACGTTACGATTCTGACAAGGAGGTGCAAGCAGCTGTGCGTACTTAGTGTCGGGAGAAGACGTATGATTTTTACCTCGACGGATGCAACAACTTGTCTGTATTTGGAGTTTTAATGTGGACTTCGTTGCAAAATAAGGGTACATCACCTACACTACATTTAAAGTTTTAAGGTGTGGGCTAGTGGTCAAGTGACACGGCTCACAACCCGATGGTGCTGGGTTCGATCCCAATCACAGCACCGGCCGTTACCCCGGGGAAGTAAACCTTTAGAAAATGCAGGAGGAAACAGACCCTTACATAAAATGGATGCTGAAGTCGGATACACTGGGCCGACAGGCGCAAAATAAAAACCCCAGTGCAACACACATCGCCTTGCGGAACAGAGAAATAAGGCGAACGTAAATGCAATTTAAAAAAAGAAAAAAAAAAGAAAATGTATAGCTTAAGTGTAAATCATGCACTAATCATCTCGTTAAAGGCAAAAATTTTCAAATTTCGATCGTATTTTGCCAGGGATCAAGATACTTGCTGAACAGTACATGGACTTTGGCGGTCAGCTACCCAAAGCTGATTGCTTGTGTCAGGACCAGCGGACCAGGGCTACCAAGAACCTTCTACACTTCCGATGATCATGGATAATATTCTGCAACAGAGCAGACTGGCTAACGAAATAGGGGTCGAATAGGGAAGGATAACTCGGTACCCAAAAATGCCTGCTGAAGTCAGATGTGTCAGATCGGAAGGTTACAATATCGCAGTCAAGCTGTAAACTAAGACACAACGCTTTCAGTTCTCCAGACAACATCCAGCTACTTGCAGCGCCCTTTTCTGGGATTTGTACTGGAAGTTTTAGAAAGAACATAGAAGAAAAAGAGGAAGTATATTTTCTAAAATACGTTGACTGACTACAGGGCCTGTAGGTCAGTGCCCCCAGCTGCATTTTCCAGCTGGGTCTCTAGAGACCTTTTTGTGACACACATAGACCTCTCGCGGGCCTCAGGTACCATCTGAAACATACGTTCAGAACCCCTGATGGAAGCATTCCCTGGAGATTTGTAAACATGGTGATGTGATCTTAGCTTACTTGGCCTATCTGATAGACAAAAATAATCATATTGATACAGAGGGGCCTGGGATAGTTCAGTGCAGTCAGGAAGAACAGTGCTCAGAGTAATGGTTAGGATGAGGAGGGGTCTCTGAGGTTAAACTGAATAGCGAAGGTAAGGCGGGGGGGAAGGGATGGGGTGGGGAGTGTCTGGGGTTACAGAAGTGCAGTACCCAGTGAGTGAGCGTATCGATTACGGAGGAGGAGGAAGAGGAGGTATCGAACCGTGAGAGGTAGATGAGATTATGATAGGTAATTGACAACAGGAAATGCAAAAAAATAAATGCTGAACACGGAGACATTGTCGATAGGAAAGGGGAAAAAAAACAGTAAAAAAAGTACGTGTTATTAGTTGCTGTGATGATCTCTTTTGTTGATGTTATATTCTCGTTTGACTATGATCTTTTATCTGTGATTCGTCTTACTTCTTTCGTTGTTGCTCTCTTCTCTTTGTTTGTTCTCTGTGCTGTTGTTGTGGTTCTCTTTCCGCTGTTATTGTTCTCTTCTCTTTGTTTCTTCTTCTCTATGTTGTTGTTGCTCTCTTCTCTTTGTTTTTTTTCTCTATTTTTTGGTTCTCTTTCCTTTGTTTCTACTTCTTTCTTGTTGTCCTCTTCTCTTTTTGTCTTTTTCTTTCTGTTATTGTTGCTCTCTTCTCTGTGTTTCTTCTTCCCTCTGTTGTTGTTGTTATCTTCTCTTTGTTTCATTCTCTCTCCATTTTTGTTGCTCTATTCTCTTTGTTTATACTTCTCTCTGTTGTTGTTGCTCCCTGCTCTTTGTTTCTTCTTTTCTCTATTATTATTCCCTTCTCTTTGTCTCAACTTTCTCTGTTGTTGTTCCCTTCTCTTTGCTCATTTCTGTTCTCTTTTTTTCTTGGTTGACTCGTACCGTTTACTAACAGAAACAATATCATTTTAATATGTGTTTCTTCTTCATCTGCTGCGTTCGTTCTCAATCTCCCGCTACAAAAGCGCTCTGAACAGGGCTTTGCAAGTAGCAGGATGTAGTCCAGACAACAGAATGTGTTGTGTCGCTAGTTTACAGCTTGACTGCGATATTTACATCTTACGGTACGACACATCCGTCTTCGGCGGGAATATGTGTTTAAACCTGCTAGCGTTTTGAGTGGTACGCTGTAACACAAAGTAATTGATGCTTTCATGTACATGTCTACGTTTTGAGTGGTACGCTGTAACACAAAGTAATTGATGCTTTCATGTACATGTCTACGTTTTGAGTGGTACGCTGTAACACAAAGTAATTGATGCTTTCATGTACATGTCTACGTTTTGAGTGGTACGCTGTAACACAAAGTAATTGATGCTTTCATGTACATGTCTACGTTTTGAGTGGTACGCTGTAACACAAAGTAATTGATGCTTTCATGTACATGTCTACGTTTTGAGTGGTACGCTGTAACACAAAGTAATTGATGCTTTCATGTACATGTCTACGTTTTGAGTGGTACGCTGTAACACAAAGTAATTGATGCTTTCATGTACATGTCTACGTTTTGAGTGGTACGCTGTAACACAAAGTAATTGATTCTTTAATGTACATGTCTACCTTCGCTTGTGCATGTACATCTGCTTGCCATCCACCGCTTGTTTACGTTGTTCATTTCGTTGTCATTCTCAATCTGGTGACCTTCAATCAATCGAACACTTCCTTTTCTTAATCTCCAACTCCGTTGCTTGTTGCCACAATCTGTCCAAGTACTGCCTGGCACTGTTTGTATGTTCAATGTTTAAGAGTGTTAATGAAACTGTAATTATTTGTGGATCGGATAATCTGTTTAAAAGTATCTTAAACGAGACGTAGAGTCCCAGCACGTACACGCCCCTCACGTTGAGACCAGCCTACTATCTACTCTTTGTTTATGTGATGTATTTTCAGAAGCGTAACTACAACGCGCTGACTCTAGGGACACAAACTGTGTGAACGGGTTCCTTATGGCATGTATTCAACAGCCATATCAATGCACAAGTCACTGATTAACGCCTAGCGACCCTATCTGGGGTTGAATGCGGCTTCTTCTTCTTTCTTGCCTCCATACGAAGCATAGGATCGCAACTACATATGGCTACTGTACAGTAAGACCTTATCATTGCACGTACATATAATCTCAATAGTGATTATTGTAGCAATTCGCTTTACCGAATGAGTTTGTTAGTTTTAGAATTACTCGACCTGTGCACCTACAACGGCAGTTGCCCTTGTGCATGTCCCAGCTCTTGTGCGAGATGGTGGTGGTAGGTACATTCCTCTGCGTAGTGGACTAGACTCGAGCAGTGCTGCGTTTTTTTTGTGTGCTTCTGTGCAAGTCCGAGCTTAGTTTCCAGTCGGTTCTGTCTCATGCAACGGTTGTCCAGTGGACGGCTAGCTTGTTCGTTTCAGAATCACGAATGCTGTGCAGCTAGGGCGAATCCTGCCACCTAGCGGGGTATTCCAAGACGTCTTTCTTACCGTGCAGGTACCACAGAGAGGTTGCTGTGGCCCATCGTTCGTCTTTCCTTCTGACTACACAACCAGCCCAGCAGGTGCTTGGATTTGTTGGTGTCCTGTAGGACATCCTTGACGTGTGGCAATGCCCTGACGTCACTGTTGTGTAGGCCCATCTGGCACGGTTGCCTAAATGACACGCTTACGAGACGGTGCTCCCGCGAGGAATGTGTTGTCCTTATCTGGTGCTTTTGTCGGAGACCAGGTTTCACTTCCAGTTTGCTAGATCCAATAATAGCTCTGTCTAGTTGCCTGCAACATTTTATAGCATTGATTTCGGAGGACCTATTATTTCCTCTCCGGGGTCTCTCTTGTGAGAACACAGTGCACGTTACCAGCATGAAAAACTAACCGGGCTAGACGCATAGCAAACAGTTGATCGAAGAAGAAGAAGAAGAAGAAGGAGGAGGAGGAGAAAAATGAAAAATAATAAGGAGGAGGAGAAGGAGGAAGAAGAAAAAGAAGATGAAGAAGAGAAAGCGTGTAAGGAAGAAGAAGGAAGAGGAAGAAGAGGAGGAGGAACAGGAAGAAGAGAAGGTGGCAGAAGAGGAATTAAAAAAAGAAGAAAAGAAGAAGACGAAGAAGAGAAGAGGAGGAATAAGAGGATCAAGAGAGAAGAGGAAGAGAAAAAAGAAGACGAAGAAGAGGAGAAGGAAGTAGAAGATGAAGAAGAAGAAGAAGGATACGAAGGAGGAGTTGGCTGTGCGACAGCATGTGAGATCTGAGGGGCCTTAACCTTAACGTCTAAAGGTCTGTAGTGCTCACTGTCCTCCTGCATGCCAGTGACACGTGGGCTGAGTACAGCTGGCATGCTAGATAGACAAAATTAAAAAATGTCCACACAAGCTTAGAAAACTTGGAATACTCGCATTCTTCTTCTTCTTCTTCGTACGCTGTCAGACGTCAACTTTAATTTGTTCGAAGAAAGCAGCTGTCATCCTGAGGCTGTCGACACTGCCATAGAGCTTGTCTAGTGTTGCCACTGGTGATGGCCACATGTGCTTTCTCTGGTCCTCGTATGTCGGGCAATTTTGCAGCAGATGTTCAGCGATAATTTTCCCTGTACCACAGGTGCATTCGTCAGTGCCACCTATCTTCAGTTTATTGAATAGATGGTACCTCAGTCTGTTGTGGCCTGTGGGGAGTCTGAAGACCACGACCTGTTCTCTTCTGCTCAGCTGGTAGTAAGCCTCCTTTTTTGTGTAGCCAGTATGTTCTGTTTCCCATTTGGCCATGTATCTGGCCCGAATCCTGGCATTCAAACAGGCATGTTAATGTATTTTGCCAGGTACCCGATGCCTTTCCGTAGTAGGTTTTTTAAAACTTCCTGAAGATTACTAGGCCTGTGGGAAGAAATAAATATGTTGGGTTGATTTTTAACTATAATTTTGTTCTGGCATCGGCCGTTCAGTCTACTCTTTTTTATTTATAACTCCCAATGGATTTCTAACGTGCACGATACTGAATACAGGAGTCCGATCTCATTACCCAGAGATCAAGGGAATAGTTTTAACAGAAGATCCACGTGAAAAAAAAATCAAAATGGCTCTGTAAATTGTTGAGAATACAATTGCAGGATCGGGTACCAATCACCAGGATCCTAACGAATGGTAGAATACTGAGCATCCACACACTATTGCAAAAGGCCCAAATGAAGTGGATCAACCATGTCGTAGGCATGCCAGATAATCGGATACCCAAACAACTAATGTACGGTAAGCTGAAAGAGTGGTCGTCTGGCAGAAGAGACGTTTCAAGAACGCCCCCTAAATGGATATCTGACACGTTTGAACACCAATGTAAGCTCACGGGGAGTACCTGGAATAGGAATGCCAATATTTACAAAGAGCCACCATCAGAGGAGTCCTCAATGAGGAGGACCACCGGAACCTTGCAACTCAAATAAAACGCGCTATGCGTATTGACATATCACATATACTCACATATCTAACCCTGACCTTATGCGAGGGACGTTCAAATCAAATTGGGACTTGTTCTAGTTCTACCTGAATGGGTTATTGCGTGCTGGAACTATCTTTAGTTAGGGGCACTTGTGTCCTAGTTCTACCTGAATGGGTTATTGCGTGCTGGAACTACTATCTTTAGTTGGGGGCACTTGTTTCCTAGTTCTACCTGAATGGGTTATTGCGTGCTGGAACTACTATCTTTAGTTAGGGGCACTTCTGTCCTAGTTCTATCTGAATGGGTTATTGTGTGCTGGAACTACTATCATTTAGTTAGGGGCACTTGTGCTAGGTGGCCCAATTGCCATGGACTGGTCACGTGACAGATAAAAAGAAATGGCGGACAACACTGTCAGTTCTTGCATGGAACATCGTGTTGCGATTAAGTTTCTTGTAAAAGAAGACGTGAAACCGGCGAAAATGTACAGACGACTGCAATCCCAATGCGGGGATAAAAGACATTTAGCTGCAGTAAGACATTTGATTTGAACAAACATTTAAGGTTTAAACATCTGTAAGTGATGATCCCAGGCGTGGTGGCTCTCAACCCACCAGTCATTCCTGTGAATATATAGACGGCGGTACACCTTATCCTGGATAATCGACGCATATTCTGTCGCGAAATCGAACAAAGGACGGAGAGGCAGGGGTATTCCCGAGCCTACCAAATGGCAGAAAAACAACACTATCAGTGGCAACTGGAAAATACTCAAGCAATTTCAGAGCGGATGCAGAGGCACTGAGGGCTGCAGTAGAAGAAATGGTAACATGCAAAAGAAATAAAAGACATATAGTCCTGTTTACAGATGCCCTGACCGTAGTCACAGAACTAAAAAGCCAGAAAAATACTGAACTTAATGATTTAAGAGCAGTACTCTGTGAACTATGCCAGCAGTCCGCACAAAAAAGAGTAGTTGTACAGTGGGTTCCATCCCACTGTAACATCCAAGGGAACGAGGAGGCAGACAGACTGGCAAAAGAAGGTGCAAGACTGCCACAACCAGATTCTAGTGTGACATACGAAGAGTCAATAAGGCGTATTAGAGCTAGATAGATGACCAAATGGGAAACAGAACATACTAGCTACACAAAAATCGATGCCAATTACCAGTTGAACAGAAGAGAGCAGGTCGTGGTCTTCAGACTTCGCACTGGCCACAATAGACTGAGGTACCACCTATTCAATAAATTGAAGATATGTGGCACTGACGAATGCACATGCGGTACTGGAAAAATGACCGGTGAACATCTGCTGCAAAACTGCCTGACATACGAGGATCAGAGAAAGCGGATGTGGCCATGACCAGTTGCAGCACTAGACAAGCTCTATGGCAGTGTCGACAGCCTCAGGATGACCGCTGCTTTTTTCGAAAAAATAAAAGTTGACGTCTGACAGCGTACGAAGAAGAAGAACAACAACAACAAAGGACGTCTTTCTCTGGGTACGGTGAACACTATTGATCATGGACATTTGCATTTTCGGAACGTTAATGCATGTTGAGTGCTAAGACAGCTTTCCGCTTTTGTCCGGCTCCCCGAACTATGTGCCATCTGCAGCAACTCGGCTGGGAGGTATTGCCATATTCACTTCACAACCCAGACCTTGCTCCAAGCGATTTCCACCTGTTTTGGACACCTACAAAATTTCTGAGGTCAGCATTTCAGCACTGATGACGTAGTGAAACAAGCTGTCCTGAATTGGCTTGGCTTCGTTCGTTCCTTCGGCCAGCACCGACCGTTACCCCGGGAAAGCAAACCCTTAGAAAATGCAGGAGAAAGCAGATCCATACATAAAATGCATGCTGAAGTCGGATACACTGGGCCGACAGGCGCAAAATAAAAACCACAGTCTAACGCACACCGCCTTGTGGATTAGAGAAATAAGGCGAACGCAACACACAAAAAAACTCACTAAACTCTCTCAATACTAAATTCTGACACTGGCCCAAGTAGCAGAATGTAGTCCAGAGAACGGAATGCGTTGTGTCGTCGTTTACAGCTTGACTGCGATATTTGCATCTTTCGGTCCAACACATCCGACTTCAGGAAGGATTTTTGAGTACCCGGTTAGCATTCCCTCTTCGATCCCTTCGCTTTAGCCACGGTCTGCTCTGTTGTAGCCTATTATCCAGGATCACCGCGTGGAGGTGTAGAAGGGTCTTGACAGCTCTGGTTCGCTGGCCCTGACGCTAGCAGTCAGCTATGGATCGCTGACCGCGGCAGCTCATGTGCTGATCAGCATCTTGATTACGTCCTGAATAGATTCATACTCACAAATCTTTCTACTCTGAAGTCTTTCAAGCATTACTTAAACGCTGTGATAAGTGCATAAACCCTGGAGATTATATCGAAAAATAAATGCCCTTTTGACTACTTGAAATTCGTTTTTTCCCCTTACAATAAGAAATTCCGATTCGACTTGAACATATGTCATCATTTGGGATCAATATGCTGAGCAGCATGTGAGCTGGAGACGTCAGCGTCCCAAAGCTTACTGCCAGCGTCAGGGCCAGCGAACTAGAGCTGCCAAGACACTTCTACGCATTCACGCGGTGATCCTCGATAACAGGCTGAAACAGAGCAGACTGGCTAAATAAAAGGGATCCAAGAGCGAAGGGTAACCAGGTACTCAAAAATGTCGGCTGAAGTCGGATGTGTCGGACGGAAAATGCCAAATATCGCAGTCAAGCTGTAAACTATTACACAGCGCATTCCTTTCTCCGGACAACACCCTGCTACTTGCAAAGCGCTTTTCAGGGTTTGGTAGTGGGAGATTGAGAACGAACGAAGAAGAAGATATCTTACATATGAGGAATACGATTATGAGATAGAATCGGGATATACAGACACTTTACAACTTACCCAGACCAGACTGTCTCTCTTTGGTCCACATGAGTAGGGCAGTCCTGCAGGATATGTTCTAGTGTATGCTTTGGTGCTCCACAATCTCATGTGACGTTGTCTCTGTGATCCATTCTGTGAAGGTGGGCATTGCTTCGTTCTGAGTCTCAAGGTCTTTGTCTGCCCATCTCTTTGCTACGTTTGTCTTTGCTGTCTTTTTCTGGCTCGTATTCTCTGTGCTGTTCTCTCCATTTCGTAATTGTGGATCGTTTGATGCTCCTTATTGCTCTGATGATAGCAAGTCTGTTTACCGCCACTTCCGACTTTTGCTAGCACAGCTGCCATTTCGTTTCCAAAGATCCTTCAATGGGCGGGAATCCCATTTAGGACTAGATCTGCTTTTTTGATGTTATGTTTTATTTCGTGCGAGTCTATCTTGCTTGGGGCTTGAGATGACTTGGAATACTCTCCTGGAGTCTATTAGAAGCCGCAACAGGAGCTAAGGAATAAATGTTCTGTTGCAAGCACTTCTAAGAAGGATAGGAACTGAACACATATTAAAGCGCATAGTTGCAATTAAGTCATTTTTATGAGCCATTTGATCATTTCCAGCTTTTCGATCTAATTAAGGTTGGACTGAATATTTAAAAAAATGTCAAGATGGCCGCACATCAGATCTGACAAATTTCTGTTGCTCTAGGATAAAATGATTGTGAAGATTAATTTAGATCATTGCTTCCCAAAGTAGTGGTCGAGTGTCAGCCCTTGAGCACTCGTTCCCCAGTCAGCAAATGGCGTCAAGATATTCAAACACAAGGATTAGACATATTTTGGATTTGGTCATATTTTGATCGATCTTTACAAACGCTAATGTCTAGAACGAACGATGATTTCCTCTATGATTTCCATATAAAAATGGATGGAACTTAATACTTCTTGTGTTTTCTTTTTCTCCTTCTTCACTTTCTTCTTCTTTTTTTTCTTTTTATTCTTCACCCACTTTCATCTCGAAAAGGACCTTCGTGACGAAGTGTCGTATGTAATCGCAAAGCTGCGATTTCTACGCCTCTTGGGCCGAAAAATCCGATTAGAACAAATAATTGTACGGGTCGGCTTTGCCTTCTCTCTTCGATCAATGATGTCTAAGCAAGGCTGCATGGTTGCAGTCTGTTTCCGGCGCTTGAAGGTGGATATAGGGTTTTGGATCAGCTGTGGTTCGTTGATCTTAATGTAAACAGCCCGCTATGAGTCACTGGCTGTCGTCAGCTTATTCACTGCTGCGCTACCGTCCCCACTCTGTTCATATATAAATTAATAAACTTCAAATCTTGAATGGATCAAGATGCTGAGCATAGTAGAGCTGCAGTGGTCAGCGACCCATAACTGACTGGTAGCGTCAGGGCAAGCGTACCAGAGCTACGAAGACCCTTCTACACCTGCACGCGGTGATCCTAGATAACAGGCTGCAGAACGGCACACTGGCTAAAACAGAAGGGATCGAAGAGGGAATGCCGGTACTCAGAAAATACTTGCTGAAGTCGGATGTGTTGCACCAAAAGGTGCAAATATCGCAGTCAAGCTGTAAACTACGACACAACGCATTCCGTTCTCTGGACTACATTCTGCTACTTAAGCCCTTTTAGGGTTTGGTAGCGGGAGATTGAGAACGAACGAAGCCAAGCCAAATCTTGAGTCACGTGAGGTTTACATAATTGACTGGCATACCCATTTAAGAGCATGTACCGGTCAGTTGAACTCTACAATATGAAGTAAAACCGCACGTTAAAAATTCAACTCCCCCCCCCCCCCCACTTATCACTTCTTCCTCCCAACCGCTCGTTTCTTCTACCTTTAATCCTTCCACGTTCTATCTATTCGCTCATGACTCCGCACCGAATGTGTCTTCTTTCTTCAACCCGCCCAGCTCTTTTCCCCAACAAACCGGTATTGCTTCTCCCTCCATTTGACTCAACACGGCCAACACTGAAATGATTGACATGCCGAGACCACTTTCCTTGGGTCTAATATGGAACTGGTGCTGGATTTAGACCCTCAGAAATCTGGGGTTATGCCCCCTGTGGCTCGGTTGGTCTGCATCCAGTGTTTGATAAAGGAATTGACGGAAGAGCACTACCAGGAGTGGAGCCTGAGGCTTAAATTAACTTAACACGCCAATATTGTAGAATGACTGTCAAAAAGAGAGCATCATCGTGGGGTCTAATAGTGAACATGTGCTGGAATTAGACCCTCGAAAATCTGGGGCTACCATCTAAGTAACTTGATGGTCTCGCTAAAGGAATTGACGAAAGGGCACCACCAGGAGTGGAACCTGTGGCTTAATTTGACTGAACACGCCAATACTGTAGAACGACTGGCAAATCGAGAGCACTACCGTTGGGTCTAATAATGAACGTACGCTGGTATTAGACTCACGGAAGACAAGTCAGCTCTCTAACACTCTAATGAAAGAACGCTACGGAAATCGTGTTTAACCCCACAGAAACCGCAGATTTCAAATACCTGGTCATTGACAAACAAAAGCCCTCAATAAATTCGTCTGGCCAAATAGTGAACGGGTGCTGGAAATAGACCATCTGAAGACAGGTCAGTTTTACCCTACTAATGACAGGGCGTTGCTACGGAAAACCAGCTCATAACGAGAGGAGCCGCAGACACTTTGGTTCACGTACCAGGCTGATAAGCCAATGGCGCGAGGCTACCATATGGGGGATTACGGCCGAACCCTTGTAAGCCGCAATCCCGCCCAAAATCTCAGCACCACTGCAATGGGAGGCTCCTACATGTTCGGGACCTGGGGCTTGCGCCCCAGCCCTATCCGGTAGAGCCGCAGAAAGAGGTCCTTGCCGTCCGCCGATCAAAGCGGGCGGACAACTGCTTGACACTCACCTTATACGGCGATGGGGTGCGAAACCACCAACACAAGACTTAGTACCTGGTCGGGGTGTCGAAAACAGTAGAGCAGCCACCTCACTGTGAACTGTCGAGACTCAACCAATGACCATGAGATCTGTCCGCACACCAGGCGAACAACATCTCTGTGACACCACCAGGCTTGTCCTCTGGTTAAATGCACTTCGGCTACGATATCTACCTCTGTACGTTATCAGCCATATAACTATCATGCTGGACGCAGAAGAGATGCAGACCAGCGGACATTGCACACCTGCCCCACTGTGTCAACACCCCAGGTGGCGGGGAATACTAGGCGTACCATCTCTGCATAGAAGCCAAGAAAATAAAGGGAGAAAGAGATACCCCACTCACATGCAAATACTACGTTTCTGGCAGGACGTGACGATCCTGGGATACAGACACACTGGACTGCCTCTCTTCCGGGTAAACCAGTCCATCTCATATATCATCTCACATATCATCATTGCACCCTATAGACACGAGTAGTGAAGACTCGATAGTCTGGTAAGACAACTTCCATAAGAGAGACAACTCTGATCATAAACAACTGCTGCCGTGCAGATAGGCTGGGGACAGCCTAAGGCTAATGAGGCCATCCCTACAGAAACGCCTGTTGAAATCGGATGCACGGGGCCGCAAGCCTAACAAAACAGTGCAACGTAAATCGCAGCATGATGACAGTACAACCGATTAGAAAAACGCATGGCGCTCATCCTGCGGAGTTCCGCCAGGCAGCGATAGTGCCGGGCCTCACGCCTCGAAGGGGCCCACCCTTGACTACTGGTGGTCACCCACCCATGTGTCGTGGAGTCAAGGCACATGGCTATGGGGCAACTGCTATTGACCAAAACCTCAAGACCCTCAAAATACTACAGTGGAATGCGGAGGGAGTCATTAACAAAAAACTTTCCCTAACACATCACCTGCATGAAGGTAAGATTGACGTGGCATGTATCCAGGAAACGCACCTCAACAATAATCATAAATTCTCAATCAGAGGATACCAGACCTTCCGTCTAGATAGAGAAGGCCACAAAGGAGGGGTCCTGATACTGACCAGAAACTGCATACCGAGTAGCGCGGTATCTGTCAATCACACCGGACAAGCAGAAATTGTAGGATTTGACATAATGGCTCAAGAGACGAAGCTCCGCTTTTTCAATCTGTACGGACCACCAAATAGAGACCTATCGCTCTCGAGTATGGAGGGCAGAGACTCGAACTGCATAGTAGTTAGAGATTTCAACAGCCACTCGGAGAGATGGGGATACTCTGACACAGACAGCAGAGGTGACGAAGTGGAAGATTGGGAGATAGATGCAAATCTCTCCCTAATCAATAGGCCGGAGGATAGCCCTAGCTTCTATTCAAGAACATGGCATACCACCTCGACTCCAGATTTGGCCTTCTCCACACAGGACATACACCATAAAATAGACCGCCAGGTGCTAAACCAACTGGCAGGTAGCGACCACAGGCCGATCAGGCTAACCATTGACATGGAAGTAGGCCCACAGGAAACAAAACCGCTCCCACGTTGGAATTACAAACGAGCCGACTGGGACAGATTTGCAATCCTGAAAGATGGGCTGTGTGAAACCATCAACACACGAAACACCAAAATGAAGCCCATGGTGGAAAGCCTAAGCAAGGCAATAATGCAAGCCGCCACTGAAACCATCCCAAGAGGAGCTAGGAAAAACTATAAGCCCTACTGGAATGATGAGTTCCAGAAAGTGGAAGATGCAGTAACAAATGCTAGGAACATGGCAGAGCGAGAAAAATCCATGGAGGCAAACAACGCCCTCAAAGCCGCCACGGCGAAGTACAAACACACTCTCAAGCAGACAGCAAGAGAAAGCTGGAAAAATAAAACGGAAAGCCTAAACCTGTACAAAGACGGGAACAAGCTATGGAAGCTAGTCAGAGCCATGAACGACGAAACCCCGTCAAATAAACAAATTACTATCAAGCAGGGCGAGAACTTGATCACAGGTAAGAAAGCCGCAAACGCCTTTGTCGATCACTATGCCAGAGCAAACCACATCGAGGTCCCTGCAGATAAGCATACAGACATTAGCGAAGAGCTGAAGGGGCACGAAAACATGAATACGGCACCTGAAGAGCACATGATGGCCAAATTAACAATGCGCGAAATGGAAGAGGCTATGAGAACACTAAAGAAAAGGAAATCTCCCGGAAAAGACGGGATAACAAACGAAATGCTGATGGGGCTGGGCCAAACAGCGAAGAGGAAACTGCTATCGGTCATGAACCAAAGCTGGAAAAGGGGAATTGTACCACAGGCATGGAAAGATGCAATACTGGTACCAGTACCAAAAACAGGAAAGGATAAAACAGATCCAAATGGATACAGGCCCATCAGCCTACTGAGCTGTGTCGGCAAGCTGATGGAACGGATGATAAACTCCAGACTGATGTGGCATCTGGAAGAAAAACGAATACTAATTCCACAGCAAGCCGGCTTTAGACAGCACAGATCCACTGAGGACCAGGTCATCCTCATAGCCCAGGAGATAGAAGATGCCTAGTAGGCACAGAAACACACAGTAGCTGTTTGGGTGGATCTGGAAAAGGCATTTGACAAAGTCTGGAAAGATGGACTTAGAGTCAAGCTAAGAAGAAGTGATGTTTGTGGGAAAATGTACAAGTGGATCAACCACTACCTCAAACAAAGAACGGTCAGAGTCAAAGTACAAGGGCAGATGAGCAAAAAGGTGACACTCGAGCAGGGAGTACCCCAAGGGGGAGTACTGTCACCCACACTCTTCCTGGTATATATAAACGATATTACAGAGAATATACCAAGAAGAGTCCATAGCTCAATGTTTGCAGACGATCTGGCTATGTGGACCTCTGAAAAGAATATCACCATAGCAAGAAATCGGATGCAGACGGCCCTAACATCGCTGGAAGAGTGGGCGAACTCATGCCTGGTCAAAATAAACGAGGAGAAAACCACATGCACAATATTCTCGCTTTCATTAAAACCCCAAAGTACCAAATTAAGTCTAAATGGCAAATTCCTGCAGCCAAACGACAACCCAATCTATCTGGGAGTCACATTTGATCGGCGCATGACATGGAAAAGTCAGATTGAGCGAAACCGAATGAAAGCCAGAGAAAGAATGGCAATCATGAGGAAACTTGCTGGCACAAGCTGGGGAGCAGACGAAGGCATACTAAAGAAACTGTACACTGGAAGAGTCAGAGCAGTTCTCGAGTATGGCATTGCGGCATGGACAACAGCAGCGAAGGCGAACTTCGATAAAGTTAGCAAACTTCAAAACCAAGCCATGAGAATTATAACAGGTGGCATGAAGTCAACGCCAATTGTAGAACTGGAAAAGATTACAAAACTGCAATCCATGACCGATAGAAGAGACTGCAGAGCCCAGCTGCAGTCAGAGAAGCTCCGAAGACTGACCGACCATCCAATGCACCAGAGACTAAACAATTTGGGAAATGGGAAACTAAAGCGGAGAAACTTTGCAGAAATAGCCAAAGCAAAGATGCACGAAGATCCCATAAACGCACTAACAACACCAAAACCCATCACTACTGTACGAAAACCTACCTGGAGGCAGGATATATTTCCAGAGGTGGTAGAAAATAAACCAGGTATTGCAAACAAAAACTGCCAGACTGAAAAAGAAAGGAGAGATACTACCCTAAGCTTCATAACGAAAAGCTACCCAAGCATGGACTGGACCCATGCATACACCGACGGTTCTGTAACAAACACAACACAGAACGGAGGGGCAGGAGCATTCCTGAACCTACCAAATGGCAGAAAAATAACACTGTCATTCGCTACTGGTAAGTACACAAGCAATTTCAGAGCGGAGGCAGAGGCACTGAGGGCAGCAGTGGAAGAAATGGTGACACACAGTGAAAATGAAAGCCATATAGTCCTGCTTACAGATGTGCCAGCAGTCCGCACCAAAAAGGGTAGTGGTACAGTGGGTCCCATCACACTGCAACATCCAAGGCAACGAGGAGGCAGACAGACTGGCAAAAGAAGGTGCAAGACTACCACAAACAGATACCAGTATGACGTACGAAGAGTCAAAATGGCTTATCAAAGCCAGATACATGACCAAATGGGAAACCGAACATACTGGTTACACCAAAAACGATGCCTATTACCAGTTGAACTGAAGAGAGCAGGTCGTTGTCTTCAGACTTCGCACTGGCCACAATAGACTGAGGTACCACCTATTCAACAAATTGAAGATAGGGTGTACCGACGAATGCCCGTGCGGTACTGGTAAAATGACCGCTGAACATCTGCTGCAGAACTGCCCGACATACGAGGATCAGAGAGAGCAGATGTGGCCATCACCAGTAGAACTGCAAGACAAGCTCTATGGCAGTGGCGACAGCCTCAGGATGACCGCCGCTTTTTTCGAAAAAATAATGGTTACTGTCTGACTGCGTACGCAGAAGAAGAAGAAGAAGAAGCTTCTCCCTCCAATAGCCTATCTTTTTCTCCTGCCCATAACTCACCCGTCTGTCCCCCTGCCCTACTCCTTCAATCTCAACTCGCATATGCCTGCTTCAGAATGTAAAAATAAACGTTTATAGCCTTAGCTTTCAACAATATATCAACTTACAGATGTGACGTGACCGATCGACCAGACAGTCAAGTGTCCCCAATAAGCGTCGGATAAACAGAAACATTTTAGGTAATTCATACAGTATTATTTTATTTGTTCTTCTTTATAACTACTATAATTAAATAATAACAGTCAAAGAATTGGCTACGCTTACATAGAAACAAATTTGAATCCAAATTAAAACGATTAGAAAAGATGTGCAGCGGTTCTTGCTACAAGGAATAAATTCCTGCCGGTCTGTCAGGCTGACAAATTTGAGAACCACTGATTGTGAAAATTTGGTTTCAGATCACAGAATTGTTGTTTTTCAAATTTGAACCAGTCGCCTTATTTAGTTTACTGTTTTCTTGTCGCACACTCTCTCTGTGTCTGCCTCTTCCTCATCTTCCTCTCTCTTTTTGTCCGTTTATGTATGTTTATCTTCTTTTCTGTCCATCTCTGTCTTTGTGTTTTTTGTATCGCTGTCTATCCATTTCTGTCGTGCCCTCCCTCTCTCTACCTCTATATTCGGCTCTGTCACTGCTTGTCTCTCTTTCTGTCCGTCTCTGTTTCTCCCTTCTCTCCCTATCCCTTTCTGCCGGTCTTTGTTAATGTTTATCTCCCTCTATCCCTCTCTGTCGGTATTTACCTGTTTCTGTCTTTCTCTATATTTTCTTGTCCCGTCTCTGTCTACCTCTCACATTATGTCCGTCTCTCTCTATAGTACACTTTCTTTGGATATCTCTTTGTCTGTCTGAATCTCTTTCACTCTCCCGCCCCTCTCTCACACTCTCTCTCTATCTTTCTCTCTCCGTCGCTCTGTCTCATCGTATGTCTGTCTCTCAGTAGCCTACTTTCTGTAGGTCTCTATGTCTGAATCTATGTCTCCCTCCACTCTTTATCTCTCTTTATCTCTCTCCCCCTTTTTTCCACTTGCTCCCTCTCTCTCTGTCACTCTCACTTCCTCTCTCCTACTCCATCCCTCTTTCTACCACTCTCTTTCTTCCTCTCTACCGCTCTACATCCCTCTCCCACTCCCTCTCTCCCCCACTCTCTCTTCCACTCTCCCTCACTCTCTCTCCCACTGTCTCTCCCTTACTCCAACAATATCTCACTTTCTATCTCTTCCTTTCTTTTCCTCTCTAACTCTCTTCCTTCTTCTCCCTACCTCTCTCCCACTACCGCTCTCTCGCCCTCTCTATCTTCCTCCCTCCCTCCCTCTCTCTCTTCTTCTCCCCCTCCCTCTCTCTCTTCCTCTCCATCTCTCTCTCATCTAATATCAGTCTATCTGTAGCACCTTTCTTTAGGTCTCTCTATGTATGTCTGAATCTTTTTCTCCCACCTCTTTATCTCTCTCTCTGTCTCCCTCTCTCTCTGGCTCAATTTCACATCCATATTCAACAATCCCTGAACTTCGTCCCAATCTAGCACAACGTTACGATTTCGTAGAAATAGTATATTCTTAATTATCTTCATCTCTCTATCTCTTTATGACTGTCTCTCTCTCTCTCTCTCTCTCTCTCTCTCTCTCTCTCTTTCTGTGTATCTCTTTTTCTCCCACACACACACGCATATACACACACATTGTCTTTCTCCGTCTCTCTCTCACAGTATGTCCGTCTCTCTCTCACATTATGTCCGTCTCTCTCTGTAGTAAACTATCTTTGGGTATATCTTTGTCTGTCTGAATCTCTTACAATCTGCCCCTCCTCCACTCTTTCCCAGTTTCTCTCTTTCTTCTTCTCTCTGTCTCTGTAGCCTACTTTCTTTAGGTCTCTCTATGTCTGAAACTCTGTCTCCCTCACACTCTTTATCTCTCTCTCCCTCTCTCTTCCACTTGCTCTCTCACTCTGCCACTCTCACTCTCTCTCACATTCTCCCTCCCTCTCTCTCCCACTCTCTCTCTTCTTCTCTCTCACTATCCATCTCTCTCACTGTCTCTTCCTCTCTCATCCCTCTCTCTCCCACTTTCTCTCTTTCTCTCTCCTACTCTCCATCCCTCTCTCTACCACTCTCTCTTCCTCTCTCAGTCGACATCACACTCTCTCCCACTCTCTCTCCATCTTTCCCATCCTCTCTCTCACTCTCCCTCCATGTCCCACAATATATCACTTTCTCCCTCGCTCTCTGCCTCTCTTGTCCTTTCTCACTCCCATTTTCTCTCTCCCACATTACCTCACTTTTCACCACTCTCTTCCTTTCTCTCTTCCTTTCTCCCTCTCTTTCTCTTCCTCTCTTTCTTTCCCTCTTTCTTCCTTTCTCCATTTCTGTCTCATCTGATGTCCGTCTCTCTGTTGCCTCTTTCTTTAGGTCTCTCTGTGTATGACTGAATCTTTCTCTCCCTCCCTCTCTCTCTCTCTCTCTCTCTCTCTGTCTTACTCCGTCTAGCTCAATTTCACATTTATATCCAATAATTCCCGATCCTCCCAAAGAAGCACAACAATACGATCTCGTAGAAATTGTACATTCTTAATGTTCTTAATCTTATCCAAGTCACGTGACTAGCTGTGGACAGACTCGACCAACAAATTCGAAAATTAAAGAAAAAATTTTTTTTTTTGCACGGAGACCCTACTCATAGCCATTTTGTTAATGCTGGAGACGTCACATCCCATCTACACACGTTATTTTGCTGGTAAACGTATCGTATGTTAGATTACAAATGGATTTTGAACGATTTTTCTTCTCGTTACGCCGATTAGAGCAAGCCGACTTTTTGCGTAAGGTGAAGTAGGTTGTTGGGAAAGATCTTTATCGAGTAGATATGTTCATTTTGTTTGTTTAGACGCAATAACTACATTTGAATTGGAAACTAACAGCTGTGTCGATATTGTAAACACCTTATCGATACGTTGTTGTGGTTTCCGTGGATTTCTATCGGAGCGACTAGGCCTAGCGGTCGAGTGCACATATTTTGGGATTTTCCATAAATGTTCACCTTCACCTTTTTGTATCTCAGAAACACGCAAAAAAAACAAAACAATAACATCCACAAGTTCTTTTTTTAATTGTGTTTGTACACAAAAGAAAATCAAATTTATTGACAAACAAACAGAAAATTTACAAGCTTTCAAAGTCAACTACCACAGCGAAATATAAAGTTGAGCACATTTTCGCAAAAACAATGTGGCTTGCTGAAGGTTCGCCTTCTCTGCTGTATTCAGTTTCAGAGCACCAAAAGTTAGAGGTAATCATAAAGAATAGTATGCCGTTGGAGATGAAGTGTTAAAAGATCCTACATTTTTGTTTTACTTTGACGAAGACCGTCGGAATACGAGGACCAGAGAAAGCGCGCGTGGCCATCACCAGTGCCAATACTAGACAACCTCTATGGCAGTGCCGACAACCTCAGGATGACCTCTGCTTTCTACGAACACATTCAAGGTGACGTCTGACAGCGTACGAAGAAGACGAAAAGAAGAAGGGATATTGTACTGTACTAGTATAATAGCGTGTTTACCACAGCCTCGCTGGGGAGGAAGGCTAACGTCTGGTCAGGCACAGCATACTGATCGGACATGTTAGTCAGGTTCAGGCAAAATATACTGGCCAAGACCCTCACCTCGGCTTCCTCGTAGCCCTCATTGGAAACCGGCTGTTTTCATGGCAGCCTGGCTAACTAGGTAAGGGATCGGCGTGATCCCCGTAGTAGTGAGCGACACCTAATTTGAGAAATGTTTTATAGAATCCCGCCGAAGACGGATGTGTCGGACCGAAAGGTGCAAATATCGCAGCCAAGCTGTAAACTAGCGACACAACGCATTCCGTTCTCCGGACTACATCCTGCTTCTTACTAAGCCCTATTCAGAATATGGTAGCGGGAGATTGAGAACGAACGCAGAAGAAGAATAAAGAAGAAGCAGAAGAAGAAGAGGAAGAAGAAGAAGAAGATGATGATAAAGTTGTATAGATTCATAAATGATAAAAAAGATTTCCTATTTTTCGAAGGGTTATCGACATAACCTTCTCTATATCTTTATTGTACCATATGTAAAAGAAAACATACGTCTTTAAACCCTAACCAAAAATGAATGGAAGGGTAGACGACTTAACGATGTTCGGACTTAAACCCGTGCAGGAAATGCTTCTCCTCCATCGCGAGGATGTTGCTCCCAGATCAGTGGGTGCGCGTGTCTGTAAGATGGACGTGTCATAAGTCGTTTCCCGTGACTTGTACTCGGACACAAACAACGACTCTTGAATCAATACCGCCTACTCATTATTTCAGGATCTTCGTCAACTGTTAGGTTTTCCCTTGTAGCTGGCTCTCAAATAACCGCAGCTATTTCCAGCACTTCTCTGGTGGTTCGACTCAGACATCAGCCGTCCCATTACCGTTTTTCTCTGTACTTCTTCTAATTCTTCTTCATCTTCGTTCATTTTGGAGTAAATACATCTATTTAAGATTGGTGACTCCCTCCCAAGCTTTTCTAATTGGAATACTGTTTATCTCTCAAATGAGATGGAGAATCGATGCTGTCACTATGTAGCTATCGTGGAATCGACAGATTTGGAAAACATGTCATTCTTTTAGTGCTCCACAAACGTAAAAATGTCTCTGAGTCTCAAGATTTTTTGGTTCTTTATTCCCTTCTTTTTTTCTTCTATTTTCCCTTTATTTTCTTTCTTCCTTCCTTCATTCCCTCCTTCTTTCCTTCTTCTTCCTTCTTCTTTTTATTCTTCTTCTTCCTCATTCTCTTCTTCTTCGGCGTTAGTCTTGAAAAAGACGTTCGTGACGGAGTAGTTTACATCGAGGCTGCGGGGAGGAAGACTAATAACTTCTGGTCAGGAAAACATACTTATCAGACATGTTAGGGTCAGGCAAACATTCTTATCAGACATATTAGGGTCAGGCAAACATTCTTATCAGACATGTTAGGGTCAGGCAAAATATACTGGCCAAGACCTTCACCTCGGCTTCCCCGTAACCCTTCCTGGAAACGGGCTGCTTCTATCCCAGCCTAGCTAACGAGATGGAGGATCGACTTGATCCCAGCAGTAGTGAGCGACACGCGGATGTAGCCGTTTAGTACAGCCGCGTGGAGGACCCCATTACACCTATATCAGCACGCTCGGGATGCGAGGAAAGCTACAACAACCCGCCACTTTCACGCCCTTTTCGGGCGCACAATAGAGTAGACAATAACAAAAGGAATAACTGCTTTTCGTCCGACAGTTGCCGTACAGTGTGCAAGTGAAAGTTTTCAAATTATATAATGCAGTGGCAGATAACTCATTTTTCGCGGAAAAGGTACAGAGTTCAAATTTCATGACCATCACGCTCCAGTCGACCCAGCTATAAATGGGTACCTGGCATATGACTAGGCAAGTAAAATCACCAAGGAAAGAAACTCGCCTCATTGCATAATACAAGCTGTGATTTTGTCTACTGAAGCCTCTAACAACCTCATTTCCTAACAAAAGGACATCGGCGCTCGAACATGTATCATTTCAATCTTAAGCCTTCTATCTTACCTCTCTGCCACCCGGTGCTGGATAAGGATGGTGTTGTGGTAAATAATCATTGACAAAATAGCAATGCCGCTTTAGCATTTCAAGAATGAGGTCAAACTCTGCTGAAGAGAGATGTTCGTGTCACGAGCAACCTAATCAAGTTAGACAAATCGATTGGTAAACCAACAGTGCAAGAAAGTCCTGTAGTGGTTTGATACGGGCTTTCTGTGAGGAGTCAACTGCAATGTTAGCCTCTGGTTCATGTGTTTGTATGTGTGTGTATATATATAAGGAGGGTAGAGACGGAAAGGGAAGAGTCAGGGGTGAGAGTCAGGGGATAGAGTCATGGGAGAGAGGGGAGAGAGACAGCTAGTGTTGTAACAGAGAAGGAATGATGGAGGGAGGTAGAGAGAGAGACAAAAGCGGTAGTGTGGGAGAGAGGGGGAAGAGAGAGACGGAGATTGTTAGGGTGAAATTCAGAGAGTGAAAGAAATGCAAAAAAATGAGATAAGAAGTGAGGGAGGGAGGGGGAGAGGAGGAGAAAAGGAAAGAGTAGGAGGAAATGAGAGTGGGAAAGGGAGGGAGAGATAGTGAGAGAGGAAAAAGACAAAGAAAGGGTGATAGAAAAAGAGAGTGAAACTGACAGATGGAAAGATAGGTTGATAAATAGATTTGGATATAGGGAGAGGGAACGAGATAAAGAGAGAGAGAGAAGGAGGGGGGAAGTGAGAGAGTGAGAGAGGGATATAAAGAGATAGAGGCGGTAGAAGAAAGGGGAAGGAACGAGGTGAGAATGAGTGATAGAGTTGAGGGAGAGAGATGAGGGAGAGAAAGATGAGGGATAGATGATGTAGAGATGGATGAGGGTTAGAGAGATGATGGATAGAGAGATAAAGGAGAGAGATAGAGAGATGGGGCAGATAGAGATGAGAGGAGAGAGATGAGGGAGAAAGATGAGGGAGAAAGATAAGGGAGAGAGATGAGGGAGAGAGATATGGAGAAGAGATGGGAGAGAGAGATGGGAGAGAGATGAGGGAGAGAGAGATGATGGAGAGATAGATGAGGGAGAGAGAAAACTGATAGAGAGAGATGATGGGGAGAGAGATGAATCCCTGAATACTATGACAATAATGAATTCCTGAATGTCTTAACGCGGATTTCTTTTACATTTGAATGTCCAAGCAACATATTGCTTAAGAAGAATCATTTTACCTTTTCTTTCTCTGTCTTCAGTATTGCCTTTATCGAGTCTTGTATATTGGGGACATTGCCTCTCATGCATCCTTCTATGTATCGGTAAGAACTTCTGATGTGATGTGTCATTACCTAGTCCAGATATGAACATCTTTCTCCTCGTTCTTTGATTAACGCTTGGAAGCTATATGTATCTTTACTTCTCGTATTCTTCTCTTCTACCTTTCAAGTATTACTAAACTTCCCTCTTTCGGGTTTTGTGTCATTATTTGGTAACCTTTTCCTTTAACTTAACTTAGCGTCTTTATACTGGTTTAGAAGACTCAACAGAGAATGTATACAGCCAGTTGCATTTACATTACCGGGGACGGCGTGGGCTAGTGTTTAAGTGACACTGCTCACGACCAGGTGCTGGGTTCGATCACCATCACACCACCGGTCGTTATCACGGGGAAGCAAATCCTTAAGAAATGAAGGAGGAAGCAGGCCCTTACATAAAATGCATGATGAAGTCGGATTTACTGGGCTGACAGGCGCAAAATTAAAAAACCACAGTGCAACGCACACCACCTTGGGGATTAGAGAAATGAGGCGAACGCAAAAAATAAAAAAATAAAATGTACATTACCTTGCTCTAAAAGCTATGCGCATCCAATCTATTCTTAAATGCATTAGTTGTCCCTGCATCCACTACTTCACATGGCAATGTATTCCACGCATTCACCACTCTCCGACTAAATAAATATTTCCTAATATCTACTATGGACCTGTCTATAGTTAATTTGTTTATATGCCCTCTTAATCTTGTGGGTGGTAGTATTTTGAAGAAAAAAAACGTGTTATAGTATAATGTATCCGTTCCTTTGGTTATCTCATTAACCTTTTTTAACTCACCTCGAATTCTGCTCTTTTCTAGACACTGTAGGCCGGTTTTTCTGAGTCTTTAATCATAACTGTAATTCTGGAATCCCACTATCATCTTTCTCGCTCTTTTGTGTATCCTTACTAGCATATTAGAGGGAGGAGGGGATATTATTCCCTCTATGATAAGGACTCCCCACTTATACACAGTGCTCCAATCTAGGTCTAACTAATGCTTTATACAGTTTGGCTTGGCTTGGCTTGGCTTCGTTCATTCTCAATCTCCCACTACCAAACCCTGAAAAGGCTTAAGTAGCAGAATGTAGTCCAGAGAACGGAATGCGTTGTGTCGTAGTTTACAGCTTGACTGCGATATTTGCACCTTTCGGTCCAACACATCCCACTTCAGCAAGCATTTTTTTAGTACCGGGTTAGCATTCCGTCTTCGATCCCTTCTCCTTAGCCAGTCTGCCCTGCTGCAGCCTGTTATCCAGGATCAACGCGTGGAGGTGTAGAAGGGTATTGGCAGCTCTGGTTCGCTGGCTCTGACGCTAGCAGTCAGCTATGGGTCGCTGACCACTGCAGCTCATGCGCTGCTCAGCATCTTGACCCCTTATACAGTTTGACAATCATCTCCTTGCTCTTATGTTTAATATTTCTTTTTATCATACCTAACATTGCATTTGCTTTTCTCACTGCTACCTGGACTTCCACACTCACCTTACCTGTATGATCTATTTTAACCATTAGGTCCGTTTCCTTTTCTATCTTTCTAATATTGTTCTCGCCCATTCTGTAAATAATCTCCATATCGGATCTACCCATGTGGATGACTGTACATGTATCTACATTAAACTCTATTTTCCAGCACACAGACCATTTTATATTTTTTCTAAATCCGAACTAAATACATCAAATTCTGTTTTAGATGAGACACTACTGCAAAGTTTTGTGCGATCACCGAATTTTGCAACTATGAATCCCACATCAATGTCCAGTCATGCCTGTTCCAACTTATCATTTAACATTTCGACGAAAGTGCATTTACTGGACATGTATGTTACCTAGTTCATCCAAGGGATTGTCCTCAATTCTATACATTTCCCAATAGACCGATCTAAGATCTGGCTGTAGATGTGCAGTATCCCGATCAGCTGCATTCACGTATCGACTACTTAGAGTGCTAGTATAATTCATATCTTCTAACTGTCATATTTCACTCCTGAATATTGATTTCCGAAGTCAGAAGAAAAGACATCATATCTGAACTCATTGTCACAGCGAGATTGGCCCCAGACCTTTCCTCGGGGAAATATACTGAAACATCAGTGTAGCGTGAATGTGTGTGGATAGGTTGTACGAATATATGATGAATTATTTAGCACTCAGCGGCCTGTCACTTTCCTTTTTACTTGCACAGTCAATTTTCTATTTTGTTGAAGTTACTACAGTAATAGTATTTGTGTTGGTGCGTGTGCGTGTGTGTATGTGTGTGTAGGTGTGTATGTGTGTGTATGTGTGAGTATACATGTTTGTATGTGTGATTATATGTGTGTGTATGTGTGATTGTATGTGCGTGTATGTGTGTGTGTGTATGTGTGTGTGTGTAGGTGTGTATGTGTATGTGTGTGTATGTGTGTGTGTATGTGTGTGTGTATGTGTGAGTATACGTGTTTGTATGTGTGATTGTATGTGTGTGTATGTGTGATTGTATGTGCGTGTATGTGTGTGTGTGTATGTGTGTGTATGTGTGTGTGTATGTGTGAGTATACGTATTTGTATGTGTGATTGTATGTGTGTGTATGTGTGATTGTATGTGTGTGTATGTGTGCGTGTATGTGCGAGGATGTGTGTGTAGGTGTGTATGTGTGTGTGTATGTGTGTGTGTATGTGCGCGGATGTGTGTAGGTGTGTATGTGTGTGTGTGTATGTGTGAGTATACGTGTGTGTATGTGTGATCGTATGTGTGTGTATGTGTGATTGTATGTGCGTGTATGTGTGTGTGTATAATTGTGGGTTTGTGTGAGTGTACATGATTGTATGTGTGAGTGTACGTGTTTGTATGTGTGAGTGTACGTGTTTGTATGTGTGAGTGTACGTGTATGTGTACGTATGTGTATGTGTGATTGTACGTGTGTGTGTGCGTGTGAGTGTACATGTGTGTACGTGTGTGTGTACGTATTTGTATGTATGTGTGTACGTGTGTGTGTAAGTGTACGTGTTTCTATGTGTCAGTGTACGTGTGTGTGTATATGTGTGCGTGTGTTTATGTGTGTGTATATGGGTGTACGTGTGTATTTGTGTAACTGTATGTGTGTGTATGTGTGTTTATGTGAGTGTATGCGTGTGTATGTGAGAGTGTACGTGAGTGTTAGCGTGAGTGTATGTGTGTGTACGTGTGTATATGTGTGAGAGTATGTGAGTGTGAATGAATATTGCAGTATATGTGTTTGTAGATTTACATGTGTGGGCGCGTGTATGTTTGAGAGTGAGTGGAAGCGTTAGTCTAAGTGCGTATTAATGTGTGAGTGTATGTGTCTATGCGTATGTGTGAGTGTATGTGTCTATGCGTATGTGTGAGTGTATATGTCTATGCGTATTTGTGAGTGTATGTGTCTATTTGTATTTGTGAGTGTATGTGTCTAGGCGTATCTGTGAGGGTATGTTGATATTCGTATTTTTGCGTGTATGTGCGTGTGACTGTGATAGTGAATGTGCGTACGCATAGCTACGCGTGTGTGAATGTATCTGCGTGTGCATGTACGTGTGTAATTACGTTTGTGTTAATGCATTGAGTATGCGTAAGTGCATTGAGTGTTTATGTGTAAGTGTAGATGTGTGTATATGCGATGCATGTATGTGTGAATGTGCTCTTGTCGGAGGAAGACTTTTGCCGCTGAGAAACGACTTGTATCCTGCCCGGCACGACCGTACGACATGACAAGACATGGAAACTCGGCGCCATTCAAATGTTTCTGAGATTGTAAGTAGGCATATACTAGCAGAAACTTCTACGTTGAGGATATAGTCACGCCATCTGATGCCAAGGATACCCCGCTGGTTGCGCATGTGGAAGGCCTCCAGTCTCGGCATATCATGTCTGAGTAATTTAAAGTATCCAATACGGAATCACCAAACAAAGTAAAGAAGTCACGGTAGATAGCGCAGTGGTTAGTGAACTGGTGTCCTAGCCGAGATATCTAGGTTCAATCCTCATAACGTACGGGTTATTTTTTTTTATCGCAAACATATCCAGGGTCAACACATGCTTTCGAATTTGGTACCAGACCAAGTCTGTGACGGTAGCTTGATGCTGACCACATCATCTCTGGCGTACAGCTGGTCAAATAAATATGGACCTACATCCTTTTTTTTTCTCTTCTTATGTGGTCTGACTTTTTACCGGGTTGCGGTTCAGTGTTGTGGTTGCGGTTCAGTTTTGTGTATGTTTTTGTCTTTTGGTCTCTCTCGTTGCCCGAATAACATTTGTCTTATGTTACGGCAGGTCTTGTTAACGCGTCTATCCACCTTTTCCTCGATCTACCTCTAGCCCGTCTTCCTAATGTTCTCCTGTAGAAGGTTGCATGAACTATGAGGTCTGGATGCATTCTCACAATGTGGCCAAACCAATTCATTCTCTGTTGCTCGGTGAACTGTAGGTAGGGAATTGTTCCAACTTTCTCCCGAATACTCATTTGGGATTCTGTCTCTTCTGATGTTGTTTGTGACCTTTCGTAGGCACCGCATTTCGCAGGTGACTAACTTTCGTTCCTGGGCCTTATTCAATGCCTATGTCTGGCACTGGTAGCACATGGTTGTGATGAAGATACTATTTATCATCTCCTTTTTTCTTTGGAAGGGAATCTTGGAGTGTCTATGTAGTGGAGAAAGCGGAAAGATGACAATGTATGTCGTCTGCATTCTGGTCTCTATCTCTCTATCGAGTCTGCCGTTCTCCGTCGAAAACAGTTCTGAAATACCTAAATTATTCTACGAAAAGAAAAGGCAAATATAATTCCAAAAATAAACCGTTTTTATACCGGATAAAAAAAACAACTGTCATATGACATGTTTCCCATTACTGGGGTAGTCGAGGGGTTTTGAAGGCTGAGGACTACAGGTCGCTTCGCCACTGTTGTCGCCACGTCGTGTACTGGCCATGATTGTTAATTCCCCTCTCCCACCCCCACCCTCCAATCAAATAGAAAAACAACATATGCCATAGCGGTGATTCGAACCGCTGCCCTCCTTGTCCGCAGGCAGGCCTCGAAACATTCGGCTCCTCTATACCGGATAAAAAGACCAAAACACGTACATCTCAGCCTCGCTGTAATCTACAACACAACATAACAAAACCTTCTTCTCAGAACGAACCTAACTGCGGTATTCTGTCTTCATCGGATTCATTGACCCTGATCTCATCATATTATCGTGGTGGCGTTATTTTCTTTTAAATGTAATTATTATTAATGATTTTTCTAAGTTGCTACACAAAAGCAAACACACTGAACAACAACTTATAACAAATGTAGACTGCAACCAGCACTTAAACACCAGATGACCAACCAGGGAACCCAATCACGCAACCCGCCGTAACACTTCAAAATATCGCTTTCAATTTCACGCCAAATGGCAGAAGTCGACTCCCTTGAGAAAATCATTTAATTCAGCTCGTGGGGGTGACTTAGACCTCACGGCTCGGACTCCTAACAACCGTCTGAAATTTCTTGATAGTTTTTCTTTATGTGCTCTTTTTCTTTCGTTTACCATTTCTTGTTACTTCTTTATATTTTCTTACCATGCCCTCTTCTTTACATACCCTCTTCTTCTGCCTCTCCCTGCAAATCACACCACACGAGTCATGATGGAATGGGATCAATCTTTGTAAACATCGATTACTTTGGACGAAGAAGGAAATGGAAAAGCTCAGCAAGGGCCCCTGTGCACTAAGCGTCACCCTGAACGACAAATTTTGTATCAGCCACAGTTGACTCCGTCTACCTGGTCTGACGCACGCAACAGTCACAACATCAACTCTAGGGTGGGCCTGGCAACTTCTTCCATGAATTCGCTCCGAAGTCTCTGGTCCCAGAAGAGGATCTACCCGAAGACCAGGCTTAGTATACACTTTCTTTGCATCATCTCCATCCTCGTGTATGGCTCCGAGATCTGGAGACTACTACAACGAGACCTGCAACGTCTTGAATCCTTCAACCTGCGCAACCAGAGGCGTGTTCTCGGGATCCACTGGCCCGACCTTGATTTCCAACAGTGAAGTAGTTTACCGTACTCAACTTGCAGGCATTACCTTTACACTTGATCAACCTCTCAGTTTTTGTTTGCATTTCCCGCCTCCCCCGGGAAGTCCCGGCAGACGAGAATATCCGACAGTCTGAGATGACAAGTGACTAGAAAACCGTGCTCATCCTGGAGACGTTCTCGGGGCCGCACTCGCAACACCTAGATAAAACAGATCGCCACCTCCCCAAACAGAACTGCAGGCCACCTGGGATGCGGCCATCAGACCTGGTCAAAGACATGGTCATTCGACGCCACGGGCCCTGGTCATCTAATCGTACTATTTTTGTTATTGTTACCTACATTTAGTAATATTATTTTCTTTGATTCGTCAGTGGTCGAGCGATTAGAACGGTTGATTCTAAATCTAGAGTCAAGGTTTCAAAAACACACAATTAAAACCAAATTCCTCTTCTTCTTCTTAGTACGGGGTCAGACGTCGACTTGAATTTACTTCAAGAAAGCATGTCATCCTGAGGCTAACGACACAGAGCTTGTCAAGTGTTGACAGTGTGGATTGCCACATATGCTTTATCTGGTTCTCGTATGTCGGGCAATTTTGCAGTAGATGTTCAGGGGTTATTTTCTCAGTATCAGAGTTTCAATCGGGGTCCGAGAATGTGGGAGGGGGGGGGGGGGGGGAAGGAAATGAGTGTGTAGGGGATAGTACCTCGTGGCGAGAGGTAATCACTTTCTTGCAACGAATGATGGCCTGGAGACCGTATTTGGTTCCCTCACTGCTGCATAACTTACGTATGGCTCCTATTGCCACCACTCCTCTCCTCTTCCTAAGCAACAGCTTTGACTGACAGGCTAAACTACGTGAGCAAACGCGGTAGAAAACCAAGAAGCAAATCCTGATAGCTAAACATGACAGTACTGAAAACAGAGTTCACTGGATCCCCAAAGTACGTAACGGGGCATTCTGTTTCGGGTTAAGTGGAGGCTGGAATAGCCAGTTACAGTCAAATACGTACTATGGGAACCCAATGAACTCTGATTGGGGTGAATTAAGACGCAAATACCAAAGATCTCAATTGTTGGGATGCAGAAGCAAACGTCTCTCTTTCTCCATGTTTTGAGTGCATCAGGTCAGGTCATCCGGTAACGGGAGAGCTCGTTGGGGCACACATGAAAACATTGTCACAACCCCACGCCACCCTTCTCTGTCAGCGGTCGCTGCATGGTCCTCTTCTGGTCGGAGATTGGTCCATTCTTGTGTGTTGTCCTCACACCTCTTCTTTTAGACGGCCTCTGTGTCGTCTGCCTTCCACCTTGCCGTGCAGGATCGTATTTGCAAGACCATTTCATCCGATATGTGACCGTACCGAACGAGTTTCCTTTTTTTGACAGTTACCAAGATGTATTCAAAAGAGCAATTTCAGAACGGAGGCAGAGGCACTGTGGGCTGCAGTAGAAGAAATGGTGACATGCAAAAAGAAATGAAAGCCATATAGTCATGCTTACAGATGCATTGGTCGTAGTCACAGCACTAAAAAAGCCAGAAAAATACTGAACTTAAAGATTTAAGAGCAGTACTCTGTAAACTATGCCAGCAGTCCGCACCAAAAAGAGTAGTGGTATAGTGGGTTCCATCCCCCTGTAACATCCAAGGCAACGAGGAGGCAGACAGACTGGCAAAAGAAGGTGCAAGACTACCACAACCAGATACTAGTGTGACATACGAAGAATCAAAAAGGCTTATTATAAAGCTAGATGCATGACCAAATGGGAAACAGAACATACTGGCTACACAAAAAACGATGCCTATGAACAAAAGAGAGCAGGTCGTGGTCTTCAGACTTCGCACTAGCCACAATAGACTGAGGTACCACTTATTCAATAAACTGAAGATAGGTGGCACTGACGAATGCTCGTGCGGTACTAGGAAAATGACCGCTGAACATCTGCTGCAAAACTGCCCGAGATACGAGGATCAGAGAAAGCAGATGTGGCCATCACCAGTGGCAATATTAGACAAGCTCTATGGCAGTGTCGACAGCCTCAGGATGACCGCTGCTTTTTTTCGAAAAAATAAAGGCTGACGTCTGACAGCGTACGAAGAAGAAGAAGAAGAAGAAGAAGAAGAAGAAGAAGAAGAAGAAGAAGAAGAAGAATAAGAAGAATTATTCAAAAGGCCCTATTGCTATTGTAATTTTATCTCGTATTTCCTCATTTGTAACTCGATCTTTGCACGCGACGATTAGAAGTCTTCGGAAACATCTCACCTCAAACGCATGTATCCTTCGTTGAAGGTCAGCTGTAACTGTCCATGTCTCACAAGCATAGAATAATATTTACAGGACCTATGTACGCATTAATCTGATTTTCGTGCAAAGTAAATACCGTTTATCTTGCCATATTTTGTTAAGCTGTGCAGGCGCCGTTATTGTCTGTGCTATTCTGGCCAACACCTCACATGTTGATCCTTCATCACTGACAATGAAACTTAGAGTGTATAACGGATCGTTATATTTGTGACGTGGCGAACAACATAAAGCACAACAAAGGAGACCCAAGCTTTCATTAATTGATGTCTACGCATTCACAGAGATTGAAAGAAGCAGGCACTCGTCAAACGATCCAAGAGGACGGAATGGAGAGACCAGCACAAAGATTACAAGCCAGAAAATGACAGCATTAACAAACTTGGCAGAGATGGACAGACAAAGATCTGCAGAAGCAGAATGGAACATTGCAGATTCAAGGCACACCTCCACAAAATTGGTAGTAGAGACACTGCCACGAACGATTTTGGAGCACCTAAGCAAACACCAGAACGTATTCTACAGGACTGCCTGACTAATACAGACCAAAGAGAGGCAGTCTGGCTCTGGGGAACAACCGTGCTTGACAAGCTGTAGGGGACCGACGAATCCTTGAAGGCAGTCTGGCTCTGGGGAACAACCGTGCTTGACAAGCTGTAGGGGACCGACGAATCCTTGAAACACAGTCTTCTTCGTGAGCCTCACCTGGCTAGAAGCACAGCATCAGTTGATCATGAGCCTCACCTGGCTAGAAGCACAGCATCAGTTGATATATGTATCTGGCAAATAGACGGAATACAATCGTACGATAAAGTCACTATTATGGAACTATGGCAAAGTACCGGAAAGTCGCCACTGTGGCCAGACACAGAGAAGAGGCGCTGGCGGTGGATATGGCACAAATGACTAAAGCCAACTGATAGAAATACAAGACAATCACTGTTCTGGAATCCTCAGGGCACAAGAGGTAAGGGTAAACCTAATCACTCACGGAGGAGGATAGTCAGCAAACAAAGACGTAGGAGTAGCTGGCAATGGCAGCGCATGCCAGAAACTCCGGAAGAAGTTGAAGGGATTTGATAGATTGGTTATATGAAAGCGATTTGAAAAGTTGTACCTCCAGCATCATACCTTTGACGCCAGTGTCTAAAGCCATGTGACACGTAAGTGAAAATTATTTCTAATGAACTGCCTAAATGAGCACATAGTGGTACGTGCCTGAAACTTGATGCATGCGCACAGCAAATAGTAAAATGGCGTCCTACTTGAAAATACAGTTACTCCAACGTGTTATGATTGAATTCCAGACTGCAAAGTTTGTGTGCTCATCGACATGCAACGAAGAATGACTGCTGTATATGGTGACGCCTGTGTGGATGCTAGTACTGTCAGGAGGTGGGCCTTGACTGTAAAAGGCGACAATCCAGACATAGCGAGCCTGCATGACACGACTCGCAATAGACAACCTATCACAGGGCCTCGCCTTGTCAAGAAAAGTGTTGATGACCATATATGGTACTCCTGGGGCGTAGACCACATTGAACTGTTCGATCACGGCAATGCAAAACTCCGATCAGGATATGAAAACGTTATAGAAACTTCGAACACGATGAATAAATGTTCGTGTGGGCAAACACACAATTATTCCGCACGTCAATGCTCGCCAACACACGAGTCGACCGATTTTTACCACACGGCAATGTTCGCCAACACACGAGTCGACCGATTTTTACCACACGTCAATGCTCGCCAACACACGAGTCGACCGATTTTTACCGCACGTCAATGCTCGCCAACACACGAGTCGACCGATTTTTACCGCACCCGCCATACAGGCCTGATCTGGCACCTTGTGATTTCTTTCTCTTTCCTAAGCCGAATGGACAGTTCCAGGGAGGGTACCATTACACTTCTGTCGAGGAGGTGCAAGCATCTGTGCGTACCTGGTTTCGAGAGAAGATGGCTGACTTTTTCCACGACTGAATGCAACAACTTGTCCGGGGTTGGCGTTTATGTTTGGACCAGGATGATGGCTACGTTGAAAAAATATTGACACTTCACCTAAACGACATTTCAATCATTTAGATAGTATGTATATAGGCCATGTGTAAAGCTTGCACATTCATGACATTATCTCTTCTCGTGGAAAACTTTTAAAATTGCCATATCTAGCAGTCACTGTTCTGGAATCAGCGGGGAAAAAGAAGTGGGGGCAGACCTGAACACTCACGAAGAAGCGTAGTCAGAAAACAAACTTGAAAACGATAAGAAAGACGTGGGATGAATTGCCAACGGTAGCACGTGCTAGAAAGACTTGGAGAGTATTTCTCAATGCCATGTGCTTCTCTGAGAGTTGAAGGGATTTCGTCGACGGATTACAACTGCGTAGACTAGATTTGTGACACATTACACGGGAATAACATTTGGAATGGAAAGTAGCGAAGATAAAATAAATAAGATAACATACACTCGTAGATAACGACGGTCAATACAGACATGCATGCCCTGGATTGGAACGTACGAGGAAAGAAATACAGAGATCAGTAGGGAAGCTTACAAACATCAGGCGAAATAAAACGGCGAGAGCTAGTGGTTTGGTGACACGGCTCACAACTGAAGGTGCTGGGTTCGATCCCCATCACAGCACCGACCGTTACCACGGGAAAGCAAACACTTAGAAAATCCAGGAGGAAGCAGACCCTTACATAAAATGCATGCAGGGATCAAGATGCTGAGTAACGCATGAGCTGCGGTGGTCAGCGACCCATAGCTGACTGATAGCGTCAGGGCCAGCGAACCAGAGCTGCCAAGACCCTTCTACACCTCCACGCGGTGATCCTGGATAACAGGCTGCAGCAGGGCAGACTGGCTAAGGATAAGGGATCGAAGAGGGAATGCTAACCCGGTATTCCAAAAATGCTTGCTGAAGTCGGATGAGTGAATCGAAAGATGCAAATATCGCAGTCAAGCTGTAAACTACGACACAACGCATTCCGTTCTCTGGACTACATTCTGCTACTTAAGCCCTTTTAGGGTTTGGTAGCGGGAGATTGAGAATGAACGAATCCAACCCAATCCAAATGCGTGCCGAAGTCGGATGCAGTAGGCCGACAGGCACAAAATAAAAACCACAATGCAATGCACACCGTCTTGGCGAATATTTAAATAAGGCGAACAAAAAACAACAAGAACAACAACAACAACAAATCAGACGAAAACATGGGGATCAGAAGGCCAGTACAACTTGAGACTCGCCGGAGGAGTTCAAGAAGTCGCGGAATAACAAAACATGGGGATCAGAAGGCCAGTACAACTTGAGACTCGCCGGAGGAGTTCAAGAAGTCGCGGAATAACAAAACATGGAGAATAACCGTTGTGATCCTTTGTTCCGGGGGGGGGCCAGCTGAGTGAGACGATCTAGAAGACTTTAGCTGCACGGCTGAGAACCATTTTCTTTGGTGTAAGGCACACACGCTCTAATCACGTCGCCACTAAATTGGTCTCAGGCGTATGGTGAGGTTGCTACTGCAAACTTTTCCGCTTTTCGTTGACATACGTTCAGCCTCGACGTGACATGACAGTCCAATTTTCAGCCTGAACGCCCTGTCACGCGTCCTGGACCTAAGATATCGCGTAGGCTTACCCTGCACTTAAAGTCCACCGGCTTTTGGTGTCGCTCTAATCTCAAACAGGCGCCATTTGTGTTAGATTTCCTGCGTCATTTCCGTTTTCTTCACGGCTTTCAGTCGAAGCTTAGGGTGGCCATCTTTAAAAGGTTTAGTCATCGATTAAGTGGTAGAGCCAGTAGTGGTTGATTCTCCCGATACAAGTGAACACTTATGTAACATAATTGGGTCATGAACGCGGGCCTGTCTGAGTGTCAGGCTGTCGCTGAAGGCAAACAGTGCGAGAAGCAGCTCAAAATATTAAGCTTTACCAAGTCAATCTATTAATAATTATCTAGAAATACCTTCAAATAATGAAAACACTGACCCATCTAAAAGGCAATATGTATTTCTTTCGTGTGTGTATATATATATAGAGAGAGAATTTTGTCTTGATAATATAACTTGCGCTATATTTGGAGTACAGTGAAGAAGGTACTGTGCTGGTCATCAACCTCACTATCTGGTCTGGAGCTACTTTGAACCAGTGGCAAGACATGTCAAGACAACTGGAGGTAACTCATGATGAGGCATTCTCTGGCCCTACGTCCATTGAGAACAAGAGTAGCTTGAAGCTTGAAACTTACAGGATTCGATCACCAACCGTTACTGTTCATCGCTCTGAGAAGCGAGTGTATTACCTATCGACAACATCACTCACCGCGTTGACATGTCGATCCCGAGGGGTCCGCCAGGGTCTTTGTGTACGACAAGGAAAAGAATAGCACCACTGCCGCGCAGAGAGCATGTCGTAAGAGGTGAATAACTGTGTAACACGGCATAACACAAGCCATGATTAGGTGGCTTGTTCAGAGCAGCTTGGTTGGCGCCTAACAGGCTAGGGTCTACTTTGCTATAGTGTTTGAGTCTATTAAGATGGATACGTAGATTGGTTAAACTCTCTCCGCAGCGAAGTAATAAGCTGCTCGAGCCTAGACGGCTAAACAGTAAATCATCCTCCCGGCTACATCCAGATCATACCAAAGATGGAACCTGCACAAGGGCATAAACCCTAAGAAGTCATAAGGAAGGTCGAGTGGTCGGCATTCGCCTCTTAAAGCAATGAACGGAAAGGGCATTGGTTCTAGCCGCGCAGGTTTCAAGCGATCTCTCGCCTCAAAAGAGGTGGAACCAGAGTGCCTGAATTACCTGAAGTGCTCTAGATTTATTTCTTGCCACTGACAAAATATAATTCGGGACCACAGAGTGAGGTTGATGGCCAGCGCACCTTCTTTCACGCTATAATCCAAATAAAGCGTAAGTTACCCCATCAAGACACAAAATGTCTGATGGTGTCGCTATCGTCGCTTGTGATGGACAGCTAACATGTCGCTATTGTCGCTTGGGATGGACAGCTAACATGTTGCTATCCGGGCAAAGTCTAATCTCTCGAAGGCGATATCTAAGGCCATTATTATTGGCCCGTGTGTACATTTCAGGGCTCCCTAATTGACAAAAATGGCGACTGCTCGATAGAAATTAGAAGAAGACTAGCTATGGCAATGCAGAGACTGAACAGCCTGAAGAAATTATGGCAGGGCACCATCAAATTGATCAAAGTAAAAGCATTGGATCCTGTGTTTTTCCTGTGGCAGCTTATGGCTGCGAATCATGGACGATTACCAACACTTCCAGAAAAAGAATCGAATCCTTCGAGTCAATATGTTACAGAAAGATCTTCAGAATACCCTGGCCATAGAATAAGACTAATGTTGAGATTCGGCAAGAGTTGAGCATAGACGATAACTGGTTTATTAATTCCATTTTGGCTAGAAAATGCAAATACTTTGGTCACATCAAGAGACACAACGAACTTGAGAGAACAGTGACAGAAGGTATGGTGCAAGGCAAAAGAAAGGGGTAGACCAAGATGACGATGGTACTAAGATATCCAAGAATGCCTGTATATGACTGTGGCGGAGGCTGAAGTTTTGGCAAGAGAACGAGTTTCTTTCAGACATACTGTGATGGGAGCGACGTTTCATAAAGGACATGCTACATGATAATATGTACATTTCTCAGCCACACTTAAAACCGTACCTTCAGAAAACGACAAAGGGCGCCAATCTCTTAAGATTCAGCCATGTGTACTGGATCGTGGAAAAACGACACAGGGCAATCGAGATAGTATAATTGAAGGGGAAAACACCTCAAAAGGAACAAACTAACTAATTCAAATGGAACACCGCAACACTTTTCAGTCAACACAATGTAAGTCGTCAACTAGAGTGAATTCCAGTAAAATCCGCGACTTGGCCAAATCCAAAATGGACTAAAACACGAAAACAAGACGCGGCCTGTTAGACACCATCTAAGTTTGGTTCAGGCGCAGTCTGTCCATATAAGCAGTAGAAGTGATTGCCTTTTCTAGCAAATGAATCTTCTTCTGTATTCTTCTTCTTTTGCATTCCTTCTTAATCTCCGCTACCAAGTAATGAGCAGGGCTTGGAAATGAATAAATACCTGTTATTCCCTTCTTTAGCTCATAAAGATTTTTGAAATCGTAAAATGACTCACTTTGGCAGACTAAGTTGTGTTTAATGTTATTTCTACGCTACGGGGCTATATACAGGGCAATATTTCTCACAATATGTCTCCTCGAGTTCGCCTTTAATCGTGACTGCAAGATGAAGGTAAGTCCCATGAGATTTTGCTTTCACTCCGTTTTGGCTGGACTTCAGTAATATGTCGCAATGGGTTTGATTTGGGTATATGTGTCCCATAGACGCATTAGATGCAAGATTATATTTTACTACAATCCTACTACTGATAGTATCCTTAATTACCAATACACTAATTGCGCTATAACCACTGACCATCTGTAAACAGGACTATCTGGCGTTTAATGCTTTCGCCTGTCAGCATTGCTTCAATGCCTCTGTCTGCGCTCTGAAATTGTTAAATATCCTTTATTACATTCCTACAACAAATTTCCTAAATTACATTACAGCTACTAAATCTCCTAAATTACATTGCTGCTACTAAATGTCCTAAATTACATTGCTGCTACTAGATTCCTAAATTACATTGCTGCTACTACATGTCCTAAATTACATTACTGCTACTAAATGTCCTAAATTACATTGCTGCTACTAAATGTCCTAAATTACATTGCTGCTACTAAATGTGATTTTAACTTCAACGTTAGAGGAAGGTAAGATTTCAACAGAAATTGCAAATTCTGCAATGTCTCTAAATGGATTGTGTCCAGTGGATTACATATTCCAACCCTTCAATCACCGGAACCGTCCACACTACTTCCGATGAGACCAGTCAACTAAATGTAGCTGGAGTCATTAGTATTCATAAGCAGATGTGCGTTGTTCAGTGGCTCCCATAGATTTGACCCAAATGTCAAAAGCATCTTAAACTAATACCAGAGCGCCAGTCACAGATTTAAGTGAGATATTTCTGTAGAATTGTTTAAGTTCTTTGAATGATGTTAAAAGGAATTGTTGGGGGCTCTTCCATCGAAGACTTTTTTTCATAATGTGTGGTTATTTTTTTCTATATTCGTTCAAATCTTTGTTTTATTTTCTTCAAATCTATAAATCTTCTAATTGATAAGATGGTTTTTTTTGTTTTTTGTTTTGGAGCCCCATCAATTTTAGCAGTAGAAGGTAACAACTAACTAGCATTAGCTAATATCAGTAGTTATGAGATCTTCTGTCTGTCCAACCAGAGGCGCAACCTCGGGATCGTCTGGCATGACATGATTTCCAACAGTCAAATAGTTGGACGTACTCAACTTACAGGCATTGTCTCAACGATTGATCGCCGTCGTCTCTCCCTCTTCGGTCACGTTGTTCGCCTTTCCCGGGCAGTCCAAGCTCAGACGATGCTTCGACAGGCTGTGGGGAAGAGTTACGGAAAAAAAGCCTGGAGACGGCAACCGGGTCGCCTTCGCAACATCTGGCTAAAACAGATCGCCTTCTCCCTAACGGAGATGCAGGCGGCCTGGGACGCGGCCATTAGAAGCGGTCATGGATATGGTCATTCGGCGCGACGGGACTAGGTTGCCTAAATCTACGGTTGATTGAGTAGTGTAAGATCATCGACTAGAATGACTTCATCAGATATAGCTGATTCACAGCGTATTGTAGATACAGGCTTTCTGTCTCACGGAGAAATACCTTTAAAACGTCAATTTTTTCGGCTGACTAAATAACGGAACTTACATGTGTCAACTTTCAGTGTAACTATAATTGCGTGTTCGGGAAACAAAGATGGATATGCAATTGGTTTCAGGGCAGGATTCTATGAAAGGATCACGCTTAACAGTGATTTGTTGTTTTTTCTACAGTGAATTTGTTTTATTTCTCTGTGTGCTGCATATATTTATTATAAACCGTGGCACAATATGAGTTCTGTAATTTAGTCGGCAGGGGAATTTGACGTTTCGATTGGTTTTCCCGGTGAGTGAGACGGTCTATCTAACCTTCTAAACATACAACACCAATTGGCTGGGAGAATGTTCGTTTCACACATCAGGTCAGGTTATCCCGTAACTGGTGAGGTCGATGGGGAACACATGAAGACATCCTCACAAGCTCACGCCACCCCCTCTCTGTCAGATGCCGCTGCCTGTGACTCTTCTGGTCAGAGAGTGGTCCATTCTTTTATTATATCTCTTTTTGGGACGGCCTCTTCGTCGTCTGCCATGCACCTTTCCGTGGAGGATTGTGTTTGCAAGAAAATTTAATCTCGATATGTGACCGTACCAAGTGAGTTTCCTTCTTTTGACAGTTGCCAAGAGATCTTCGAAAGGCCCCATTGCTGTTGTAATTTAACTCGTATTTCCTCATTTGTAAATCGATCTTTCTACGTGACGTTTAAAAGTTTTCGGAAACATCTCACCTCCAAGACCTATATCCTTCGTTGAAGGTCAGCTGTAACTGTCCATGTCTCACACGCATAGAGGAATATTGACAGAACCAGTGTACGCATTAATCTGATTTTCGTGCATAGTACTAACCGTTTATCTTGCCAGATTTTGTTAAGCCGTGCAAGCGCCGCTATTGTCTTTGCTATTCTGGCCAACACCTCACATTTTGATTCTTCATCACTGACAATCGACCCAAGATATTTAAAACGGGCAACCACTTCTAGTTCCTGACCATTAGCTTTTATCCTGCTGTTGAAGCCCTCGGCGTTGTTGGTCATTAATTTTCTTTTTCCAGCATTTATCTCCATAACCATAGTCGAGAGCTGTTTAATCGAGCCTTCTGGCCCATTCCTGGAGTTCTGGTTCTGAACCCGCCAACCCGTCGATATCATCTGCAAAACGAAGGTTGGTAATCGTTCGGCCCCCCTATCTTGACAGTACCAACGTGACCTCCAAGTGCCTCACTCATAATTCCTTCAAGGAATATATTGAAAAGAGTTGGAGAGAGTGTACACACCTGTCTCACACCAACTGATGTGCGAAACCAGTTCCCTCGCCTCATATTCACAAGAACTGCACTAGACGCCTTGTTATACAAGGTGTTCAAGGATCGTTATAATATTTCCGTTGATATTATACATCCTCATGGTTGCCCAAAGCGCTTTATGCCATATCCTATCAAACGCTTTCTTAAAATCCACAAACACATGATACAGTGTTTGCTGCTGTTCTAGATATTTCTCGCTTAGCTGCCTTAAATTAAATATCTGTTCTGTAGTGCTTCTTCCCTGTCAGAACCCTGCTTGCTCCTCGGCAATGATGTTCTCTGCTTGGGGTTTCAATCGGTCGAGGATTAATCTAAGCATACATACACACATACACATACACAAATTATAACAAATGCCTACACTGACTCCACTCGGGAAGAAAATGTACATCGGTATTGAGACCCTGAAAAAGAGATAAAAAAGTAAAGAAGAATCCGTAGTCCCAACCTCAATGATCGTGGAAGAAATAGGAGAATGTCAAATGCATTATTGCAGCTCTTCTCTTTAATTCTTAAAATCGCAAAATGAGTTTCAACTCTAAACACTGTGTTACTCTCTTTCCACCTTTGGAGTGTAATGGACAACAAACTAATCTTTGAATTGTTCAGATTTGCAAATGGCTCACGTCATCATTGATGACTTTATATAAAAGGATGGGCCGCCTTTAACTCGATACAAACGATAACAGACTCCACAAAAGACACCAGACTACGAGCAGATTTTTTCGATTCAATGGTCCTACCAGTGCTATGCAATGGACGTGAAATCTGGTCTCTGACGAATGCCATGGAGAATCAGTTAAGGACAACACATGCCTCGCTCGAGCGACGTACGCTGATCTATTACTTAGACAATAGCGTCAGATGGGGCAACACAACAGTGATATTGGGGCATTGAAACACGTCAAGGATGTCATACATCATGCCGACAACTCCAAGCACCACTGGGTTGGTCATTTAGTTAGAATGAAAGACGAACGCTGGAGCACGGCAACCACTCTTTGATACCTGTGAAGCCAAAAAAATACATCCTGGAAAATTAGCTCTACCTCTTCTGCCGAAGACGGATGTGTCCGACCGAAACGTGCAAATATCGCAGTCAAGCTATAAACTAGCGACACAGTGCATTCAGTTCTCCGGACTACATCCTGCTACTTGCAAAGTCCTGTTCAGGGTTTGTTATTGGGAGGTTGAGAGCGAACGCTGAAGTAGACGAAGCTCTACCTGTACAATACTCAAGCTAGCCTTCCACGGGACAATCCGTGCCCGAGACAGAACCGACTTGAAACTCAGCTGGGACCAACAACCATAAACTCGCACCTGCTCAAGCCTAGCCCACTAATCAGAGAAATGCACCTACCAGTTACCATAAACTCGCAGTTGGAACCTGCTCAAGGGCAACCACTCTCACATCTGTACAGGTCGAGAACGTACTAAGATGTAAGATAAAACTGAAACGCCAGACGAGAATCAATATTTACAACTAGCAGATGAACTAAGAAAAATATCCTGAAACTGATAACTATACTTCTTTGACAGTGGCTAATTCCCAACATTCTTGTATCATTTATAGGCTCCCGGCAGCCGGCAGTCTATGGAGCGGATTTCCAACTATGATCTCATTACACTTACCAGGAAACAAATACATGGGTGGCGGTTGTAAGAAGCGACGTCATGTAAAGAATATGCTACTTGCTTTACTTTAATATTGTTGCCAGTTAAACATGTTAACTGTTATATTGTACTGATATCGACGAATGCGTAATGAATACTTTGAATGTTTTTGAACACATATTTTTGTAGTTTAAATTACCGAAAGTTCATTTTAAAATTTAATTAAGTCAGCTCGGGTTTTTTTTAAATTTACAAAAAATATGGGCGATATGACTTGTGGACAAAATCAATGGTTATATCGTTACCTAAGTCTAGAAACCTAAAACTGTGCCAAACTTACAGAACAATAAGCCTCATCTGCTACCCTTGCAAAGTCATGCTTATATTAATCCTTGACCGATTGAAACCCCAAGCAGACATCATTGCCTAGGAGCAAGCATGGTTCAGAGAGAGAAGAAGCACTACAGAATAGAAATTCAATTTTAAGGCTACTAAGCGAGAGATATCTAGAACGGCAGCAAAAGTTGTATCATGTATTTGTTGATTTTAAGAAGGCGTTTATAGGCAACCATGAAGAATAAAATCAACGGAAATATTATAAAGTTCCTTGAACACCTGTATTACAAGACGTCCAGCGCAGTTCTTGTGAATGGGAGGCGAGGGGACTGGTTTCGTACATCAGTTGGTGTGAGACAGGGTTGTACACTCTCTCCAACTCTTTTCAAAATATTTCTTGAGGGAATTATGAGTGAGGCACTTGGAGGTCACGTTGGTACTGTCAAGATAGGGAGCCGAACAATTACCAACCTTTGTTTTGCATATCATATCGATGGGTTGGCGGGTTGAGAAGCAGAACTCCAGGAATGGGTCAGAAGGCTCGATTAAACAGCTCTTGACTATGGTATAGAGATAGACGCTGAAAAGACAAAATTAATGACCAACAACGTCGAGGGCTTCAACGGCAGGATGAAAGCTAATGGCCAGGAACTAGAAGTGGTTGACCGTTTTAAATATCTGGGTTTGATTTTCAGGGATGAAGGATCAATATATGAAGTGTTGGCCAGAAAGTACAGACAATAGCGGCGCTTGCACGGATTAACACAATCTGACAAGATAGACGGTTAGCACTATGTATGAAAATCAGATTAATGCATACACTGGCCCTGTCAATATTCCTCTATGCTTGTGAGATATAGACAGTTACAGCTGACCTCCAACGAAGGATACATGCCTTAGAGATGAGATGTTTCCGAAGACTTTTAAACGTCACGTACAAAGATCGAGTTACAAATGAGGAAATACGAGATAGAATTACAACAGCAATAGGGCCTTTTGAAGACCTCTTGACAATTTTTAAAAGAAGGAAACTCGCTTGGTACGGTCACATATCGAGATCAAATGGTCTTGCAAAAACAATCATTGCACGGTAATGCAGACGACGAAGAGGCCGTCCCAAAAAGAGATGGGAGGACAACATAGAAGATTGGGCCAATCTAAGACCAGAAGAGGCACAGGCAGCCTCCTCTGACACAGAAGGGTAGCGTGGTGCTGTGAGGATGTCTTCATGTGTGCCCCAACGACCTCACGGGATACGGGATGAATTGACCTGACTTAAATTTTTGGATATCAGGCAAAGCATGTGTGTGTGTGTGTGTGTGTGTGCTTGGGTGCGCGCTCGTGTGTGAGTGTGCGGGGGTGGGGTGTATGGTATGGAGGCTTACACTTCGGGAATAATAGCCAGATCTGGCGGGAAAATGGCTAGGTTAGCAGTTCTGAACAGGGCACTTTACCCACACAAAAAACGTTTCCTCATGAAATGGAAGTGTCCAACACTTTATGAGTTTTCTCTTCACTCGATTTTTTTCCACTCCACGAACTTGAAATTTTTCTTACCAAGCCCTGACTTCCGCTACCAAGCCCTGATTTCCGCTACCAAGCCCTGACTTCCGCTACCAAGCCCTGACTTCCGCTACCAGGCCCTGACTCCCGCTACCAAGCCCTGACTCCCACTACCAAGCCATGACTCCCACTATCAAGCCCTGACTCCCGCTTCCAAGCCCTGACTCCCGCTACCAAGTCCTGATAAGTACTTTGCAAGAAAAAGGATGTATTGTCCGGAGAACGAAATGCATTGTGTCGTAGTTTACAGTTTGACTGCGATATTTGCACCTTTCGGTTCGACACATCCAACTTCAGCATTGTGTCTTTTTTTTGGTACCGGGCTAGTCTTCCCTCGTCGATCCCTTCTCCTTAGCCAGTCTTCTTTGTTTCAGCCTGTTATCCGGGATCACCACGTGGAGGTGAGTAAAGGTCTTGGCAGCTCTGGGTCGCTGGCGCTGACGCTTGCAGTCAGATATGGCTCAGTGGTCCTGACGCTAGCAGTCAGATATGGGTCGCTGGCCCTGACGCTAGCAGTCAGATATCTGTTGCAGGCCCTGACGCTAGCAGTCAGATATGGGTCGCTGGTCCTGACGCTTGCAGTCAGATATGGCTTTGTGGTCCTGACGCTAGCAGTCAGATATAGGTCGCTGGCCCTGACGCTAGAAATCAGATATGGGTCGCTGGTCCTGAACCTAGCAGTCAGATATGGCTCGGTGGTCCTGACGCTAGCAGTCAGATATGGGTCGCTGACCCTGACGCTTGCAGTCAGATATGGGTCGGTGGCCCTGACGCTAGCAGTCAGATATGGCTTGGTGGCCCTGACGCTAGCAGTCAGATATGGGTCGCTGGCCCTGACGCTAGCAATCAGATATGGCTCGCTGGCTCTGACGCTAACAGTCAGATATGGCTCGGTGGCCCTGACGCTAGGAGTCAGATATGGGTCGCTGGCCCTGACGCTAGCAGTCAGATATGGCTCGGTGGCCCTGACGCTAGCAGTCAGATATGGCTCGGTGGCCCTGACGCTAGCAGTCAGATATGGGTCGGTGGCCCTGACGCTAGTAATCAGATATGGGTCGGTGGCCCTGACGCTAGCAGTCAGATATGGGTCGCTGATAACTACAATGCTCAGCATCTTGACCCGGAGGTTCCAACACGTTTTGGCATTGGCAACCTCAATCTTCTCTTCCCTTGTGAGTTCCAATCCAACGCTTGTCTGGTTATATTGTTAGATGATTCTCTTCTAAAAGTGTGTCATATGCATTTCAACTGACGAACTACAGTTCACTTTATTTTGTTCTTGCGTATTCCGTCTTTCTAAGTTGTCCATACTTGCAAAGTTTTCATTGGGTAGGCACTGCAACCTATTTATCAAATTATAAATCGTACACCGAAATGAGTAATGTTGGAAAAATAGACACACAGTAACGCGTGTTTTCTTCGTTTGTCGACTTTGTGCGAAGAGCATAGTGACAGCATTACCCTCTACAACCCAAATGAAGGATACGTCAGATGAGGTCGAGAAGAAAATGAGAGAAAAACAACATTTATGAAAAAATAGAACAATTATTTAATGTACGCCGACGAGAGGAATGTCCGATAGGCGCAAAGTTTATCAAAGGATAAAGATTAGATTATTGTGTGTACGACGTAGCGAAGAACACGCGACAGACATAAAGCTGATCAAGGATAAAGATTTGATTATTTGATGTTCCAAGTTGAAGGTGACGAGATAAATCTGCTAAGCTTCTGGGTGATAACGTTTTGAGTATTTATGGAATACATTTTAAGGCAATTGAAGCAGCGGAGATGTGGTTTTACAGAAGAATGTTGCGGATCCCATGTACTGTAAAGAAGACTTATGATACAGTACTCGAGGAGGCACAAACACAAAGACAACTAATTGAAAGGATCAGAACACGACAGGCATTCTTTTCTGGGCAGATTATGAGTAGAGGCGGATTGCAGCAGGCCGTGACAACGGGAAAGATAGCAGGAAAGAGAGACAGCGGAAGGCCGAGAGAGAAGGGCATGGGCGACAATCAACAACAGAGTTGGTAAACGACACACGTGATAGGAGCGTATGGAGTTCCATGATTTCCAACGCCAATCGGCAGGGCACCTGATGATGATGATTGAAATTGATTCTGTCAAGTTTATCAGCGGTAAAGGTGTGATTATTTTAGAGTGATGGACGAAGACCAGCTGATGGGAACTTGGACCACCTACCGGGTATGAAAGACCACACGCTTGTCTTAAAATAACAAAAGAACGTTACATGAAATCAAGTAAACCATTCCTGCAAAAACCACTACTGCAAGAGCACATGAAGTGATTGACGCAGGCTTCCTGTAAGCATCAATCAATACTATTGACCCTATACTGTTTTAGATGAGAAATTTAGAAGAAATAAATTTGCCTTGACAAATATACGTGTGGCAACCCAAGCTTAAAGACAAGTTAATCTTGTAATCAATCATAAGGTCTGAAACATCTGACAAACAATTTTTGCTAGTCTAGTTCTGGGCTCAATCCGGCACAAAGTTAAATGATTTTCAGCGTTGCTCAGACCCTCAGGCCTGGAGAGTAATCATCTGTTATAGTTTTTGTTCTATAATATAACAATGTGTACATTTTGTCGATGAGGACCGCCAATATCATCCTGAGTCCTGCTGCATCGAGGAGTACGTATGAGCGCTCGGGACTGAACAAGTCAATGCGAGCGCGGATAGGTCTATGACACGACCGGCAAACATAGTCTGCAGCGGTCACTAGTATCTCCTTTGCTCTTTAGTTCCAGATTGCGTATCGATTTTGGGACGCCTGAACACAAAGACCCTCGCTGAGTTCAACGCCGTCTATGACGGTACGCTTTCAGGTTGTACGATTTTGAGTCAAGATTTCTCAGGTGGTAATGTCTATATGACGGGATTTGTGAGACTGTCATTGAAACGCTGTTTGGACATACCCGTGATCGTCCATCTAAGTTGCCGTTTATTTAAATTTTGTGTTTATTTTTCAAAAATGCATGAATTCCTGACGTGCTGGTTCTAGGTATGACTTCATTATCTATGATATGGTCCTGGCAGTGAACATACAGAATGCAGCACAGGCAAACCCCGTCTGAGTGATTTAGTCTCAGGGCGTCTCCGGCGTAGACAGCCCAGATCTTACACGTAGAGCAAGGTGTGGTGAATGGTGGCACAATAGACCTTCAGATTAGTCGTTAAGCTGATTCCTCGACGTTCCCACACGACGCTTTCGACTAAAAGATGTGCTTGCCTTTGCTATTCTATTAGCCAGCTCATAGCAATAATCACTGATTGTGACAGAGTGCTTCAGAGGTAGACGCGTTTTTCAATCGCTTGTAATTTTTGTCTCCTAACTGTAACCACTGGTTGTTTATACGCTGTATATGGTGCTAGTTGGTAGATGACTTTAATTTTATTTGTGTTACTGGTCGAGATAAGTTGTCATAAGCTGCAGAGAAATGGTCCATATCCCTCTTTTGATATAATCCAGAATATACACAACCAAAATCAAGAGAAAATGTCCTACTAGCTGTGCAGTTTACAGACCAAAATCCTAAGCAAAAGAGCATCAACAAATTTGATGAAAGAAGAACGTGCGATAGTGCATAACATGTCATACCTGCGTGGAGAACCCTGAACAGATTACATGCGGGAGTCTCCAGGTGTAAAACATGTCATACCCTGCGTGGAGATCCCTGAACAGATTACATGCGGGAGTCTCCAGGTGTAAAACATGTCATACCCTGTGTGGAGAACCCTGAACAGATTACATGCGGGAGTCTCCAGGTGTAAGACATGTCATACCCTGCGTGGAGAACCCTGAACAGATTACATGCGGGAGTCTCCAGGTGTAAAACATGTCATACCCTGTGTGGAGAACCCTGAACAGATTACATGCGGGAGTCTCCAGGTGTAAAACATGTCATACCTGTGTGGAGAACCCTGAACAGATTACATGCGGGAGTCTCCAGGTGTAAAACATGTCATACCTGTGTGGAGAACCCTGAACAGATTACATGCGGGAGTCTCCAGGTGTAAAACATGTCATACCTGTGTGGAGAACCCTGAACAGATTACATGCGGGAGTCTCCAGGTGTAAAACATGTCATACCCTGCGTGGAGAACCCTGAACAGATTACATGCGGGAGTCTCCAGGTGTAAAACATGTCATACCCTGCGTGGAGAACCCTGAACAGATTACATGCGGGAGTCTCCAGGTGTAAAACATGTCATACCCTGTGTGGAGAACCCTGAACAGATTACATGCGGGAGTCTCCAGGTGTAAAACATGTCATACCCTGTGTGGAGAACCCTGAACAGATTACATGCGGGAGTCTCCAGGTGTAAAACATGTCATACCCTGTGTGGAGAACCCTGAACAGATTAAACGCGGGAGTCTCCAGGTGTAAAACATGTCATACCTGTGTGGAGAACCCTGAACAGATTACATGCGGGAGTCTCCAGGTGTAAAACATGTCATACCTGTGTGGAGAACCCTGAACAGATTACATGCGGGAGTCTCCAGGTGTAAAACATGTCATACCTGTGTGGAGAACCCTGAACAGATTACATGCGGGAGTCTCCAGGTGTAAAACATGTCATACCCTGTGTGGAGAGCCCTGAACAGATTACATGCGGGAGTCTCCAGGTGTAAAACATGTCATACCCTGTGTGGAGAACCCTGAACAGATTACATGCGGGAGTCTCCAGGTGTAAAACATGTCATACCCTGTGTGGAGAACCCTGAACAGATTACATGCGGGAGTCTCCAGGTGTAAAACATGTCATGCCCTGTGTGGAGAACCATGAACAGATTACATGCGGGAGTCTCCAGGTGTAAAACATGTCATAGCTGTGTGGAGAACCCTGAACAGATTACATGCGGGAGTCTCCAGGTGTAAAACATGTCATACCTGTGTGGAGAATCCTGAACAGATTACATGTGGGAGTCTCCAGGTGTAAAACATGTCATACCTGTGTGGAGAACCCTGAACATATTACATGCGGGAGTCTCCAGGTGTAAAACATGTCATACCTGTGTGGAGAACCCTGAACAGATTACATGCGGGAGTCTCCAGGTGTAAAACATGTCATACCTGTGTGGAGAACCCTGAACAGATTACATGCGGGAGTCTCCAGGTGTAAAACATGTCATACCTGTGTGGAGAACCCTGAACAGATTACATGCGGGAGTCTCCAGGTGTAAAACATGTCATACCCTGTGTGGAGAACCCTGAACAGATTACATGCGGGAGTCTCCAGGTGTAAAACATGTCATACCCTGTGTGGAGAACCCTGAACAGATTACATGCGGGAGTCTCCAGGTGTAAAACATGTCATACCCTGCGTGGAGAACCCTGAACAGATTACATGCGGGAGTCTCCAGGTGTAAAACATGTCATACCCTGCGTGGAGAACCCTGAACAGATTACATGCGGGAGTCTCCAGGTGTAAAACATGTCATACCCTGTGTGGAGAACCCTGAACAGATTACATGCGGGAGTCTCCAGGTGTAAAACATGTCATACCCTGTGTGGAGAACCCTGAACAGATTACATGCGGGAGTCTCCAGGTGTAAACCGAATTTAAACAAAAATGTGTACATGCCGACATTTATGTCTGCGAATTCCGGAATAATCCAAGTCCCCGAACACATGTACAACTGTTCAAAAATTCAGGAACAAGGTACAAAAGGACTTCAAATGAAAACTTTAACAGTGAGATAGAAATTAGAAAAACCAAGCCCTTGTATTATAACTTGCTAATATAGTTGCTAAGAATGTCAAGCGTGTCCTAGACGAGCCATCACGATTCAGGCGAACAATATGACGTCATAAATGCAGTTAGAGGATGATCGCCCCACTATTAGCCACCAAAAAAAAGCAGTGATAGGTTTTCCGTTGTTCAAGCAGCGAGGACTTGAAACATTTAGAAATTCATCGGCGAATAAAGGGTCAGTACGGTCATGTATGTCTATAACTCCAGCAAGTGTATGAGTGAAGTAGGAAGTTCCGAAACGGCGGAAGCTCTGTGACAGACTCTCCGCGACTGGATCAGGCCCACCGAGTAGTGGCGACCAGAGTCGACTGCAGCTGTTGACCACCTTGACCATTGACTGTGAAGCAGCACATCTGTAATACACGACATGCTGATTGCAACCAATTTTCTTTACGAGGTAATCAGCGGCTGCAATCGACTCCGGGGTCACTAATTGGTGTGCCTGACCTGATCCTTGACAGTCTGTCACAGAACTCATGCGTTTTTGGAACTTCCTACTCCACTCACACACTCGCTGGAGTGAAAGGCACTCATCACTGTACTGCACCTTCAATCGCCGAAGAACCTTTCTAGGTTTCAAGCAAACGGAAAACGGAACGCTGTTCCTCTATGGTGCATGTCAATAATGCGGCGGCCATATTTTAACTGCAATTATGGCGCCATTTTGTTTGCTTGAACCGTGATGGCACGCACAGGATACTCTTGACATCCTTAGCAACCATATTTACACGTTACAATACTAAGGCATGGTTTTTCTCATTTATATCCCACTTTTAAGTTTTCAATTTGAAGCCCACTCGTACTTTCGCGGTTCTCATGGCGGGGAACGACAGAGTTTCCATTGCGGTTAATTTCTGGTCCAATACGCTGTGAGAAAGCCGGACATGGAAAGTAAGAAAGAACGAACCACATATTTAACAATTTCTGGGCTTGGCTGAGGTAAAAAAAAAACGATTGAGTTTTAAACCACAATTTTGACAAGAGCGACATAATAATTGATTTACTGAATGTTTATTTGAAATATGAATTGTGAAACAATGAAAATGTTCCTCGTTCAGAGCGGAACTTAAGGATTGGAGCGAGGTGACTGCGGCTCAATATGTTCTGCTTATATTGAAAGATCTTGTGGGATGATCGGGAGGTAAGACAGAAGTTAGAGCTTGGGCTTGGTGGTTAAGGAATGTGTTTAATAAAGTTATTCCATAAATGTACAAGACATAGCCAGGCACTCCAACTAATATGCTCGCATAATTGCTTATATGGATCGGGGTCCCGGTCCTCTCGAGGTAAGGAATTCGCCTCGGGTGCTGACGGTCGTTGGTTCAAATCACGGTGGAGAACGAGATTTGTTCACGTGGATCCCCCGGTAAAAATGTCCCCTGATCTCTGAGTAGTGAGATCAGACAACCATTTTCAGTGGCACGCACGTTAAAAATATGTTGACAGTTTGACATTTTTAAAAAAGGAGGCTTAACGGTCGCTGCCTGGACAAAATTCAAGTTAAAAATCTACTCAAATTTTTCTAGGGATTTTTTCTCTACAGATAATATGTCGCAAAAAGGGCACTGTGTGGCTATAACATAAGGTTTTGATTATGTGGTTACCGGAGCAGCATAGGTGGTGCATGCCAGTCTGCAGGTCTACCTTCCTCTAATTTAAGTTACCACATCCATCAGTCCCACAAAGATGGTGATCATATATTGCAGGGGCCACCAACCTACTGGTTGTAACAGATTGACCTGGCAAGTAACCAGCGGATTTTCACCCACCAAAACTATATGAAACAAACAAAGCAACACCTCCCCACGCCGTGTAACGACACAAGTGCACTGAAGATATTTAGTCAAGACCAATAATCTTGCCACTGATCCAAAGTTACATGAGATAGAGTGAGATTGATAACCAGCTTATTTTCTCCCTCACTATAATCCAAATACAGCGCACATCACATTATTAAGACAAAACCGTCTGATGGTGTAGCTATTATCGCCTCACGATGGACATAACATAACATAACATAACATAACATAACATAACATAACCAAACATAACATAACATAACATAACATAACCAAACATAACATAACATAACATAACATAACATAACCAAACATAACATAACATAACATAACATATGTATAAGGAATTGTATTAAATCTGAATGCAGTTATTTGAAGCATCGTTTCAGCGATATATATATATATATATAACATTACTAGGAATGATCGGGATATATTTGAGAGAGACTAAGCGTGGCGGAGCGAGACAAACACTGAGTTGGTGAGACGGAGAATCACACATATTTTAATAGCAATGGGTAAGTTAGACAAATAGATTATTAATATTTAATTAGTGGGACGAAGGGACATATATTTTGTACAATAATTAGTGAGTCCGAATTGCAAACATATATTTTTCGCAATGAGTGAGTCGGACAGAGTTACAAATATATAGTATCGTTATAAATATTTGTTGTGTAATGCCCACAATGAGTAAGTTTCCTCTTTTGTGCCACATGAAAAGCGCGTTAAGAAGCGGGTTCCAGTAACTTTCATCACATCCCGAGCGAGCTGATGAAGGTGGATCGCGATCGTCCAGGTGGTTCTGTTATGATTTGCTGCATCTGCGTGGCGCTCACTGCTACGGGGATCACATAGATCCACATCTCGTCAACCAGGCTGCATTGAAAACAGCCTGTTTCCAGGGAACGCTCCATGGAAGAGAAATTGTGGTCTTGGTCAGTGTATTGACCTTGACGCGACGTCCTGGTCAGTATTTTGTGCCTGACTGGACTAGCGTCTCAGTTACCCATCAATACGCTAGTTGGACAGAGTAACAGACATATATTATCAGTAAGCTAGTTGGACAGAGTAACAGACATATATTATCAGTAAGCTAGTTGGACAGAGTAACAGACATATATTATCAGTAAGCTAATTGGACAGAGTAACAGATATATATCATTATCAGTAAGCTAGTTGGACAGATTAACAGACATATATTTATCAGTAAGCTAGTTGGACAGAGTAACATACATTTATTTATCAGTAAGCTAGTTGGACAGAGTGAGAAACATATATTATCAGTAAGCTAGTTGGACAGAGTGAGAAACATATATTTTCAGTAAGCTAGTGTGACAGAGTGAGAAACATATATTATCAGTAAGCAAGTTGGACAGAGTGAGAAACATATATTATCAGTAAGCTAGTTGGACAGAGTGAGAAACATATATTATCAGTAAGCTAGTGTGACAGAGTGAGAAACTTATATTATCAGTAAGCTAGTTGGACAGAGTGAGAAACATATATTATCAGTAAGCTAGTGTGACAGAGTGAGAAACATACATTATCAGTAAGCAAGTTGGACAGAGTGACAGACATATATTATTGCCAATAAGATAGTGGGATAAATAAAAGAAAACATAAAATATTAGCAATGAGAGAGTGGGGCAAAAAGACAAGCAAGAGAGAGAGAGAGAGAGAGAGAGAGAGAGAGAGAGAGAGACAGAAAGAATAAGAGAAACACTAGATTTTCAATGTGAGTCGAACAGAACAAGACACACATATCATTAGTAATGAAAGAGTGGCACATAGAAGGAAAAACATATTCTAAGCATCAAGTTTGAAGAACGGAGAGGAAAATGAAATACCTACTTGGATAGTGCAATACCGCCAGGTTTATCAATAAATTTCTCGTGGTGAAGTACAGACTCGTTCCAAGGGATATTTAGAAATTCAAGGATTTGAACCAACCACTCTTTAGGGTGGAGAGCAAGCTGTTCATAGTATACATGCAAGCACTTATGCGGTCCAACCTGCAGGCACTGGGCGTACATTGTATCTACTTCCGTATTCCATCTTTGAAGGCACTTCTTGTAGTCTGTTACATCAAAACCAGAAACGGAAATATTTCTTGTGATAATGGAATGGACAACAGCTCTTGCGTCACGTATCATGAGAATAAATTTGGATTTCGGAAACAGTTTGCTGAGATATGAGGTATGTGCCAACGTAAACGGGTCTTTGTTGCACAAGTGCGGTGCTGCAGGGCCATGCTTTGTAACGATTTCAAGAATAAACGCTCTAACGGCGGAGTTCAAAATATCACTGGTGACTCCACCTTCATTGAGTTTCTTCTTCTCCCACAAGGATCTCTGCCACTGCATATCTATGTCCAGGATTGCGGGAATAACTCTTGTTTCCTTTCCACACCGGATTTCCGGGTGCGCATCGAGCATTGCGCGCATAAGTGTCGTACCACTGCGAGGTATGCCTCCCACGAAGATGATTGGCATGTTCTCGTCGTAAGGAATCGCCTGTTTATCTGTACTGTAAATGAATTGATTCCTTTCTTTTGACACCATCATTATTTTGGGCTCAGAACCACACGGGACCATAAAGTAAAGAAGATAAAGTGACAGTATGCCGATGACCGCGAAGCAAATGTTATGGCGTCCCAGTTGGCGACACACTCCCTTCGAGTTTTCAAACATTGTAGCCAGCTTTTGTTTGTGAGCGTCATCTCCAAGTAAACAATCCGAAGATTACACAACGGTTTATATTAGTTATACTAGTAATATAAATTGCGCATTAGCATCCAACTATGTTTATATATTTGGAACTAAATCCTTCAACAACTTGAGTACGTGTGTTGAAAATATGCCATCTCCAGAGTATGCCTACGACACAAGATGTGTTTTATTGATGGTCACAGCTGAGAAAAACAATATGAATAATGCCCATCTAATATTTGTCAGAAATGATTCACAATTGTTTGCTAAAAAGCAAATGTGATAGGAAAAGGGACGCAATCTATTGGTGGACACCGCCATCTTATCTGTTGTCAAACATATTTCTCATAAGGTCATTCACTAACTGTTTGAACTCTTAGACAATTGGTGGCGGTATCACGAAGAGAAGTGAGTAGTCGGCAACAGAGCAAAACATTCACGTTCTACGGGAGCTCAAGAGACAGTACCCTAGAAACCCTTGGACACACGTGTACACAGATAGATTTGCCTCGGTGAGCTATAAAAGGGGAGTCAGTGGAATCTACATCAAACATTCCCTTAGCAACATAGAAAATCACTCCATACCAGCAGGAGAGACTTGTTCTAATTTCAGAGCTGACGCAGAAGCTGTTCATGCAGCAACTCAGATTCTAATCAGCCAAAACATGACTGCAAGAAAAACGATCATTCTAGCAGACTCTAGGAGTGTACTCCAAGCATCTCAAGCCTCAAACAAGATAGACTCTAGGAGTGTACTCCAAGCATCTCAAGCCTCAAACAAGATAGACTCTAGGAGTGTACTGCAAGCATCTCAAGCCTCAAACAAGATAGACTCTAGGAGTGTTCTTTAAGCATCTCAAGCCTCAAACAAGATAGACTCTAGGAGTGTACTCCAAGCATCTCAAGCCTCAAACAAGATAGACTCTAGGAGTGTACTGCAAGCATCTCAAGCTTCAAACAAGATAGACTAGGAGTGTACTCCAAGCATCTCAAGCCTCAAACAAGATAGACTCTAGGAGTGTACTGCAAGCATCTCAAGCCTCAAACAAGATAGACTCTAGGAGTGTACTCCAAGCATCTCAAGCCTCAAACAAGATAGACTGTAGGAGTGTACTCCAAGCATCTCAAGCCTCAAACAAGATAGTCTCTCATATGAAATAAAATACAATACAGGATTGCTGTCTCAAAAAACAGATTTAATCCTGCAGTGGATTTCGGCCCCCTGTGGGATCAATGGCTGTCAAAAGCCGGAAGTGGAGGGATGCAGACTCTCCATCTGCAAAGCTATAGTGAAGCAAAGACACTCATCAAACGATCCAAGAAAACAGAATGGAGAGACCAGCACAAAGAATACAAGGCAGAAAATGACAGCATCAACAAACATGGCAGAGATGGGCAGACAAAGATCTTCAGACTCAGAACGGGACGTTGCAAACTCTTGGCCCACCTCCACAGAATGGGTCTCAGAGACACGTGAGATCGTGGAGCACTCAAGCAAACACCAGAAGGTATTCTGCAAGAATGTCCTACCTATGCAAACCAAAGAGAGGCAGTCTGGCCTTAGGGAGCAACCTTGCTCGAAACGCTGTAGGGGATCGACAAAGATATGAAACGCACACTCCTTCGTGAACCTCACCGGACTAGCAGCACAGCATGAGTTGATCGATGAAGAAGAAGAAGAAGGTGGAGAAATCAATTGATGACGATCACGAATTGCACGTTGGATTTGCTGATCAAGAAAGAGCTTTCGATCCAGATCACTGTGGTTTTAAGTCCACAAAACAGATGAAAGTCGCTTGGAGGATGTCGAATCATCTATCCCACCTGCCGCAGACATGCTTTTGTTGCAATCAGAACTGGACGACCAGGTCAGGCATCATCAGCAATTTACTGGAAGTAATGGAAACCTGACGTACTTGTCAAGAGACTTGTAACAGCCAAATAGATTGTCAGTCGTATAAGCGAAGTTGTGCAAACATACACGAGGTAACTTCAAAAAGTTCTTAGACTAGTCGACTCGTGTTTGAGTGAAAGATGATATTATGGAAAATATATATTTATAAACTGGTAGTGACCTTGACGAAATGGCATGGCAGACGTGACCTTCATATATACTCTCGAACAAAAGTAACAGAATGTTGTTTGTGTGTTGTGCTCGTTGTATCGTCGGAATTAAAAATGTCCTTGATTGCACAACATACAAATGTCAATTTATGTGTTTTGCTTGAAAAGTCCCTCTCAGAGACACACACATTGCTTATTAAAGCATATGGTGATACCGAAATGAAGAAATCGCGAGTAATTGAGTGGTACAATCCTCAGGCAAAACGGCAATCCTCTCAATGGAAATCTCCCACATCTGCTGCCCTGACAGAGAAATTCCGTTTGCACAAGAGCAAAGGGAAAGTTATGTTGGAATTGTTTTTAATTCCCAGGGTATGGTCTACCATGATTTGATTCCTGATGCCCGAACGACTAACAAAGAAATGTACGTTGATATCCTCCGTCGTCTAAGAGATACAATCAGAAGAAAATGACCAGGTAAATGGAGAACAAACGGCACATCGATCCCTACTGGTGAAGCAGTACCTCACAAAGCACAATGTGATTACGTTAGAACATCCTCCATATTCTCTCGACCTGACACCGGCTGATTTTTTCGTATTTCCACGACTGCATCGGCACTCAAAGGACAGCGATTCAAGGATGCTGAGGACATCCCCAATGCAACAGGACAGCCGATAAAGGTGTCAAAGAATGGGTTCCACGAATGTTTCCAGCAGCTGAACGCACGTTTCCAAAAGTGTGTAATTGCCGAAGAGAACTACTTTGAAGAAAATGTAGTGTAAATAATTATATTGTAACTTATTTCTATATAATCCATTAATTCCGGGAACTTTTTGAAGCTACCTCGTCGCCAATCATGATGGTTATTGATTTATATATATATATATATATATATATATATATATATATATATATATATATATATATTTATATATATCGTGTGCGTGCGTGTGTGTGTGTGAGTGTGTGCGTGCGTATGTGTGCGTGTGTGTGCGTGTGCGTGTGTAGGTGTCCGCGTGTGCCTTTGCGTTTGTGCGTGTGAGTGCGTGTGTTAATTTTTTTTTTAGGCCCATGCTATTTTGAAACCCGCCGGCCGCCTTTACTAAAAAGCCATTTCCGCCAAAATTGGGTATTGAATCCAGGACCACTGAGAACACTCCCTATATTAATATGTATACTCGATATGAATTTATGGTTGATGGAAAACACTTCCAAAACTATATGGCCGTATTATGTGCGGGATCGCACAAAATGGAGAACATTGAGTCACGTGTTGTTCTGCCAACTATCCCTGCTGATGTATGTTTTGTACTGCTCGATTTGCAGAAGAGGTTCACTGTAGAAAGTATTCCTTCTGAACAGCCGGCCTGACAGACTTGCTCCTGATTCTGATGTATCACGGAAGCTTGTCCTGCTCTTTACAGATACCTGGTTCATGAATATTAGTCACACTGGTTTATAACAGGCTCAAATTGTATTAAACTTCCCGGTCCAAAATCAACTTTTCTTGAACACTTTAAACCTTAACTTTGGAAGGATTTTGGAAGATCTGGTCAGCGAACAAGTGGCAAAGCAGTTAGCGTGTTTGCTGGTCACGACACAATGACCGAGTTTGAAACTTATTCTCATCTCAACATACAAAATATACCCCATAGTTGGAATAGCATCACCTGAGATTCGAAGAAAAGTCGCAGCAGAAATCGAACGAGAAAAACAGGAGCACGACCCAAGGCACCCAATGTTTGGACATCAGGTACAGAGCAGAAGACTCAAATCCGGACATAGATTCCAAAAATCAACAAACCCCAAACAGACAAGCCCTAAAAGTGGCCGTAACGAGAGATGGCACGAATTTATGCAGGCCCCAGAGATGGAACTTCGGGAAGAACCTGCCCCCGGACATCATCTACCATACACAACATGGAAGTCACTGAACAGACTCCGAACTGGTGTATCACGGTCCAAGAGGAATATGAAGAGATGGGGATACACAGATGATATCACATGTGACTGTGGCACAATACAGGACCCAGACCACCTGATGACCTGCCCCAACCTCCAGGAAACATGCAATAGGTGCGACATACTAAAGGCCAATGACAGGGTAATCCATGGATGCATGCTGTATAAAGTGGTGCTGGGATACAAGGGAAAACAAATCATCATCAGGTGCCATGCTGATTTCCACAACTATATATTATATGAGTATTAAAGCTCTTTCAAAAATACCACTGTGTTGCCACCCAGTTTGGGGCAATACCGCAAATCGCCTGTCTCTGCCATCCTTGACCTAATCTTGTCTATTGGCTGTTTCCCATGCACCAGGACTGCGAAGGCCACTCAAGTCGACCCGGATGTTGAAAGTTTGAATGTTTTTGTGGGTCAAGATACAGTTGTGTGTGAACTGTCAACAGCGAACCAGTCATGTCTGGGTGCTTGCATCAGGGTCAGCGAACCACAGTTGACCAAGACCCTATTCTACTTCTACGTGGCGATTCTGGATACAGGCTGCACTTGGCACTAGTGCAGTCTGGCCAAGGGATAAGGATAGCAGAGGAAAGACAAATCCAGTACTTGAAAACAAATTGCTCGAATGGAATGTGTGGGATCAAAAAGCGTAAATATCGCAGCCTCGCTGTAGACTACGACACAACGTCTGAATGTCCTTTTCAGGACAAACGCCAAAAAAATTACGACAAGAAAGAAGAGGAAAAGGAAAAAGAAGAGGATGAAGAGGAGGATGAGGAAGAGAAAGGGGAGAGGAGGAGGAAGAGTAGGAAGAAGAAAAGAAGGATGAGCAGGAAGAGGAGAAGAAGAAGGAAAAGAGAAATACAAAGAAATGACGAAGAAAAACGAAAAAAAGATGACAAAGAAAGAAAGAAGAAGAAGCACGAATAGACGAAGAAAAAGAAGAAAAAGAACAAAAATCATAAGAAGAACAAAAACAAGAGGAAAAAAAATCATAAGAAGAAAAAAGACGAAGAAGAAGAACAATAAGATTTATCGGTGTCCAAAAGTCCGACAAATGACTGTGATTGTTTGTCACTATACAACGATCAGTTAAGTCTGCTGGTCTGGGCTTCCATTGGTCAACTAACCATAAAGCTTTGAAATATATTTTGAGAGAACTAGTCATAGTTGCCAATCGCCAGCAAAGATGGTGACATCATCGGACTTGTGCTGTGAGATGTGCTCTCGTGTGACTGTAAAGACCAATCTTGGCACAGCAGTCCTTTTTGCACCAGGCGCGCACATGGAGGAGTCGGACGTGGAAATGTCGTTCGACCTGTTCTTTCAGGCCACTCGCTTTCTCTGAGCTTCGGTGATGGTGTTGCTGTCTTTGATTTGAGCACATTAGTTGATACTAGCAAACGAAGTGGGACGATTCCGTGCAAGGGTTCCAAAGCAGGTGACATCAATAGTGAAGCTTTCTAGAGCAACTTTCAAGGAGTATCCGCAGTGTTTGTGCATAAATAAGAAGTGCTCTGAGGGATATGATTTCAAAAGTGGAATGCCACAGGGCTCAGTTTTGGAACCAATGTTGTCCTTGACTTATATATAAACGATTTGGACATTGATATCGGATCTATGATTGTGGATGACACAAATTATGCAGTAGTGTTTCATCTAAAGCAGAAGTTGATATATTGAGGTCAAATTTAATTAAAATTCGAGAATGGTTCGTGAGCTGGCAAATGGAGTTTAATGTAGATACATGTACAGTCATCCACATGGGTAGCTCCAATATGTAACATAATTACAGAATGGGCGAAAAGAATATTAGAATGATAGATAAGGAAAGGGACCTAGGAGTTATAATAGATCATACAGGTAAGGTGAGTGAGCAAGTCCAGGTAGCAGTGAGAAAGGCAAATGCAATGTTAGGTATAATAAAAGAAATATTAAACATATGACCAAGGAAGTGATTGTCAAACTGTATGAAACATTAGTTAGACCTAGATTGGAGTACTGTGTACAAATGTGGAGTCCTTATCGTAGAGGGGATATAAACATGATGGAAAGGATACAAAGATGAGCGACACAGCTGATAGTGGGATTCCAGAATTACAGTTATGAGGAAAGACTCAGGAAAACCGATATGTGTGTGTGAGTGTGTGTGTGTGTGTGTGTTCCGTGTGAGTGTGTGTATGTATGCGTGCTCCGTGTGTGTGTATGTATGTGTTTCTCATACCGAACTTGTACGTGAAAAATTCTATAGTTCTCGACAAGTGAGAGGGCTAAAACTTTGAGGACAATACACTTTAATGATATTTTGGGGACAATATAGGGACAATTTGTTTTTTAAAAAAAACACTTTCATAATTTTCCCAGGCAGCGCCTCAGATATGGTAAACTATTTTTGATATCAGGTAATTCCATCATCCAATAAAATCCCCAGAGGCACAAGTTACTTTCATAAATGTTCCCAGCAGCGCCTCATGTATCATAACCTACTTATTAAATCGCTTGATTTAATCAGTCAATCAAATGTACCAGAAAATAGGAAAGGTATATAGACACAGGTACGAGAGCTATTCAACTTTCCCATGTTTTATTATTGTGTATAATTACATTTACCTAAATTAAACCGACAATAATATACTTTCTTTCCATAATTTGTGATGATGTAATTTAAAAATTATTACACATTTCCGATGACCTGAAAGGAGATTAAATAAAATCAATAAAATCATTGAACTTAATGTCAATAATGCAAGAGAAGACACGGCAAGAGCATACATTTTGTATTCACTGGTCACTCCAGCAATGATTGACTGATGCACAGCGTGGAACTTGCGAGAACCAGGTAATGATAAGATCAGAGCGACTCAAGAGACCAATGGAACGACTCGTACTAAAGAATTCGATAACAGATAAGATGGTAAATGAAGAAAATCGACATTAAACTTTGTTTCGGGACGAAATGGAAGCAGCGATATCATACAAGCATCTTTAGACATGTGGTAGGCATGGTGACAACAGATGGACATGTACAACAAAGTTTTGGTGGCGCTATGCCTGTACATGCCCACCTCTGTGATGGTGAGATGGAGTGACCAAAGACATAGGTCCACATTGGTACATCAATGCACAAGATCGGGGCGCATACAGAATACTGTTGGCTTCCTCGCATACAACATATTTGCTGGACTGACGACAAGGATAATGTTTAGTTTAATCGAAGAATCAACATCATTGCACACGGTTTAATCTATAAGTGCTCTGTTCCTCGCCATATTTTGGGAGAATCTCAACACAATGCACGACCTCCGTAGCACCGGCGAGGATCCTGTAATAGATTGTCTAGATATATAACATAATTTGCTCGGACAGCGGCCGTTACGCCTACTCATTTCGATTCCCAACTGCGATGGATTTTTAACGTGCGCGACACTGAACATGGGCGCCAGAACTGTACTACCCGAAGAAACGGGGAAATTCTAGCAAGTCCACGGCAAGAAAGCCTGGTCTCCGCCGTGATTTGAACCCCCGACCTCCATCACTTAAGGCCGACTTCTTACCTTGAGACCACTCAGTACTTTATGGATAATGTGAAAATGTGAAAACATTTTTTTGTTTCGTTTTTATTTCTAAATTAAGTAAAACGTATACAATAACTAAGCTTTATGATCACAATTTACACCAATCCCTCACACTATGCCATTACAAATATGAAATACAAATATTCTGTAGTATTTAGCTACATCGAATCCTTCGAGTCAAAATGTTACCGAATGAACCTCAGAATATCATAGACAGAGAAAAAGACATATATAGATATTCGGCAAGAGTTGAGCATAGAGGAGAACTGGTTTATTAATTCCATTTTGGCAAAAGAATGTAAATACTTTAGTCACATCAAGAGACACAACCGTTTTAGCAGAACATTGATGGAAGATATGGTGGCAGGTAAAAGAGGCAGATGTAGACCAAGAAGACGATGGCACCAAGATGTCCAGGAATACCAGGGTATGACTGTGGCGGAGGCTGTCGTTTTGGCAAGGAAACGAGTCTCTTTCAGACATACAGTGATGGGAGCGACGTTCTATAAAGGACATGCTACATTATGATGAGTATTTAGTTGTAAGTATTCAACAACGTTTGGATAACGTATTTTATATGTGTTTTTCAAATATAATAGTCCCCATCAAAGCGCCGAGATGTATTTTAATCGACATATTATAGAATAAAGTCAAACACAGAATACTCAAAACCGATAGAAAGGAAACGGCCAAGATGAAAACAAGGAAAAAGAATACGGAAAGGCATAACCTTCAGAGTGAACCTGCGACGCCATGATTGAGTAGACTGGGAGGTCATAGACAAATTCACAATGTGGAGGGATCGTTGACTGGAAAGGGGTGGGCTCTGCCAGGTGTAAAAACGGCCCAAGACACGCCGATATTTCAGAAAAAAATAAGAATTGCTCCAGCCGTCTCAGTACACAACAATCATACCACTGAGATTGACTCGTCCAGACAGGAGATTCGATATCATGGCACAAACCCGAGTGGAGTGCCGGGAACTGATCTAATAATCTGCAGGATTGGTGCCCCAATGACCTTTAAAGTTACTGGACTAATGATGATGATGATGAGGATGATGATGATTGATGGGTAATGAAGATGATGATAAAGATAATGAAGATGAAGATGATGATGATGATAACTGATGGATGATGAAGATGATGATAAAGATAATGATGATGATGAAGAAGTATTCAAGGCCATTCGCATGTATTTCATGGAGGAAAAAGTTAAGAATATTGAATATATTGAAAGTATTATATTACATATTGTATTTTATATACAGAGTGTTGAATGGAAAACATATATACGAAAATGATATAAACTATGAAACGGCTATTGACAGAGCTAATCAAACTATGCTATGGCAACTGCTGTAAAAAAAATATGGGATATCATAGACATGCACAACCCTCATTCGGGATATATACGAAGATACAGTTAATAGAGAGGTACACGAAGGAACACTGACTGACAGCTTCCGGGTGCAAACAGGCGTGATACATGAATGCCTGGTCTCACCATTCCTGTCCTAGTTGGCTATAGATTGGATAAGGATGACATGAGTCGGGTAAAAAAGAACTGGTATTTCGTGGACGATATTGTCATATTTGTAGAACGTTGACTTTACAGAGGATCTGGTAATTTTGTTGCACATTCATAGCAAAATGCAAGAGGAACTTGAAAGGGTTAAGGAACAAAGGGCCAAACTGGAACTGAATATCAATGTGAAAAAAACAAAGATGCTTAAACTATCAGTTATGAGACAATCATGCTGGAGGGAGAGCTGTTGGCGAAGTGGATACCTTTACCTGTATAGGTAGCGCAATAGACAGCAGGAGGTACATATGCAGATGTAATGATCAGAATAAGAAAGACGAGACACTAAACAATCTATGGAGATCCAGAGAAATCAAGATTCAAACCAAAATCAGAATATCTAACGCCAGTGTCAAGTCGGTGTTGCTGTATGTAGCCGAGACATGAAGAACAAACAAGGTCATACAACAAAGTCAAGTCGGTGTTGCTGTATGGAGCGGAGACATGAAGAACAAACAAGGTCATACAACAAAGTCAAGTCGGTGTTGCTGTATGTAGCCGAGACATGAAGAACAAACAAGGTCATACAACAAAGTCAAGTCGGTGTTGCTGTATGTAGCGGAGACATGAAGAACAAACAAGGTCATACAACAAAGTCAAGTCGGTGTTGCTGTATGTAGCGGAGACATGAAGAACACACAAGGTCATACAACAAAGTCAAGTCGGTGTTGCTGTATGTAGCGGAGACATGAAGAACAAACAAGGTCATACAACAAAGTCAAGTCGGTGTTGCTGTATGTAGCGGAGACATGAAGAACACACAAGGTCATACAACAAAGTCAAGTCGGTGTTGCTGTATGTAGCGGAGACATGAAGAACAAACAAGGTCATACAACAAAGTCAAGTCGGTGTTGCTGTATGTAGCGGAGACATGAAGAACACACAAGGTCATACAACAAAGTCAAGTCGTTGTTGCTGTATGTAGCGGAGACATGAAGAACAAACAAGGTCATACAACAAAGTCAAGTCGGTGTTGCTGTACGGAGCGGAGACATGAAGAACAAACAAGGTCATACAACAAAGTCAAGTCGGTGTTGCTGTATGGAGCGGAGACATGAAGAACAAACAAGGTCATACAACAAAGTCAAGTCGGTGTTGCTGTATGGAGCGGAGACATGAAGAACACACAAGGTCATACAACAAAGTCAAGTCGGTGTTGCTGTATGTAGCGGAGACATGAAGAACAAACAAGGTCATACAACAAAGTCAAGTCGGTGTTGCTGTATGTAGCGGAGACATGAAGAACACACAAGGTCATACAACAAAGTCAAGTCGGTGTTGCTGTATGTAGCGGAGACATGAAGAACAAACAAGGTCATACAACAAAGTCAAGTCGGTGTTGCTGTATGTAGCGGAGACATGAAGAACACACAAGGTCATACAACAAAGTCAAGTCGGTGTTGCTGTATGTAGCGGAGACATGAAGAACAAACAAGGTCATACAACAAAGTCAAGTCGGTGTTGCTGTATGTAGCGGAGACATGAAGAACACACAAGGTCATACAACAAAGTCAAGTCGGTGTTGCTGTATGTAGCGGAGACATGAAGAACACACAAGGTCATACAACAAAGTCAAGTCGGTGTTGCTGTATGTAGCGGAGACATGAAGAACAAACAAGGTCATACAACAAAGTCAAGTCGGTGTTGCTGTATGTAGCGGAGACATGAAGAACAAACAAGGTCATACAACAAAGTCAAGTCGGTGTTGCTGTATGTAGCGGAGACATGAAGAACAAACAAGGTCATACAACAAAGTCAAGTCGGTGTTGCTGTATGTAGCGGAGACATGGAGAACTACCAAGGTCATACAACAAAGTCAAGTCGGTGTTGCTGTATGGAGCGGAGACATGAAGAACAAACAAGGTCATACAACAAAGTCAAGTCGGTGTTGCTGTATGTAGCGGAGACATGAAGAACAAACAAGGTCATACAACAAAGACTCCAGTTTTTTGTTAACAGATGCCTACAAAGAATAATGGGCATAAAGTGGCAGGACATGGTGGGGAATGAAGACCTATGGAAAAGGAGCCAACAACAGCCACTGGACCAACAAATTAAGCGAAGAAAATGGAACTGGATATAACATATGCTACGGAAAGTACAGTACAACATAGCCAGACAGGCTATTACATGGAATCATCCAAGGGAAAAAAAGACAAGGAGATGTAGACACAACATTACAGGGAGAAGAGAATATGAGAAGGAACTAAGATTAAATGATTACACCTGGAGAGAGACAGAAGGAACTAAGATTAAATGATTACATCTGGAGAGAGACAGAAGGAACTAAGATTAAATGATTACTTCTGGAGAGAGACAGAAGGAACTAAGATTAAATGATTACATCTGGAGAGAGACAGAAGGAACTAAGATTAAATGATTACTTCTGGAGAGAGACAGAAGGAACTAAGATTAAATGATTACATCTGGAGAGAGACAGAAGGAACTAAGATTAAATGATTACATCTGGAGAGAGACAGAAGGAACTAAGATTAAATGATTACATCTGGAGAGAGACAGAAGGAACTAAGATTAAATGATTACATCTGGAGAGAGATGAACAGATCGGAACAGGACCATGTATGCTGGCGGGATATTGTTAATGGCCTTTGTACCGATAGGAGCGACGGGCTTTGATTGATTGATTGATTGATTCCTTCATTGATTGATTGATTATAAAGTTAAGCTAATAGAAATGAAATATAGTATACTTTTTAGTGCATTTGGAAATGACAGAATTAAAAAAATGTTTACTATTTAATTTTATAATCGCTTTGCTGGAAGTTTGATCTGCTGTCTATGTCGTTATGGATTGTCTCGCTTGGCTAAAGTTGTGTGAGGGGCATTATAATTATGTGCAAAGACTGAGATTTGTTGTCGTAAAGGGTCAGTTATGCACGTCTAAATACTGATGTATATATACGAACCACTTTCACACAACCAGTCGGAGACGCATACTCCGCATGTATAGGCATACTCCTGATGTATAGGCAGAGTGTCGCCACCGATACCGAAGTCCCGTAGAGAGCAGACTTGCCAAACATCCAAGAATCGCTGCAGGTGACACAGCTGAGGTGGGCTTGACACCTTGTGCGCATGCCAAACACAAGACTGCGGAAGAGACTTCTGTACGGTGAGCTTATGAAAGGTTGGCAAAAAGGAGGTCGCAAAAAAAATACAATTTAAGAACAGCTTGAATGATAGTTGAAAACAGATGTGAGAGCATCGCAGAAAAAAAGATCGGACTGGAGAAATACAGTAAAAGTTGGCCGTTACTGAAGGAAAGAATCACAGCGCAAATCAAAAGCCTGATCCTGAAAGAGAAAGCAAGGAAACTAGCATCACTGGGAGAAGAAAACCTAGTGTGCAAATCATACAATAGAACATTCCATGCCCTCATTATACTGATAAGCCACACGAGGTCCAGCAAACACACCAAACCGTGCAATAGACCATTCCGTACCCCATTATACTGATAAGCCACACGAGGTCCCGCAAATGCCGGATCAAAACATAACATAGAGTGCAGAAACAAAACAGAACAGAATACATATAGCAGGAATGATGTTGGTGGTCGTTATTAGCGAAGATGGTCAGTTATCATGAAAGCCCAATGTACCCACTCCCACCCCCACGCCTCAACTTCCCCACCACCAGACTATGAGAGTGTATGTTCCCCGTTATTGTATCTGGTTGATGTTGCCATGTAGCATTAGAACTACTTTTACCTTTTATTTATACCTTTCCCCCAACGGCGTGATTATCAAAGCGAACATAAAATGGCGTCTCTTCTACATCAACGCACACAAGTACACATTGATTCTTCAAACAAATGCACATCTGAAAGGCGCAGAACGATCCTTTCTTCCTTCAGACAATACTCATGCTTTCAAACCTCATGCTTTCTTCTCCTCTCCCCCCTCCCCCTCTTTTTCGCTATTTCTATATTTCCCTGTCTCTGCATTTCTCTTTTGATCTCTCTCTCTCTCTCCATCTCACTCCAGCTTTGTCTCCATCTCTTTCTCCACCTTTCCCTCCTATCTCTGTCCCTCTCTCCGTCTCTCTTCATCTCTCTCCATCTCTTTCTCCCTCTCTCTTCATCTCTCTCCATCTCTCTACGTGTCTCTCCATCTCTCTTAACCGCTCTCTATCTGTTTCCATCTATCTCATTCTGTCTACTACCTTCTCTCTCCATATCCCTCGATCTCTCTCTCCATCTGTCTTTCCATCTCTCTCTGTCACTCTATCTCTCGCTATCTCCCCCCGCCCTCCCCTCTCTCTCTCTCTTCCTCGCTAAGAATTTTTACCTTCATGCATTCATCCCCATATCCCCATTTTCTAGTTTTGGCAAATTTAATTCATGGAAACCTCAGAATGCCAAATTGGTCCATCAAAGCCAAACCTCAAATTTCCCAATTCAGCAATATGCCAATATTCCTGAACGGAAGTGACGTACTTGTATTATTTTTGTCGAGGGAACATAATACGATATTTTTTTAATGCAGTAATTCATGACACAGAAAGGAAAAGGGAAAATGCAGGAAAATGGTTAATATACATTTTCCAAACAGGTTGAGACTCATGATTCGAATACAGAGTAAGGAAAGAAAGAATATGACAATTATGCGAGGAAAAAACGAGTGCGAGGTAATGACCGCTCCTTAAGGATATGTGAGATCATCATCGTTCATTTTCTAGCGCATTGAGGAGCGCGGCGCCACTGTCATTTGCGCAGCGAGGGAGTGATATAAGTTGATACAAGCTACATGTGTTGGTATTTCAAGGCATGTGTGACATGCCGTTCTGAGAAATTGGCACTTCTTCGAACTACAAGATACATTCCTTGTCATATTGATTTGTTTTACGTTAATGCTTAGGACAGAAGGTCAGAAAGATCGATTTGAATTAAGAAAAGGAATCGACGTATGTATATGATTTTGTTGTTCATAAATGTTAAACTAATGTGTTCACTAGTTCTTTCAATTGTTCTCTACGCCAGCCAATCATGGCCAATTACAGCAGATATTCCGGGAGAGGAGAATAGAGCCTGGTTAGATAAACCATACTGGTCGGACAGGTTAACCAGGGTCAGGTCAAATATACTGATCGGACAGGTTAACCAGGGTCAGGTCAAATATACTGATCGGACAGGTTAACCAGGGTCAGGTCAAATATACTGATCGGACAGGTTAACCAGGGTCAGGTCAAATATACTGATCGGACAGGTTAACCAGGGTCAGGTCAAATATACTGATCGGACAGGTTAACCAGGGTCAGGTCAAATATACTGATCGGACAGATTAACCAGGGTCAGGTCAAATATACTGATCGGACAGGTTAACCAGGGTCAGGTCAAATATACTGATCGGACAGGTTAACCAGGGTCAGGTCAAATATACTGATCGGACAGGTTAACCAGGGTCAGGTCAAATATACTGATCGGACAGGTTAACCAGGGTCAGGTCAAATATACTGATCGGACAGGTTATCCAGGGTTAGGTCAAATATACTGATCGGATAGGTTAACCAGGGTCAGGTCAAATATACTGATCGGACAGGTTAACCAGGGTCAGATCAAATATACTGATCGGACAGGTTAACCAGGGTCAGGTCAAATATACTGATCGGACAGGTTAACCAGGGTCAGGTCAAATATACTGATCGGACAGGTTAACCAGGGTCAGGTCAAATATACTGATCGGACAGGTTAACCAGGGTTAGGTCAAATATACTGATCGGACAGGTTAACCAGGGTTAGGTCAAATATACTGATCGGACAGGTTAACCAGGGTCAGGTCAAATATACTGATCGGACAGGTTAACCAGGGTCAGGTCAAATATACTGATCAAGACCCCCACCTCACTTCCACACAGGTCTGTAGGAAAACGGGATTGCATAAGATTGGTTAAGCAGTTCCAAACATTGCTGTCTTGCATCAGTAACTATAAATAAGGCACCCGTTTACAGCTGGATAGACAAGAATGATTGCGCGGCGAAGTGGTTAAGCCGTCGGTCTCGTGATCAGGGTTCGACGTCGGCCTCGTGATCAGGGTTCGACTCCGGACTCGGCCGTCTTTTTCACGGGTGCTTGATGCGGTGTCTCCTGCATCTCGTAGTGGTCCCCTAGTCGTCTTGTCCTTGACTTGCCACTGGGGTCAGACGGCTCGAGACGAGAGAGTGAGGATAAAAAGTAGCGCAGTTAATCCTTACTAAAAATAGCTATAGCAAATATATTATGCCATCATCGTCTACGATGGACGACGGCCTTTGCCTTAGACATGAATGTGTATCCTTTTGGATGCAAACCAGGTCCCATTGTGCGATTAATAATAATAAAAATTGTCTTTGCCAGCGAAGATAGCGGCAGAGTCAGGCATGTGAATTCTGATGTGACCACACATGACTATAGGGTCCGATTTAAGATCAACAAAATTGACAGCACGTTGGGTACACGTGGACGGCGTTCATACTGGCTGTCTTAGGTTCTGTTCTTTTGTGCAGTTAACTGTTTCTGAGCTCAAGTAATGGAATTTATCATGCTATGCGAGCACATTTTGTGATAGCAGTGCACTAGGATGAGCGGTTTGGAGCAAACTGCTCCCAGGTGGCGGATCAATGGAAAAAACTGTTCAGTGAATCTGTGAAATTGTACGAAACCATCATTCTGTCTTCCCTTGACAATGTTGAATATTTCGAATTGAGAATATAACCAAACATGTGTGAGAATGGAAACCACAGCAAAAGGAACACTTTGCAGGACATGGACAAACTTTCAAAGAGTAGCGGTGTGGTTTCGAAGGCAGAGTTAATGTGGGTAGCCCAGGAAAGAATCGACGAAAATTAAACTTTTACAACTTTACGTTACAAGCGGAAGATGAAGGCTGAGACATCGAGAGGCACACATTCATGGCAATAGCTGAGTCATAGACAATAACAGACATAAAGAAACAGACATCAAGAAACAGACAGACATCAAGAAACAGACATCAAGAAACAGACAGACATCAAGAAACAGACATCAAGAAACAGACATCAAGAAACAGACATCAAGACGTGCATATTGTTGGTAATGAGTGGGACAGGCTGAATGAGACAGAGACAGAGAGATGCAATACTTACTTGGATAGAGCAATACCGCCAGGTTTGCCAATAAATTCCTCGTGATGAAGTACAGACTCGTTCCAAGGGATATTCAGAAATCCAAGGATTCGAACCAACCACTCTTTAGGGTGGAGAGCAAGCTGTTCATAGTACACAGGCAAGCACTTATGCGGTCCAACATGCAGGCATTGGGCGTACATTGTCTCCACTGCCCCATTCCATCTTTGAAGACACTTCTTGTAGTCTGTTACATCAAAACCAGTAATGGTCACTTTTCTTGTGATAATGGAATGGACAACGGCTCTTCCGTCACGTATCATGAGAATAAATTTTGATTTCGGAAACAGTTTGCTGAGATAAACAGTAGATTTTAATGTAAACGGGTCTTTGTTGCACAAGTGCGGTGCTGCAATGCCATGCTTTGCAACGACTTCAAGAATAAACGCTCTAATGGCTGAGTCCAAAACCTCACTGGTGACCCCAGCTTCATCCAGTCTTTTCTTCTCTAACTTAGACCTTTGCCATTGCATGCCCATGCCTAAGATTCGAGGGATAACTCTGGTTTCCTCTCCGCACCGGATTTCCGGGTGCGCATCGAGCATTGCGCGCATAAGTGTCGTACCACTGCGAGGCATGCCTCCAACGAAGATGATTGGCATGTTTTCATCGTAAGGAATCGCCTGTTTATCTGTACTGTAAATGAATTTATTCCTCTCTTTTGGCACCATCATCATTTTGGGCTCAGAACCGCAAGGGACCATAAGGTAAAGAAGATAAAGTGACAGTATGCCGATGACGACGCAGCAAATGTTATGGCGTCCGAGTTGGCGACACACTCCCATCGTCTTTTCAAATATTGTAGCCAGCTTTTGTTTGTGAACGTCAACTCCAAGTAAACAATTCGAAGATAACACAACGGCTTATATTAGTTATACTAGTATTATAAACTGCACATTAGTATCCAATTGCGAATTTTTTTTTTTCCAACTAAATCTCTCAACAACTGCAGTCCATTTGTTGAAAATATGCGCGGTCCAGAGTATGTCTACGATACAAAATGTATTTTATTGATGGTCACAGCTGAGAGAAAAAAAAGTCGAAATAATCCAGATGTAATCTTTGTCAGAAATGAATCAAAACTGTTGCCGAAAAGAAAATGAAACATTAATAGGGGCACAGTTAATACGCAATCCAATCATTGAAAACCGCTTCCTGACCTGCTGAAACGAATATAATTTTCATAAGCGATATTATTTTTCACGCAATTGGTGGTGAAATCAATTGATGGCAATCAGGTACTGCATGTTGCGTTTCTAGATGATGTAACAGGGCTAGGTAGAAGGGAAAGGTAGGTTACATGATCAGTAAACATAGGGACCGGCAGAGCTGCTGATTTAGCGGGCACGGGTCAATTAGAGTTCACCTCGCGTCGACCAGTTAGTTGGAGTGGGGGGGGGGGGGGGGCTGAGCCTAGCTATTTTGCGTGTAGTATCTGGAGTTCATAGTGGTGGTGGAGGAGTGAAGTGACAATTAATGGCACGTCATGCTTGGTGGAGGGGTGAGGTGACAATTAATGGCACGTCCGGCTGTCACATTTAGAATGACACAGTGACAAGTAGCCATAGGTGTCAATAGGATTCAAAAGGGGAGTAGATAAGAAAAATTGACGGATGACCAGTTTAATAGAAAGTATGGTGTCAACCGCTATCGTGGTTTAGATGGTGCAAAAATTGGTCTAGTGACTACCGTAATCTTGGTTTTTTGGGGGCTAAAATTGGTCTAATGACTACCGCCATCTTGATTTAGGTGGGGCTAAAATGAGTCTAGTGACTGCCGCCATCTTGATTTAGGTGGAACTAAAATGAGTCTAGTTACTGCCGCCATCTTGATTTAGGTGGAACTAAAATGAGTCTAGTGACTGCTGCCATCTTGATTTAGGTGGGGCTAAAATATGTCTATAAAATTAACAGTCAAACAAAGAGAAGATTCAAAAGACAGAGCTTTTTCGGAAAGGTTATCTCATTATGCATCAAGAGCATTGCACTACTGTTGCCTGATGCGAATGGTGGACTCCCTGTAATAAGCAAAGTCTCGTGGTACAGAGCCTCTGTCAAAATGCTGTTATAAAGACGGGTGGGAGGAGGGGTGGGTTTTCAAATCTCAAAGCCTCTGTCTAAAGGGTTTAAAAACACCTGGGATCCCAAATCCCGATGTCTTTATCTAAAAAGATGACCAATCTCGAAGTGAGTTGCTACCTTAATCCTCAGAGAGCGCCCCCCCCCCTCCCTCCACCCTCTTGCACAGCGCAAGACTGACGAACGCCAGAGATCAACTGGATTTGTACAGACTGTCATAAATATAAAGTTAGACCACCGAACTGGTTTTATAGTGAAAGGATTATACTTTAGTCCATGATAATATTCCTTGAGATAGAAAGATACATTGTTGTTCAGATAGGTTACATTTTTATCATACAGTAACAAATACTTATGGAATAAATTATTTTTTTTTTGCGTTCGCCTTATTTCTCTATTCCTTAAGACAGTGTGCATTGCTCTGCGGTTGTTATTTTGCACCTGTTGGCCCAGTGCATCCGTCGACATTCATTTTACGTAAGGGTTTGCTTCCTCCCGTATTTTCGAAGGTTTTGCTTGCACGGGGCAACGGCCGGTGCTGTGATGGGGATCGAACTCAGAACATTTTGAATAAATGAATTATCTTGTTTTATGGTGAACAAAAGTTCTAGTATTTTTTTTATATATTGAAGTTGTAGGAGGCGACTAACTGTGCAACATGGCATAAAAATAAGGCCATGGTTAGATGGTATGTTTAGAGCAGCACAGATGGCGCCTAACAGGCTGCAGGTCTACTTTTCTCTAGTATTTGAGTCTATTAAGATGGACTCCCACATCTGTTAACCACGCTCCTTAGGTGAATAATAAGCTGCTCGAGCCTAGCCCGCTAAGCAAGAAATCCTCCTCCTGGCTACATCCAGCTCCCATCAGAGGAGGGACCTGCACAGGTAATAATGTCCCTGTAGAATTACAGGTCGACTAAGACACATAATCATAAGGCAATCCTAACTCTATCACAATCACGAAAAAGTTTTCAATCGATTAGATAAACAACACCTATAGAAAATATTGGCACATTATGGAGTAAACTATGACCTAATTAACCCAGGCCTTTACATTGATAGCCATTGCTCTGTAGAACAATAACCAGACTATCAGAACAATCTTATACCAAATCTGGAATATGGCAAGGATGTGTGCTATCCACTTTGCTGTTCATCAAATATGTAGACCACAGAAGTTAAACAGCCAATCCAAATGAAGACAACAACATTGGTGGACTCGTGAACAGTCTTCTTTTCGCAGACGTCATGCAGCCGTGGAAACCTATGAAACACAATTAGAAAAACATAATTAAACTTAAAACGACATGTACAGAATACAGCATGAAAATCAACATGAAAAAAACTGAAGTCATGATAATATCTAGAATAGCTAGAGAAACTAATATCTTCCTTTAAAAAGCTGAAAATCAAACATGTCACATAATTAGGGAGGGAGCACGTTATCAGCAGACGACAGAATCACAGAGGAAATTCAACGAAGATGGAATAAGTGAAATCAGATTATTGGACGATTTTCAGAAATAGTTAATTGTAATTAGGAGATTCCGTGGCGAGGTGGTTAAGCCGTCGGGCCTCGTAATCAGGTGATGTGCGTTCGACCCCGGTCCCCGTCGTCTTTTTCACGGGTGCTTGATGCGGAGTCCCCTGCATCTCGTAGTCGCCCCCTAGCGGTCTTGCATTTGACTTGCCACTGGGGTCGGGCGGCACGAGACGAGAGAGTGAGGATAAAAAGTATCGCAGTTAATCCTCACTAAAAATAGCCCTAGCAAAATCAATCATGCCATCATCATCTACGATGGACCGCGGCCTTTGCCTTCATTGACAATAACTGCCTAATGAACTTTATACAACACAAATGTAGCCTCGACACTTTGCTACCAATGTCAAAAACTGAACAATAACATCAATTGAAAATAAGAGATACATTTGCTGTACATCAGAATACATTAGGCTACAGTGTCCAGGATAGCCATTTGGGTTGAGTAGGTTAGCGCACTTGAAACAGGATACACTAATCTAATCTGGCTAAGAAAACATGGATTGCAGTCAGATGAAAACAGATCACTCAAAAACGGCAGCTAATGTTGGATGTGTAGGCCGATAGGCGGTTATATCGCAGTATGAATGTACACTACATCACAGCGTCACGTCCGTTGTAGAACGAATGCTTCAGACAGAAGACGAGGACGGACACGCGATTAGGAGAAAACCACGCGCAGAACAATCCACAGTGACGACAGAGCCATAGAAGTACAATGACCACAGGTAATTCGACAATGAGGCTAGCGTCTGGTCAGGCAATGCTAGCCAGGGTCAGGAGAAATATACTAGTCAAGATCCTCACCTGACCTCCTCGTTTATGGTCCTGGAAATGGGCTGTTGTCGAGGAAAGCAGTCTGGCTAAAAAGGCGAGGTTCGACGTGATCCCCATAGTAGTGAGCGACACGCAGATGAAGCCAAGCATAGCCCAACCACGTGGAGTACCACGGTCCACCTTCATCAGCACGCTCGAGATGTGAAGAAAACTACTGCAACCCGCCACTTAACGTCCTTTTCAGAACGCACATAACAGTAGCCTACTCATTGTGAGCATTTGAAACAACAACAACAATAACAACTGCGAGTAATATTATGTGTAATCAGAAGCAACTCTTTTCTTCTTTTTTCTCCTTTCGACTATACGATTATTTTCGAGTTTCGCTCTCCCAGTAGCTTCAATCTTCCTTTGTCCGAGTAGCTTCAATTTTCTCTCTCCGAGTAGCTTTAAGTTTCTCCTTCCGAGTAGCTTCAAGTTTCTCTCTACAAGTAACTTCAAGTCCCATCCCCCCCTCTCTCTCTCTCTTTCTCTCCGAGTAGCTTCAAGTCTCTCTCTCTCTCCGAGTAGCTTCAAGTCTCTCTCTCTCTCTCTCTCTCTCTCTCTCTCCGTTAGGCCATTTCTGAGTGATGTCTCCCATATAGTTCGCACTGCAGCTGAGTTTTCCCAAGCATTGTGATCGATGGAAAAGTGTCATTGATGCCTTGCAAACATCTTTATATCTGAGCAGGGGTCTGCCTGGGTGTCTCCTCCCCTCCGACAGCTCACCATATAACACCTGTTTTGGAATGCGCCCATTTTCCATTCTACTCACGTGACCCAGCCAGGCCAGTCTTCTAACATCTAACATCAGAAGAAAGAATAGCGCGTTGCACTACCTCTGTGTTTGTTTTCTTGTCCTGCCAATGGTTTGTTCACAATTTCCCGCAGGCAGCGGAGATGAAAAGTGTTTAGTCGTCTCTCGTGCCTAGAGTAGGTTGTCCATGTCTCTGATGCATACAGCAGGGGGCTGAGAAGACAGGCCGGATATCTGATGCGTACAGCAGGGGGCTGAGAATACAGGCCAGATATCTGATGCGTACAGCAGGGTGCTGAGAAGACAGGCCAGATATCTTATGCGTACAGCAGGGGGCTGAGAAGACAGGCCCGATATCTGATGCGTACAGCAGGGGGCTGAGAAGACAGGCCAGATATCTGATGCGTACAGCAGGGGGCTGAGAAGACAGGCCCGATATCTGATGCGTACAGCAGGGTGCTGAGAAGACAGGCCAGATATCTGATGCGTACAGCAGGGTGCTGAGAAGACAGGCCAGATATCTGATGCGTACAGCAGGGTGCTGAGAAGACAGGCCCGATATCTGATGCGTACAGCAGGGGGCTGAGAAGACAGGCCAGATATCTTATGCGTACAGCAGGGGGCTGAGAAGACAGGCCCGATATCTGATGCGTACAACAGGGGGCTGAGAAGACAGGCCAGATATCTGATGCGTACAGCAGGGTGCTGAGAAGACAGGCCAGATATCTGATGCGTACAACAGGGTACTGAGAACACGGTCCTGATATATCTGCATTTTTGTCTCCAAAGTCAGTTTAATATTTCTCCACGCCCTCTTGAAATGGTCGTCAAAAGTAGTCGCTGCTCTTCCAATTTTTATATTTATTTCCTCGCCTAGAGAGAGAACGCTTGTAATTGTTGACCCGAGGAAGCTGAAATGTCTGGTTGATGCTAGGAGATTGCCATTGAGAGTGATGTATGCTGGATTGACGGTACCTGACCCCAGGACCACCGTGTTCGAGACGTTTATTGACAGCGAGAACATATCGCATGCCCAGGCTAAAATGTCAATTAAAGATTGTAAAGTGGCCTCACCAAGAGCCACAGGGGCAGCATCGTTAGCGAAATATATGTATATATTAATATACATATATATATATATATATATATATATATATATATATATATATATATACGTGTGTTTTTATGCATAGGCAGTGTATTGTTGTTGTCTGTTTGTTTGTTTTATGTTTTGCGTTTGTCTTATTTATATATTCCGAAAGCACTATGCTGTTCTTTTGCGCCTGTCGGCTCAGTGCAGCCGACTTCGGCATGAACTTTATGTATGGGTCTGCTTCATCCTGGCTTTTCTAAGGGTTTAAGTTCCCCGGGGTAATGGCCCGTAATGTCATTGGGTAATGAACCCAGCACCTTCGGGTTTGTCAGCCGTGTCACTTAACCACTAGCCCACACCGTCCCCGGTATTCTTGTTAAGCTTTGTAAGGCTCTGTGAATGTCAATTCATATGTGCAGGAAAGTACAATGGACTGTTTCGCATTTTAAAACATGCGTCGAGATGGCGGAAGTTTGGGTTACCTCTTAACACATATAACCAATGTTTCAGATGTGTCTATTGTAATTTTAATAAGTATCGATATAATGTGATGCTATGTACGATCCTAGTAGACTGCGGTAATGCGTATGTGGATATATGTAAAGGGAGATTAAAATGCACATAGACAAAAAAGAGGACAACTTTTAAAATATTAAGGGAGATAACAGTTTTTCCAGTAAAGAGGAGATGACACAATGTGGGGTCACAGGACGTCGAATCATGGACAACATTTTTCTGTGGATAATAAAGTTAATGGGGACAGCTTTGCGCTCGGCTTATTCTTACTGCACACTTTTGTTTCATACTGTCCTACAGTCACACTCTTGTTTCATACTGTCCTACAGTCACACTTTTGTTTCATACTGTCCTACAGTCACACTTTTGTTTCATACTGTCCTACAGTCACACTCTTGCACAACTTTCACACGCGTTATCAGGGTGAGACCATTCTATTGCACTTTGGTTGGTCTGGTTTCTGAGAGCAGACAAACCTGGCATAGGTATATACAGATGCACACATACATCTAAGCACTGGTTTATGCGTCTTAATATCGCCCAGTTTGACTACGGTCTAAAGACGAATAGGCGCGCTTCCCCCAGTAGAAACTAGTGAGACAAAAACGTAAACATATTTTTTTTAAGTAAAACAAAAAAATAATCAGTGTCAAAGGTCTCAGTGAATGATTTCTGCTGGGAAATAACTAATATTCCCAATCATGATCCAAAACCAAAGGAGTAATTGAGAGTTAATTGCAGCTTGTCAGAAAGTGAATAGATGGAAGAGTATAAAAATATATTCAGAGTTTTGGCAGACGTTAGTTTATCGGTCGTTTTGAACAAAGTCGATCTGGTTCCCAAATGCATATTTTCATTATCTGGAAACCTGGTCAAATGGAAAGTTAGCTGACCAGAATTGCATTAGTATATAATCGACGTCTGTTATCTATAGTGTTTTTAATTTATTTTTTGTTCGGCATGTGTCCATGTCGTGTTAAACTTTGGGCTGGTCGTAATATGTTCAGATCTAAGGAGAAGGGACGGCGGGGGTCAGAAAGATGGTGGGTGCTGCAGTTGTGCAATGTAAGGTGCTAGACAGGAGCATACCCGAGATGGAGCGCTGATTTATTAGTGATCATACTGTCACACGAATTTGTCTCCAGGGTCGGGATTTTGGTACCACGTGACTTGTGCTGAGCGCAACCATGAAAAAAGGCGGAGTATAGGGATGCAGTTAAAAAGTGATGTAGGAGAGTTTTCAGGAGATTGGCAGGGAAGGCGACCCAAGGTACCTATTCTTAGTTCGCTGAAATAATTGCAAGTGGTGGAAAATCGGGTTTAGCCAGATAATACAAAAACGATTTCAGAATATTCGGGAAATTCAAAGGCTTCCGTTAATTGCTTTTGGACAGCATTAGATTCTGACTCCAATACGTATCTGTGGCGCGTCAGTGGATCTCAAAAACTGGTCATAATTTTGTTCATTGTCAGAATGGTGTGCAATACCTTATGGCAGAAACAAAGGGGTAACCCAGATACCATGAACACATCCCATCGCACGAGTTCGATATTCTTATTGCACAGCTGAGACTTGAAAGATTGAAACTACCAGACTGCCAGATATCAGACACGGTGTAGTAGATGGGAGTTACATGACTCAAGACTTTCAGCTAGATGATAGTAGTTGATATGGATAGGAACAACTAGCTTGAGAACAGGAGAGAGCCGCGCTTAATATCAGAAGAACCACCTGGCTGTAGGCCAAAAACCTTTCCTACATGTATTTATATAGAGATAGATCAGAATATAATATATGTAATCATATCCAGTTATGTAGGGGGACGGCGTGGCCTAGTGGTTAAGTGGCACGGCTCACAACCAGAAGGTGCTGGGTTCGATCCCCATCACAGCACCGGCCGTTACCCCAGGGAAGCAAACCCTTAGAAAATGCAGGAGGAAGCAGACCCTTACATAAAATGCATGCTGAAGTCGGATGCACTGGGCCGACAGGCGCAAAATAAAAACCACAGTGTAACGCACACACGCCTTGGGGAATAGATAAATAAGGCGAACGCCAAAAAAAAAAAAAAAAATATCCAGTTATGTAAATTAAGAAACAACTACGTTTTGTCTTTTCTGTATGTTATTTATGAGAAGGGAAATAATTACATTGCCAAGGGAAATAAACTTGCCATATGTCAAAATACATTAGTTTACAGTGTCCAGGATAGCTAGTTGGGTTGAGTACTCTTTTCTTCTTCTCCTTCGTTCGCTGTTGGGTTGATCAAGTTATTGCACTTGAAACAGGATATACTAATGTAATCGGTCTAAGAGAACATGGGTTGCAGTAAGATGAATACCGATCACTCAAAAAAGCCAGCTGAAGTTGGCTGTGTAGGCCGAAAGATGTATATATGGCAGCCTCATTGTAAACTACAACACAACGCCACGTCCTTTTGAGGACGAACGCTTCAGACAGAAGACGAGGATAGATAATTATTGACGAGGACTCAGATTTTCTGGGATTTCCAAGGATTTATTTTTTCCACACACTCTTGTTTCATTTGACTCTGTCCTACAACCACACTCTTGTTTCATTTGACTCTGTCCTACAATCACACTCTTGTTTCATTTGACTCTGTCCTACAACCACACTCTTGTTTCATTTGACTCTGTCCTACAACCACACTCTTGTTTCATTTCACTCTGTCCAGCAACCACACTCTTGTTTCATTTCACTCTGTCCTACAACCACACTCTTGTTTCATTTGACTCTGTCCTACAACCACACTCTTGTTTCATTTCACTCTGTCCAGCAACCACACTCTTGTTTCATTTCACTCTGTCCAGCAACCACACTCTTGTTTCATTTGACTCTGTCCTACAACCACACTCTTGTTTCATTTCACTCTGTCCAGCAACGACACTCTTGTTTCATTTGACTCTGTCCAGCTATCATACTCCTGCACTTTGGATGTGCTGGTTTCTGAGAGCGCACAAATCTAGCATAAGTATATACAGACGCACACATGCATCCAAGCACTGGTGCATGCGTCTTAATATCGCCAATTTGACTACAGTCTGGGGTGAAATAGTCGCGCTTCCACCAGTAGAAACTAGTGAGGAGAACACGTGAAATAAAAAAATTAAAAAAGCAATGATTGACTCAGATTACACGCGATTAGGAGAAAGCCGCGTGCAGAGCAATCCACAGGGACGAAGGAACCATGGTCTTTGGGAGCGTGCAAGAACTACAGACACTTGCACTGGACAGATCGAACAGGAGAAATGTTATCTCTGTCTTATGGGCATAAATGTGAGGTGTTGGCCAGAATAGCACAGACTATAGCGGCGCTTGCACGGCTAAAGAAAAATATGGGAAGATAAACGGTTATCACTATGCACGAAGATCAGATTAATGCGTACACTGGTCCTGTCAATATTCCTCTATGCTTGTGAGACATGGACAGTTACAGCTGACCTTCAGCGAAGGATACAGGCCTTGGAGATGAGATGTTTCCGAAGACTTTTAAACGTCACGTTCAAAGATCGTGTTACAAATGAGGAAATACGAGATAGAATTACAACAGCAATATGGCCTTTTGAAGACATCTTGACAACTGTCAAAAGAAGGAAACTCGCTTGGTTCGGTCACATGTCGAGATCAAATGGTCTTGCAAATACGATCCTCTACGGAAATGTGCAAGGCAGACGAAGAAGAGGCGGTCCCAAAAATAGAGGTGGGAGGACAACATAAAAGAATGGACCAATCTCCGACCAGAAGAGGCACAGGCAGCGACTGCTGACAGAGAAGGGTGGCGTGCCGTTGTGAGGAAATTTTCATGTGTGCCCCAACGACCTCACCGGTTACAGGATGACCTTATGGGCCACAGTTGGATCTGAATGAACATAAAGACAAAAAAGAGTTTTACTCCCACAACTTCTGTACCTCCTCCCCAGTTGCCGACCTTGTTTCCCATCAGTTTGAATATAAAAAATATCAGGTTTCTCGACAGTAGGCCGCACACATCACTGTGAATAAGTATAAAGTGCTCTTATGACCCTTACAAAACTTAGTTGGGATGACGTAGTTAATGAGAGTTTTCCAAAGTGGTAGTCGGTGTAGACTATCGAACGCCGGCTGAAAATCAATGAGCCTAATGGTAAGTGGTGATCAGGCAGAAACATGACGCAAAATGGTGAAGGATCACAAGAAATGTCAAACTAATTCACCTTTGCTTCAAATGCTTTAACCAATTATCGAAAATTTAGAAATAAAAATCATCGAGTAAACGAAACAAACTCAGGATACATAGCTTTGTCAAATCGGTGTTCACATAAAGTAGTAAAAGCTGACAAATTACAAAGGCGCTTGAAAGTAGGTTGAATGCATTTGGCTTGGCTTCGTTCGTTCTTAATCTCCAGCTACCAAACCCTGAAAAGGGCTAGAGTAGATTATATAGTCTAGAGAACGGAATATGGTGTGTAGTAGTTTACAGCTTGATTGCGAAATTTGCACCTTTCGCTCCAACACATTCGAATTCAGCAATCATTTCTTGAGTACCGGGTTAGCATTCCCTTTCGATCCCTTCTCTTTAGCCAGTCTGCTCTGTTGCAGTCTGATATCCAGGATTACCGCGTGGAGGTGTAGAAGGGTCTTGGCAGCTCTGGTTCACTGGCCGCTGCAGCTCATGCGCTGCTCAGCATCTCAATGCATTTAAACACAAATGCCTTAGACATCTATTTGACTTCGGCTGCAAATAATTCCAGACTAATAATGAAGTACGTTTACAGTTCACCCAAAATTGTGTTTCTAGTGTCATCAGGAAGAAACGTCGAACGTACAACTGGCACGCGCTCCGCATGTACAATAATAGTCACCCGCTACAGGCGAGGATGTGGAAACCTAGCGGCAAAATGAAATGAGGTAGAGATAAAGATACTTTCTGTAGAACAATCAACAAGGAGAGGGAATCCACAAGGAAAGGAAACATGCAAGAACTATAGATAGTGATGTGGACCGATCGAATTGGGGAATTTTGTGTTCTTCATTTGGGGTTGAGAGACAAAAGAAAGAGATAGATGCTTGCCAGCACAAATCAGTTTTCTCAGCCTCATCTCCCCACATGCCAAGCTGCACGCCTCCCAATCCCTCTCCAGTGGCGACCACAAACCATTTCTCTCAGCCTTATCGCCTCACCTCCCCACCTCCCCACCACCGCCTCCTCACCTCCCAACCTGCCCGCCTCCTATTCCTTCTACAGTGGCCGCCACAAACCGTTTCTCTCAGCCTCACCTCCCCACCTGCTCACCTCCCATTCTCTCTCCAGTGGCCGCCACAAACCGTTTCTCTCAGCCCCCACCTCCTCACCTCCCCACCTCCCCACCTCCTATTCCTTCTACAGTGGCCGCCACAAACCGTTTCTCTCAGCCTCACCTCCCCACCTGCTCACCTCCCATTCTCTCTCCAGTGGCCGCCACAAACCGTTTCTCTCAGCCCCCACCTCCTCACCTCCCCACCACCCCAGCTCCTATTCCCTCTCCAGTGGCTGCCACAAACTGTTTCTCTCAGCCTCACCTCCTCACCTACCCACCTCCTCACCTCCTATTCCCTCTACAATGGCCGCCACAAACCGTTTCTCTCTGTCCCACCTCCTCACCTCCCCATCTCCTCATCTCCCCACCTCCCCATCTCCTCACCTGCTCACCTGCACACCTCCCATTCCCTCTCCAGTGGCCACCACAAACCGTTTCTCTCAGCCTCACCTCCCCACCTCCTCACCTCCTCACCTCCCCACCTCCTCATCTCCCCACCTCCCCATCTCCTCACCTGCTCACCTCCACACCTCCCATTCTCTCTCCAGTGGCCGCCACAAACCGTTTCTCTCAGCCTCACCTCCCCACCTCTTCACCTCCCCACCTCCTCACCTCCCCACCTCCTATTCCCTCTACAGTGGCCGCCACAAACCGTTTCTCTCAGCCCCACCTCCCCATCTCCCCACCTCCTCATCTCCCCCCTTCCCACCTCCCCCCTCTCCCCTCCCCACCTCCCCATCTCCCCACCTCCTCATCTCCCCACCTCCTCATCTTCCCACCTCCTCATCTCCCTCTCCCCACCTCCTCACCTCACCACCTCATCATCTCCCCACCTCCCCACCTCCTCACCTCCCATTTACTCTCCAGTGGCCGCCACAAACCGTGGCCCATTGTTGGTTCATCAATCATCATCATCATGTGGCATGTCATTTGCAGAACGTTGCTCTCACGACAGCCTGTCTGTTGGAAACTGTTTACGCCAGTCTTGCGTCCCGCTCCGAGGTCAAATCCAGCGTCTCCTGAGTCCATCGTCTTCTTGGTCGTCCTCTACCTCACTTTCCAGTGACCAGACCCTCCATAACCACTGTCTCCAGTACATTGTGTCGTTTGACATGTCCAAAGAACTTCAGTTTTCGAGTCCTTACATCATTTATGAGCCAATTATGCTCTATATTCAGGTCATGCCGGACGGATCTGTTTGTTTCTTTGTCCACGGGTTGTTCGGGACTCGTCTGTAGCACTGTGTTTAAAAAGCACTGAACTTCACTTTTAGTGCTTTTGTAATCGTTCATGTTTCACATCCATAGGTTGCCACATGAAAAATGTATGTTCTTAGGATCTTTAGTTTTAGTTCCTTGTTTGTATTATGCCATAGGTTCTGCATACTCCTTATCTTCTACATTGCCATAGTCAGTCGTCTTCATACTTCATTTGTACAGTCTCCATTGTTGTTCAGTATTGATCCCAAATATTTAACATTGTAATTCTCTTCGCCATCGATCTCGATTGTAGGTTGAAGTTTTGTCTTGTCAGTTGTCGTTTTCTTAGTTTTCTTTGTATTCAGGTAGAGATTCCGGCCTGCGCTGTGCTTCTGAATTGATGTAATTATTAGTTCTAGGCCATCGGCGCTGTTCAAGAGTAAAACTGTCTGCTGGCATATCGTATTTTCGATATCTCCTTTCCTCCTATTGTGAAAGGATACTATTGTTCATCAATACATTCAACTAACCTCCAAATCTAGATTACTTTCCTTCCCTTTCCTACCCTCTCAGAATACATTGGTTTAACTAAACACATTTCGAAATGCCAAACAGTGGACACAAAATGACAAACAAAACCTATGGCTTTTATAATGTCAAAGACCGCCCAAAGGAACAGGTGGTTGTTATTTAAAATAAAAAAATTATTTTCAATTTAATTCAACATTTTATGGACTTCCAGTGGTTAGCGCTCTGGCTTCGCATCTGAGTGGTCCTGGGTTCATTCCCCAGTTGAGGCGGTAATGTTTTTTTTGCAGACCGCAATGGCTTCCGGGTCGACCCAGCCTTAAATGGGTACCGGTTCAGTCCGGGAAGTAAAAGCGGCGAGGGAGAGGAGATGGCTACCGCCCTCATATAGCCGAGCCTTTGAAATGTGAGATCGCTAACATCTCACAGCCCTACGGCAGTAATGCTATGGGATAGAAAAAAATATTTCAAATGTGTGATGAATTTTGTAATTTTCAGTTCATTTCTATGGTTTTTAACACAGACGAAAGCAGTCAAGTGAAAGCCATCCAAGATCTCAATTTCTTCATCTACCTAGGCCAAAAGATGTCAACCCAGAAATCTACCACGATATTCTAGACGATAAAAAACAGCTTGGTATTTCTTCAACTCCACTAAGCCAATATAGCAAGAGATTACGGACATCCCATCAAGTGCACACACGTTCAATTCCTGGTCATTCCAGCAACAATTGACGGATGTCAAGTGTGGAACTTGCTGGAAAACAGATGTAGAGAAACTCAGAGTAGCAGAGAGAGTAATAGAACGGTGCGTACTAACAATTTCGATGCGGGATAAAATCCGAAACTAAGAAATTCGACATCAAACTTTGTTTGGGGACGTCGTGAAAGCTACGATATCACGCAAACATCGCTTGGCTGGGCATGTGATGCACATCCTTGACAACAGATGGACACGTAGAACAACGTTTTTGTTGACTTATGCTTTTTTTGATTGTCTACGAAATCATGGTTTTACCCCTTAAATATATAATGTACAGTAGTTGATCATATAGCTCATTGTTGATGAGTCATAAACGTGTCTTCAATTTCAATTATAAACATTCACAAATGTGAGTACCGAATAATATGCTTAAATTACCTCTAAGTCATGCATTTTTTTAAGTGCTTCTTGTGACGGAAATTTATCGTAAAAGGGACCCATGGGTTGATTAAGCAAATGAAATCAAAAAAAAGTAAACGAATGGGTTTACACGTATAACAGCCTACGAAACGGAAAAAATGGGTTATATTCAGTTTTAAGATCAATTTTTTTTATGTATAGAGGGGTCCAGAGAGGGACCTGTTTTCAAAGATTATGATCAATTCTGGTACATACATGTATTCAGCATTGCACATCTTCATGACCCCAGATTTCTTGGTCGGATGACCAAAGACATTCTAGACCTTTGTGATAAAAGAAGGTCACTGAAAAAACACAATCACCCACCGGAGGAGGTCGGCAGTTATAAAGAGGTCAAGAAAGCCATACAACAAAAGATGAGAGAGGCGAAAGAAGCGTGGATATGTGAGCAATGCGCAAACATTGAAGAGTCACTAAACAGAAATGATGCTAAAGAGCCATACAAGGTGGTCAAAGAACTGTAACACCAAGACAAAGCAGGAACCTTATGATCCATGATAAAAACGGCAAGTGTCTCATTGAGGGAAATGATGTACTGGCAAGATGGACAGAGTACTGTTCCGAGCTATACAACTATGAAGGGCGAAACAAACCTGAGAAAACAATCCCCCCAACACCAACAAATATAGAGGATAACCAACTGATAAGTAAGGAAGAGGTAATTGCAGCGGTAAAGACATTGAGAAGAGGGAAGGCGGCCGGCGGGGACAATATACCAGCAGAGCTCTTACAAGCAGGTGGAGAGGTAGTGGTGGAAGGCCTGACACACATCTGCAACAAAATATGGGAGACAGGAAACTGGCCGGACTTATGGACGAAATCAATGGTTATACCGTTACATAAGTATGGAAACTTAAAGCTGTGCCAAAATTACAGAACAATAAGCCTCATTAGCCACCCTAGCAAGGTCATGCTTAGATTAATCCTCGACCGATTGAAACCCCAAGAAGAGAACCTCATTGCCGAGGAGCAAGCAGGTAAATGTACATGCAATCTTTATTTCAACATATTCAGAATCAGACGAGTCTAACATATGGATGACTGCTTGCTTGTATGAAACACAAGCCAACATTTCTCCTGTAACTCTCTTCCTCCTGTAAGATATCCTCCTCCCATATGTCCCAATAATCTTTGTCTATGTTTGAGAGGGTGGCGTCGGCCACCTATGCAACGGCGAGATGGATCGACCAAAGACCTAGACCCGCATTGGTACAGCACTGAAAAAGATTGGAAACGCATATATAATATTGTTGGCTTCCTCGTATCAGGCATATGAGCCGGACTGACGCCGAGGATAATGGGATAATGGGAAAAAATACAATGATTAACTTTCGTTGGAGAGTCCTTCTGTAGATGTGGTATTCCAGTTAGGTTTAGAGAACTGGAGAACATAGACAGATTGCTTATGTAGCTGTGGTATTCCAGTTATGTTTAGAGAACTGGAGAACATAGACAGATTGTTACTGTAGTCGCAATACAAAGTGCGCTATAGTTATTTCCTCGTAAAGTTTAGTTTAGTCAAAGAATAACATCATTGCGCACGGTTTAAGTGATCTGTTTCTCTCCATATTTTTTGGATAATCTTAGCACAATACACGAAATCCGTAGCACCGGCGAAAATTCAATAAAAGATTGGGTAGATTTACTTATGATTTAGAATTTTGCCCGGGCAGCGGCCTTTAAACCTCCTCTTTTAGATTTCTAACTGCCAAGGGATTTTTAACTTGAGCGACGTTGCATACGAGCGTCTGATCTCTACTACCCAGTGTCCGCCAGTTTAACATAAAGTCCACGTGAGAAACCACCGGTCTTTACTGTGATTTGAACCTGCGACCTTTAGCATCCGAGACCGACGTCTTACCTCGACACCACTCAGTCCTCTCATACCAGTGTAAGTCCTTACCAGGGTTCAAGCCTGTGTTGTTCTGTTTAGAATGTCAATGTAAGTCCTGATGGTTGTGACAGGATCTCGATACATGACATACTCGAAGCTTTCTGCCTCATTGTCTCTTGGATAATGCCAATCCATGTTTTAAATTTCATCCACAGAATCCAGGACTTGGACATCAATCGATGTTCGAGAAGTGAGGTTTGACTAAGAGAAACGTCTACAGCCAGAGTCAGTTACTGGAACCATCAGGATCCATACTCTTCGCCTTTTTATGACAACTATTTAACACCTATGGGCCTGTCCGCAATGCAGTTATGTCGCAGTTGAATAACATACCATAATTCCAATATGTATTTCCGGTTTCAAGATGGCGCTGTACTATCCAAGTTGTGCTTTCAATGTCCCATGATTCACCAAAGAGAGCCAAAATGTGCCTTGTGGACGTGGAGGAATGCATTTTTAACCATGGCAAGTGTCCTTATGATGCATTCTGCATGTATGAGTGTCTTTGTGTGCTCAGAATTACTGCGTTTTGTCTTCAAGAATGTCCTAAGTAAGGTGAATCTTAGAATATTACTTAACTTAGCGTCATGATGTGTTAGTTCATTATTGGCACGTGTGTAAACATTCCTCAGCCATACTAAAACCATATAGCGTTTTGTTTGCTACGTGGTGTACACGGGTCGAACGTGTATGTCAACAGTACTTACTTACTGACTTTCCGTGTCCAAGAACCACGTAATACAGCATACATCCAGTATTCAGCGACATGGATTACCCTGCCATTTGCCTCCAGAATGTGGCACCTATTGCATGTTTCCAGGAGGTTGGGACAGGTCATCAGGTGGTCTGGGTTCTGTAATGCGCCACAATCACATGTATCATCATCTGTGTATCCCCATCGTTTCATATTCCTCATGCACCATGATACACCAGTTTGGAGTCTGTTCAGCGACTTCCATGTTGTGTATGGTAGATGATGTCCGGGGGCAGGTTCCTCCCGAAGTTCCATGTCTGGGGCCGGCATCAATTCATGCCATCTCTCGATATGGCGTCTTTCAGTGTTTGTTTGTATGGGATGTGTTGATTTTAGGAAGCTGTGTTCCTTAGAATAGGACACAACCGACTCCGCAGCCACATGTACACAAAAAGGAAGATTGGCAACTCAGCCATGCGGACAGGCGCCCCAGACAGCAGAGCACATACTACAAAACTGCCCCGAATATGATATACAAAAAAAAATGTCACTGTTCCATAGAAACAACACTGGAAGAGAAACTTTATGGACCTGTATGTGAACTACAAAAAACAGGGGAGTTTATACAAGAGACAACATTGCAGATATAGACAATATTTTAAAGCAAACGAAAGGAGAAGAAGAAGAAGGAAGCTGTGTCTGGATATGATTCTTGAGCTCTATGTACTTGATAACAGTAAAGTACATCTCGTAGTTAGGCTGGGGACAACCAAATGTGGTTTTCTGCGGCCGCCAGATTATTACTACACAACTCTGTCTGCAAATTTGGAATCTGTCTGCAAATTAGGAATCTGTCTGCAAATTAGGAATCTGTCTGCAAATTAGGAATCTGTCTGCAAATTAGGAATCTGTCTGCAAATTAGGAATCTGTCTGCAAATTAGGAATCTGTCTGCAAATTAGGAATCTGTCTGGCACTGCCGGAATTGGTCAGCTCGTCAGCGTGAGACTTTATAGCAAGTGCTTGTGGTCTGCCGTTGTTCCAGGTTCTTCATGACATCCCTATACGAGGTCTAGACAAGAAAATAAGGGGTTTGTCGAGCAGGAGAGGGTTTGGCTGAGCCTGGATGTTGTGCCTAAGGTACACGGCATTCATGTAGAGTACACGACTAGGAGCAACCCTGGCAATGGATAGAGTTCGATCCCGGCGACGAACAGTTCCTGGTGTACTAAGATGTGACAGCCCTGTGACCACTGAGGTTACGGTACAGACGAGACGAATTGTCATCTGACTAGATGGAGGACTCAGTGGTATCGATGTAGGGTGTCCCCCTCGAGTGCCGGAAGTCATGGGTTCGAATCACCGTGTAGAGTCGGGGTTTTTATTCCATGTAGATCTTCTGGTAAAAATGTCCCTGATCTCTGGGTAGTGAGATCGGATTCCCGTGTTCGGTGTCGAGTTCGTTAAAAAATATTTTGCAGTTAGAAATAGAAAAGAGTAGGCTTAACGACAGCTGCCCCGACTAAATTCAAGTTAAAAATCTACTCAAGTTATTTCTACCTCTCCCCAGGTGGTTTGTTAGGAGCAGCTATAGATGGCGCCTTACTGGCTGAGGGCCTAGTAACTCTAGTGTTTGAGTCTATTACGACGTACTCGCACATTGGTTAAACCACCCTCCAAGAAACTGATTGTATACAGACTATGTAGAGGCTTCTTAACCAGTATACAAATGTTAAGTTGTTTGTTTTTTTGTTTTTTTGTGTTGTTGTTTTTTTGTGGGGGGAGAGGTTTTGAGTTTACTTTATTTCTCTATTCCTCGAGACGGTATGTGTTGCACTGTGTTTTTATTTTGCGTGTCGGCCCAGTTCATCTGACTTCTGTATGCATTGTATGTAAGGGTCTGCTTCCGCCTGCATTTTGTAAGGGTTTGCTTTTTGCTTCCCCGCGGTAACGGCCGATGTGGAATTATGGAGCGAACACAGCACCTTCTGGTTGTGAGCTGTATCACTTAACCACTAGTGCACACCGTCCCTGTTAAGTTAGATGAGCCGCACCGATACTACTCGTTCACCGGTTCGGTACTTTGCATTTTACGTATAGTTTAATATTTCTACTCTCTGACTAATGTATACGTTTATATTGGGGTTAAACGACACAGGGTTGAACACAAATTGTTCATAAATACAGCCAAGACTCAGTGAGCACTGCCACGACAAGAACCAGACAATGAGCACCGCCATGATAAGACTGAGACAAAAAGCACTGTCACTCCAAGACTAAGACAATGAGCACTGCCACGACAAGACTCAGACAAAAAGCTCTGTCACACCAAGACTAAGACAATGAGCACTGTCACGCCAAAAACCCAGACAATGAGACCTGCCACGCCAGAAGCCAGACAGTGAGCACTTTCACGCCAGAACCCAGACAATATGCACTGCCCCGCCAAGAACCCAGACAGTGAGCACTGCCACGCTAAGAACCAGACAAAGAGCACTGCCACGCCAAGAACCAGACAAAGAGCACTGCCACGCCAAGAACCAAACAATGAGCACTGCCACGCGAAGAACCAGACAATGAGCAATGCCACGCCAAGAATCAGACAATGAGCACTGCCACGCCAGAACCCAGACAGTGACCCTAGAGAAGAAAACAGTTCAGAGAGAGAAGAGTTTTGAATATCTGTACGACTGTAAACAACAATGGCGATTGGCAAAAATAAAAATAAGGCGACGAATAGCCACGACACTATAGAGGATAACTAAAATGAAAAAAACGTGTGGCAGAACACTAACTGAGGATTTTCATGTTCCCTGTGACAACGTACGGATACGAGATAAAGTCAACCATACAAACCGCTACGGAATCCTGCCAGCTAAAATGTTACAGGATAGTGCTCAAAATACCAATGATATCTAAAGCGAATATCGCGACCGAAAAAACCTACAAGAGCTGGACATTAAACAAAACTAGCTAGTAAACAACATGAATTATAAATCGTCCATCGCGGTCAATGAGGACCATCACCACCATCACATGTCATAATGCAAACTTTGTGTGGACCATCACTACCATCACATGTCATAATGCAAACTTTGTGTGGACCATCACTACCATCACATGTCATAATGCAAACTTTGTGTGGACCATCACTACCATCACATGTCTTAATGCAACCTTTGAGTTTCTGTGTGGGCTCATGGCTGATCAAGCCAATTCGAGCCTGGAAAAGTCTACCACACGACTGGTAAACGTGGTCAGCATATGTCCTTACTATTTTCTCTACTCATGACTTCCTGATCGCACGTCTATTCTGGGCTGCTTGTATGCAGAGACCTTCTCTGAGTTCAACGCGGTCTGTGACCGCACTCTTCCATGTTGATCGATGTTAAGTCAGGTTCTGCCAGGTGTTAGTCTACTTGACAGCACTTAAGGGCTCCTTCAGACCGTTCTTGAAACACCTTTTTGGACCTCCTTGTGATCATTCTCCTTCACTCAGTTCGCTATACAGGAGCCTCTTTGGAAAGATTTCGTTTGACATTCGGGAAAGGTGGCCAAGCCAATCTCAATTGGATTTTTTGCAAAAAGGCATGAATACTTTGCATGTTGGCTCTGGACAGCACTTCAGAATCTGTGATATGGTCCTGCCAGCTTATATGCAGTATGCGTCTCAGACAGTTCGTGCAAATAACATTACGTCTAGGAATTGAACATGCTTATGCCACATCAAACGTCACAATGGCCTAGGAGAAATGATACTGGAAGGTATGGTACTCGGCAAGATAGGCAGAGGCAGCCCAGGAGAGGATGAACAAAAGACTTAGGCTATGAGGTTAACAGTGGCAAAGGCGGGAGAGCTAGATAGGCATTGAGTATCTTACAAATCAACTGTCCAATGAGGGACGTACTGCAAAGGACGTGCTACATGATAATGATGGTGATGAAATAGTTGGCTTGTTTGGTGATATTTGTCAAAGTATATTCGAAACCGTAATCGTAAAATGACATACGTGTAATATGACATACAGCGATGTTTGAAACCGGATTCTTCCTTTTAGGTTAGAAAACTAAAACATTGTATATAGAATAATACTTGGAATACTTGTAATCCTTTTATTGAAACGGGCAGGTGGATGTCTACTGCCACGTAGCCTAAGCCAATCCATAGTAGTTTATTCTAACCGTTTCATTTACTGCGGATTACTTTACATGGAGCCGCGTAGCGCAGTGGTTAGCGCTGGCTTCGCATCTGAGTGGTCCTGGGTTCATTCCCCAGGTGAGGCGGTAATGTTTTTCTCAGACCGCAAGTGATCAAAGAGGGAATGCTAACCGGGTACTCAAAAATGCCATGATTAAGTCGGATGTGTCAGAAACAAGGTGAAAATATCGCAGAATAAGCTGTAAAGTACGACACAGCGCACTACGTTCTCTGACTACATCCTGCTACTTGCAAAGCCCTTTCCTGGGCTTGCTAGTGGAAGTCTGAGAACGAGCAAAGAATAAGATTATTTTTCCTAATGTTTCTACCCAGATAATGCTGAACATGCCATTTCAAACTGCCAATGACTTTTTTACGCGAACAGCGTGTAAACAGACTCTTCTACTTCATGCCACTTAACTTAACTTAACGTCTTTATACTGGTTTAGAAGACTCTGCAGAGTGTGTATACAACAAGTTTCATTTACCTCACCATGCTCTAAATGCTATGCGCATCCAATATATTCTTAAATGCACTAGCTGTCCCTGCCTCTATTACCTTCCGTGGCAATGCATTCCAAGCATTCGCCACTTTCTGACTAATTAAATATCTCCTAATATCTAATCTGGACCTCTCTTTAGTTAATTTGTAGCTATGCCCTCTTGTTCTTGTGAGTGTGCCCACATTTTTAAAAATTTCTTATAGTCTAATGTATCCATTCCTCTGATCATCTTATAAACCTGTATTAAGTCACCACGAATTCTTTTCTTTTCAAGACACTGTTGGCCGGTTTTTCTGAGTCTTTCCTCATAACTATAATTCTGGAATCCCACTATCAGCTTTGTCGCTCTTTTTTGTATTCTTTCTAGCATGTTTATAGTCCCTCTATGATTAGGATTGCACACCTGTACACAGTACTCCAATCTAGGTCTAACTAATAATGTATACAGTATGACTATCACTTCCTTGCTCCTATGTTTAAGATTTCTTTTTATCATACCTAACATTGCATTTGCCTTTTTCACTGCTACCTGAACTTGCTCACTCATCTTACCTGTATGATCTATTATAACCCCTAAGTTCCTTTCCTTATCTATCTTTCTAATATTGTTCACTTCCATTCTGTAATTATGTTCCATATTGGATCTACCCATGTAGATGACTGTACATTTATCTATATTAAACTCCATTTGCCAGCTTACAGACCATTCTCGAAGTTTATATAAATCCGACTTCAATATACCCACTTCTGCTTTAGATGAGACACTCCTACATAGTTTTGTGTCATTAGAAAATTTTGCAATCATAATCCCATATCAATGTCCAAATCATTTATATATATTAAAAACAAAATTAGTCCCAAAACCGAGCCGTGTGGTAATCCACTTTTCACCTCACACCACTCAGAGTACTCCTTATGTATGCCCACCCTCTGCCTTCTTCCCGTTAACCAATATCCAATCCATTTGGCAACTTCCCCACCTATTCCATGTGATTTTAACTTTCGAAATTTGAAATCTAACGCTAGTCCTATTCTGGATTCAGACCTCGTTGGTAGAAAACCCAAACACATGCCAGCAAAAAGATATGTTGCTGATCCCACTATATGCATTGGAAATAAAGAGCGCGTACAGTCTCCTTAATCGATAACCAACGAACCACCTAACCAACCAACCACACAACAAGCACAGTGAAATCACTAATACTCAATCCACGATGGCGATTATTGATTAGGTCTACTCATGATTAGAAATTATGATTTGCGTCGACGTAGAAATGCGATGAGGTCTACAGTTACCGGTACAGTGAACAGTGATACGAGTAATAATGTTTGTTCACCAGAGCCATGTGTCAAAGTGCAGTCAGTCATTAATACGTCTATCTTTGTTCACGTGTCCACAAAGTAAAGACGACAATGTTGACAAAATGTAACACTATATTCGAACCACCAATTTAATCACTCGCAGGTGTACCGATTCTCATTCGGCGCACATGTGCACAGATACACATAAACATAAACGCAAAATAAAGAAATATACATTATATTAAAACATACATTAAACATAAAAGAAAGAGAATAAAGAAACGTAACAGAAGGCTGGTTAGTGTGTCGATAGAGTACTCGTCTTTCAAGGTACGGGTTCAACTCCAGCTAAGGTCATGTCAGATCGTCTCGTAACCGGTGAGGTCGCTGGGGCACACATGAAGACACCCGCGCAACCCCACGCCATCTATTTCTGTCCACGGCCGCTGCCTGTGCCTCCATTTTCCTTTGGTTGGAGACTGGTCCATTCTTCTATGATGTAAGCCAGCCTCTTTTTGGGACGACCTCTTCGTCGTCTTCCTTGCACCTTTCCGTGCAGGATCATATTTGCCAGACCGTTTGATCTCGATATGTGGCTGAAGCAATTGAGTGTCCTTCTATTGACCGGTGCCAATAGGTCTCTAATATGCCAGACCGTTTGATCTCGATATGTGGCTGAAGCAATTGAGTTTCCTTCTATTGACCGGTGCCAATATGTCTCTAATATGCCAGACCGTTTGATCTCGATATGTGGCTGAAGCAATTGAGTTTCCTTCTATTGACCGGTGCCAATAGGTCTCTAATATGCCAGACCGTTTGATCTCGATATGTGGCTGAAGCAATTGAGTGTCCTTCTATTGACCGGTGCCAATAGGTCTCTAATATGCCAGACCGTTTGATCTCGATATGTGGCTGAAGCAATTGAGTTTCCTTCTATTGACCGGTGCCAATAGGTCTCTAATATGCCAGACCGTTTGATCTCGATATGTGGCTGAAGCAATTGAGTTTCCTTCTATTGACCGGTGCCAATAGGTCTCTAATATGCCAGACCGTTTGATCTCGATATGTGGCTGAAGCAATTGAGTTTCCTTCTATTGACCGGTGCCAATAGGTCTCTAATATGCCAGACCGTTTGATCTCGATATGTGGCTGAAGCAATTGAGTTTCCTTCTATTGACCGGTGCCAATAGGTCTCTAATATGCCAGACCGTTTGATCTCGATATGTGGCTGAAGCAATTGAGTTTCCTTCTATTGACCGGTGCCAATAGGTCTCTAATATGCCAGACCGTTTGATCTCGATATGTGGCTGAAGCAATTGAGTTTCCTTCTATTGACCGGTGCCAATAGGTCTCTAATATGCACAATTGCTGTTGTAATCCTTTCTCGTATTGTCTCATTTGTAACTCGGTCTTTGTACGTGACGTTTAGAAATATTCGGAAACATCTCATCTCAAAGGTCTATATCCTCCACTGGAGGTCAGTTGTAATTATTCATGTCTCACAAGCATAGAAAAATACTGACAGGCCGAATGTACGCATTAATCTGATCTTCGAGCATATCGCTAACCGTTCATCTTGACAGATTATGTTAAGTCGTGCAAGCTACGCCATTGTATGTGGTGTTCTGGCCAACACCGAACTTTTTGATCCTTCACACTGACAATCTAACCCAGCCACCTTAACTTTAACGTCTTTATACCGGGTTAGCAGAGTCCGGCACATCTCGTCGACCCGCCCAGCTGTTTAGGGGTGTTCATTTTTATTTTATTTTATTTTTATTTTTTTTGGCGTTCGCCTTAATCCTCTATTCCCCAAGGGGGTGTGCGTTGCACTGTGATTTTTATTTTACGCCTGTCCGCTCAGTGCAACCGACTTTAGCATGCATTTTATGTAAGGGTCTGCTTCCTCCTGCATTTTCTAAGGGTTTGCTTCCCCCGGGTAACGGCCGGTGTTGTGATGGGGATCAAACCCAGCACCTTCGGATAGTGAGTTGTGCCACTTAACCCCTAGTGTACCTGATCTAGTGCTAGGAACTGGACAGCATCGAGGAAGGGAAGTACCCACTTCACCTCAAACAAGCTGAGGCTAAGTAGACTGAACTAATCCACTCGGTCTCGGCTCATCATCAAGGCTTAATTGTTGGTCTCAGTCACAACAATATCTGTGGGGAAGTCCGATCTGAATTGGGCCAAGACGCTAGCCAGTAGGTACATTATAGAAAACAAAGTGATACAAAAACAACAACTGAAGAAGCATATACATGCCTTAGCCAAACCTTCCTACAAAGAGGATACCTGCACGTGTTTGTGTATGCTTCTGTTGAGACCAGGAAGAATGCAACACTGCAAACTACTGATAGTTAAACGAAGATGGTAGAATGATATTATATAATAATAATTGAGTCCGTGTGTCTATAACTGTGAATTAAACATTCGAGAAGTGTTCAAATCAAACCGGACAAAACTCCATCACGTGAACATACATACGATGCGCCTGATGACGTCAATTATGGAGTTAACAGCACATACCAACATTGTGTCCCCATACACTGCCTGCATTCTTCGATGAATGTCAATTGGTCGACTTCCTTCAGCTGTAAGAAACCGTACGCTTACCAACTCTAGACGGATTCCGTCTCACACCCGCCGTATTTTCAATAGTCTGCTGAGAAAACTATGAGTAGGAGGATAATGACATTTTGCAAAATTGACGGTTGATATGTGCTGTTTAAATCATAAGTAAAGTCATCATGCGCATCGTACGTAAGTTCACTTGGTGCAGTTAGGTCCGGTTTCATTTGAACACGATTCATATATGTTAAGAAACATTTTGAAAAGCAGTGTTAGGAAATCTGAAGTGTGACCTTATTGCGTGAATGACGTTGACCAATCACAATGTGGGATCCAATGTAATGACGTCGATATGTCTGGGGCGCAATCCGGATGAGTTAAATGTGTTGCACAACTCGACATTTCGTGTTGACAAGTCACGCCTTAGAGAGGGGGCTAGGAAATTGTAGTGGGAATATGTGGTATGCAAGGGAATGTAAAAATACGAGAAAGTAGTAGGTTGGGGCTTCTAAAATGCAATGCGTGTTTAACATTCCTGGGTAATTTTTGATGCCTTTCCTTCAAGTGTTAGAAGTTGCTGGTCATTGTAAAAAGTAAAGTAAAGTATCCTATAGCATTACTGCCGTAGGGGTGTGAGGTGTTAGCGATCTCACATTTCAATTCGGCTATATGAGGGCGGTAGCCATCTCCTCTCCCTCGCCGCTTTTACTTCCTGGACTGAACCGGTACCCATTTAAGGCTGGATCGACCCGGGAGCCATTGCGGTCTGAAAAAAAACATTACCGCCTCAACTGGGGAATGAACCCAAGACCACTCAGATGCGAAGCCAGCGAGCTAACCACTGCGCTACGCGGCTCCATTGTAGACCTGACCTTATCCAAATATCTTTAGACATTGACAACATTATCACTTCCAATGATGTCAAAATAGTTCTGCAGTAGATACCTTGACACTCAAGCCCACCTGGCAATGACAAGGCAGACAGACTAGCAAATGAGGGATCAATACAGGAATAACCACACACAGCCAACAACATTACACACAGACAAATAGCTGATAAGATCAGCAAACAAAGAAACTTTGCCAACAGATGGGCCATAGGAAACACGGGAGGGAAGGTCTACAGACATATGGCAAGCCCCAGTCCAAATGACATTGTAAATCAACTCACAAGGAAGGATCGGAGCACCATTTTCCGACTGAGAATCCAACACATCCCACTAAACAAACACATGAGCAGAACCCAACACGTCCCACTAAACAAACACATGAGCAGAATCCAACACATCCCACTAAACAAACACCTGAGCAGAATCCAACACATCCCACTAAACAAACACCTGAGCAGAATCCAACACATCCCACTAAACAAACACATGAGCAGAATCCAACACATCCCACTAAACAAACACCTGAACAGAATCCAACACATCCCACTAAACAAACACATGAGCAGAATCCAACACATCCCACTAAACAAACACCTGAACAAAATCCAACACATCCCACTAAACAAACACATGAGCAGAATCCAACACATCCCACTAAACAAACACATGAGCAGAATCCAACACATCCCACTAAACAAACACCTGAACAGAACCCAACACATCCCACTAAACAAACACCTGAACAGAACCCAACACATCCCACTAAACAAACACCTGAACAGAACCCAACACATCCCACTAAACAAACACCTGAACAGAATCCAACACATCCCACTAAACAAACGCCTGAACAGAATCCAACACATCCCACTAAACAAACGCCCGAACAGAATCCAACCACAACATACTCCTGAGTGTCAGCTGTGTACACATCCATATAAAACCGTTGATCATAATCTCTTTGAGTACTTTACGCTCAATGATTTTAGTAAAATGCTTCTTCCTCCGTGGCCAGATACATAGAACACTTTGTATGACAATTGACAACATCTGATAAACACGTGCAGATACCACTACATGGCATTGGGCTGAAGGGCGAGAGCTCGGATACTGCTGGATCTGTAATAACAAAAACAGATGTGTTCTCCGCCAGAGAGAACAATAATTGACACATGCATCATAATAATACAAATAATAATATTGAAAACGTGGATACCCCAGAAGACACAGTGAATAAGAACAATGTCAGAAGGTGTTTACTCCCGTGTTCTCCTTCGCAACTATTGATTTTATTACATCCGCACAGTCCAGTGTACTGAATAGTATCTTGTTGAATGTCCACAATGAGTAGGATTATTCTTTTGTGTGCCCTAAAAAGGACGTTAAATGGCGGGTTATCGTAGCTTTTCTTACATCTCGGGAATGCTGATGAAGGTAGACCGGGGGCCTCCAGGCAGTTGTGATATGCTTAGCTACATCTGCGATTTCGCTCACTACTTAGGGGATTACGTCAATCCCTCACCTTGTTAGCCAGGCTGCCATGAAAGCAGCCTGTTTCCTGCAAAGGCTACGAGAAAGCCAAGGTGAGGGTCTTGTCCAGTATGTTTTGCCTGAACCTGGCTAACATGTCTGATCAGTCTGTGTGCCTGAACCTGGCTAACATGTCTGATCAGTCTGTGTGCCTGAACCTGGCTAACATGTCTGATCAGTCTGTGTGCCTGAACCTGGCTAACATGTCTGATCAGTCTGTGTGCCTGAACCTGGCTAACATGTCTGATCAGTCTGTGTGCCTGAACCTGGCTAACATGTCTGATCAGTCTGTGTGCCTGAACCTGGCTAACATGTCTGATCAGTCTGTGTGCCTGAACCTGGCTAACATGTCTGATCAGTCTGTGTGCCTGAACCTGGCTAACATGTCTGATCAGTCTGTGTGCCTGAACCTGGCTAACATGTCTGATCAGTCTGTGTGCCTGAACCTGGCTAACATGTCTGATCAGTCTGTGTGCCTGAACCTGGCTAACATGTCTGATCAGTCTAGGTGCCTGAACCTGGCTAACATGTCTGATCAGTCTGTGTGCCTGAACCTGGCTAACATGTCTGATCAGTCTGTGTGCCTGAACCTGGCTAACATGTCTGATCAGTCTGTGTGCCTGAACCTGGCTAACATGTCTGATCAGTCTGTGTGCCTGAACCTGGCCAACATGTCTGATCCGTCTGTGTGCCTGAACCTGGCTAACATGTCTGATCAGTCTGTGTGCCTGAACCTGGCTAACATGTCTGATCAGTCTGTGTGCCTGAACCTGGCTAACATGTCTGATCAGTCTGTGTGCCTGAACCTGGCTAACATGTCTGATCAGTCTGTGTGCCTGAACCTGGCTAACATGTCTGATCAGTCTGTGTGCCTGAACCTGGCTAACATGTCTGATCAGTCTGTGTGCCTGAACCTGGCTAACATGTCTGATCAGTCTGTGTGCCTGAACCTGGCTAACATGTCTGATCAGTCTGTGTGCCTGAACCTGGCTAACATGTCTGATCAGTCTGTGTGCCTGAACCTGGCTAACATGTCTGATCAGTCTGTGTGCCTGAACCTGGCTAACATGTCTGATCAGTCTGTGTGCCTGAACCTGGCTAACATGCCTGATCAGTCTGTGTGCCTGAACCTGGCTAACATGTCTGATCATTCTGTGTGCCTGAACCTGGCTAACATGTCTGATCAGTCTGTGTGCCTGAACCTGGCTAACATGTCTGATCAGTCTGTGTGCCTGAACCTGGCTAACATGTCTGATCAGTCTGTGTGCCTGAACCTGGCTAACATGTCTGATCAGTCTGTGTGCCTGAACCTGGCTAACATGTCTGATCAGTCTGTGTGCCTGAACCTGGCTAACATGTCTGATCAGTCTGTGTGCCTGAACCTGGCTAACATGTCTGATCAGTCTGTGTGCCTGAACCTGGCTAACATGTCTGATCAGTCTGTGTGCCTGAACCTGGCTAACATGTCTGATCAGTCTGTGTGCCTGAACCTGGCTAACATGTCTGATCAGTCTGTGTGCCTGAACCTGGCTAACATGTCTGATCAGTCTGTGTGCCTGAACCTGGCTAACATGTCTGATCAGTCTGTGTGTCTGAACCTGGCTAACATGTCTGATCAGTCTGTGTGCCTGAACCTGGCTAACATGTCTGATCAGTCTGTGTGCCTGAACCTGGCTAACATGTCTGATCAGTCTGTGTGCCTGAACCTGGCTAACATGTCTGATCAGTCTGTGTGCCTGAACCTGGCTAACATGTCTGATCAGTCTGTGTGCCTGAACCTGGCTAACATATCTGATCCGTCTGTGTGCCTGAACCTGGCTAACATGTCTGATCAGTCTGTGTGCCTGAACCTGGCTAACATGTCTGATCAGTCTGTGTGCCTGAACCTGGCTAACATGTCTGATCAGTCTGTGTGCCTGAACCTGGCTAACATGTCTGATCAGTCTGTGTGCCTGAACCTGGCTAACATGTCTGATCAGTCTGTGTTCCTGAACCTGGCTAACATGTCTGATCAGTCTGTGTGCCTGAACCTGGCTAACATGTCTGATCAGTCTGTGTGCCTGAACCTGGCTAACATGTCTGATCAGTCTGTGTGCCTGAACCTGGCTAACATGTCTGATCAGTCTGTGTGCCTGAACCTGGCTAACATGTCTGATCAGTCTGTGTGCCTGAACCTGGCTAACATGTCTGATCAGTCTGTGTGCCTGAACCTGGCTAACATGTCTGATCAGTCTGCGTGCCTGAACCTGGCTAACATGTCTGATCAGTCTGTGTGCCTGAACCTGGCTAACATGTCTGATCAGTCTGTGTGCCTGAACCTGGCTAACATGTCTGATCAGTCTGTGTGCCTGAACCTGGCTAACATGTCTGATCAGTCTGTGTGCCTGAACCTGGCTAACATGTCTGATCAGTCTGTGTGCCTGAACCTGGCTAACATGTCTGATCAGTCTGTGTGCCTGAACCTGGCTAACATGTCTGATCAGTCTGTGTGCCTGAACCTGGCTAACATGTCTGATCAGTCTGTGTGCCTGAACCTGGCTAACATGTCTGATCAGTCTGTGTGCCTGAACCTGGCTAACATGTCTGATCAGTCTGTGTGCCTGAACCTGGCTAACATGTCTGATCAGTCTGTGTGCCTGAACCTGGCTAACATGTCTGATCAGTCTGTGTGCCTGAACCTGGCTAACATGTCTGATCAGTCTGTGTGCCTGAATCTGGCTAACATGTCTGATCAGTCTGTGTGCCTGAACCTGGCTAACATGTCTGATCAGTCTGTGTGCCTGAACCTGGCTAACATGCCTGATCAGTCTGTGTGCCTGAACCTGGCTAACATGTCTGATCAGTCTGTGTGCCTGAACCTGGCTAACATGTCTGATCAGTCTAGGTGCCTGAACCTGGCTAACATGTCTGATCAGTCTGTGTGCCTGAACCTGGCTAACATGTCTGATCAGTCTGTGTGCCTGAACCTGGCTAACATGTCTGATCAGTCTGTGTGCCTGAACCTGGCTAACATGTCTGATCAGTCTGTGTGCCTGAACCTGGCCAACATGTCTGATCCGTCTGTGTGCCTGAACCTGGCTAACATGTCTGATCAGTCTGTGTGCCTGAACCTGGCTAACATGTCTGATCAGTCTGTGTGCCTGAACCTGGCTAACATGTCTGATCAGTCTGTGTGCCTGAACCTGGCTAACATGTCTGATCAGTCTGTGTGCCTGAACCTGGCTAACATGTCTGATCAGTCTGTGTGCCTGAACCTGGCTAACATGTCTGATCAGTCTGTGTGCCTGAACCTGGCTAACATGTCTGATCAGTCTGTGTGCCTGAACCTGGCTAACATGTCTGATCAGTCTGTGTGCCTGAACCTGGCTAACATGTCTGATCAGTCTGTGTGCCTGAACCTGGCTAACATGTCTGATCAGTCTGTGTGCCTGAACCTGGCTAACATGTCTGATCAGTCTGTGTGCCTGAACCTGGCTAACATGCCTGATCAGTCTGTGTGCCTGAACCTGGCTAACATGTCTGATCATTCTGTGTGCCTGAACCTGGCTAACATGTCTGATCAGTCTGTGTGCCTGAACCTGGCTAACATGTCTGATCAGTCTGTGTGCCTGAACCTGGCTAACATGTCTGATCAGTCTGTGTGCCTGAACCTGGCTCACATGTCTGATCAGTCTGTGTGCCTGAACCTGGCTAACATGTCTGATCAGTCTGTGTGCCTGAACCTGGCTAACATGTCTGATCAGTCTGTGTGCCTGAACCTGGCTAACATGTCTGATCAGTCTGTGTGCCTGAACCTGGCTAACATGTCTGATCAGTCTGTGTGCCTGAACCTGGCTAACATGTCTGATCAGTCTGTGTGCCTGAACCTGGCTAACATGTCTGATCAGTCTGTGTGCCTGAACCTGGCTAACATGTCTGATCAGTCTGTGTGCCTGAACCTGGCTAACATGTCTGATCAGTCTGTGTGTCTGAACCTGGCTAACATGTCTGATCAGTCTGTGTGCCTGAACCTGGCTAACATGTCTGATCAGTCTGTGTGCCTGAACCTGGCTAACATGTCTGATCAGTCTGTGTGCCTGAACCTGGCTAACATGTCTGATCAGTCTGTGTGCCTGAACCTGGCTAACATGTCTGATCAGTCTGTGTGCCTGAACCTGGCTAACATATCTGATCCGTCTGTGTGCCTGAACCTGGCTAACATGTCTGATCAGTCTGTGTGCCTGAACCTGGCTAACATGTCTGATCAGTCTGTGTGCCTGAACCTGGCTAACATGTCTGATCAGTCTGTGTGCCTGAACCTGGCTAACATGTCTGATCAGTCTGTGTGCCTGAACCTGGCTAACATGTCTGATCAGTCTGTGTGCCTGAACCTGGCTAACATGTCTGATCAGTCTGTGTGCCTGAACCTGGCTAACATGTCTGATCAGTCTGTGTGCCTGAACCTGGCTAACATGTCTGATCCGTCTGTGTGCCTGAACCTGGCTAACATGTCTGATCAGTCTGTGTGCCTGAACCTGGCTAACATGTCTGATCAGTCTGTGTGCCTGAACCTGGCTAACATGTCTGATCAGTCTGTGTGCCTGAACCTGGCTAACATGTCTGATCAGTCTGTGTGCCTGAACCTGGCTAACATGTCTGATCAGTCTGTGTGCCTGAACCTGGCTAACATGTCTGATCAGTCTGTGTGCCTGAACCTGGCTAACATGTCTGATCAGTCTGTGTGCCTGAACCTGGCTAACATGTCTGATCAGTCTGTGTGCCTGAACCTGGCTAACATGTCTGATCAGTCTGTGTGCCTGAACCTGGCTAACATGTCTGATCAGTCTGTGTGCCTGAACCTGGCTAACATGTCTGATCAGTCTGTGTGCCTGAACCTGGCTAACATGCCTGATCAGTCTGTGTGCCTGAACCTGGCTAACATGTCTGATCAGTCTGTGTGCCTGAACCTGGCTAACATGTCTGATCAGTCTGTGTGCCTGAACCTGGCTAACATGTCTGATCAGTCTGTGTGCCTGAACCTGGCTAACATGTCTGATCAGTCTGTGTGCCTGAACCTGGCTAACATGTCTGATCAGTCTGTGTGCCTGAACCTGGCTAACATGTCTGATCAGTCTGTGTGCCTGAACCTGGCTAACATGTCTGATCAGTCTGTGTGCCTGAACCTGGCTAACATGTCTGATCAGTCTGTGTGCCTGAACCTGGCTAACATGTCTGATCAGTCTGTGTGCCTGAACCTGGCTAACATGTCTGATCAGTCTGTGTGCCTGAACCTGGCTAACATGTCTGATCAGTCTGTGTGCCTGAACCTGGCTAACATGTCTGATCAGTCTGTGTGCCTGAACCTGGCTAACATGTCTGATCAGTCTGTGTGTCTGAACCTGGCTAACATGTCTGATCAGTCTGTGTGCCTGAACCTGGCTAACATGTCTGATCAGTCTGTGTGCCTGAACCTGGCTAACATGTCTGATCAGTCTGTGTGCCTGAACCTGGCTAACATGTCTGATCAGTCTGTGTGCCTGAACCTGGCTAACATGTCTGATCAGTCTGTGTGCCTGAACCTGGCTAACATATCTGATCCGTCTGTGTGCCTGAACCTGGCTAACATGTCTGATCAGTCTGTGTGCCTGAACCTGGCTAACATGTCTGATCAGTCTGTGTGCCTGAACCTGGCTAACATGTCTGATCAGTCTGTGTGCCTGAACCTGGCTAACATGTCTGATCAGTCTGTGTGCCTGAACCTGGCTAACATGTCTGATCAGTCTGTGTTCCTGAACCTGGCTAACATGTCTGATCAGTCTGTGTGCCTGAACCTGGCTAACATGTCTGATCAGTCTGTGTGCCTGAACCTGGCTAACATGTCTGATCAGTCTGTGTGCCTGAACCTGGCTAACATGTCTGATCAGTCTGTGTGCCTGAACCTGGCTAACATGTCTGATCAGTCTGTGTGCCTGAACCTGGCTAACATGTCTGATCAGTCTGTGTGCCTGAACCTGGCTAACATGTCTGATCAGTCTGCGTGCCTGAACCTGGCTAACATGTCTGATCAGTCTGTGTGCCTGAACCTGGCTAACATGTCTGATCAGTCTGTGTGCCTGAACCTGGCTAACATGTCTGATCAGTCTGTGTGCCTGAACCTGGCTAACATGTCTGATCAGTCTGTGTGCCTGAACCTGGCTAACATGTCTGATCAGTCTGTGTGCCTGAACCTGGCTAACATGTCTGATCAGTCTGTGTGCCTGAACCTGGCTAACATGTCTGATCAGTCTGTGTGCCTGAACCTGGCTAACATGTCTGATCAGTCTGTGTGCCTGAACCTGGCTAACATGTCTGATCAGTCTGTGTGCCTGAACCTGGCTAACATGTCTGATCAGTCTGTGTGCCTGAACCTGGCTAACATGTCTGATCAGTCTGTGTGCCTGAACCTGGCTAACATGTCTGATCAGTCTGTGTGCCTGAACCTGGCTAACATGTCTGATCAGTCTGTGTGCCTGAATCTGGCTAACATGTCTGATCAGTCTGTGTGCCTGAACCTGGCTAACATGTCTGATCAGTCTGTGTGCCTGAACCTGGCTAACATGCCTGATCAGTCTGTGTGCCTGAACCTGGCTAACATGTCTGATCAGTCTGTGTGCCTGAACCTGGCTAACATGCCTGATCAGTCTGTGTGCCTGAACCTGGCTAACATGTCTGATCAGTCTGTGTGCCTGAACCTGGCTAACATGTCTGATCAGTCTGTGTGCCTGAACCTGGCTAACATGTCTGATCAGTCTGTGTGCCTGAACCTGGCTAACATGTCTGATCAGTCTGTGTGCCTGAACCTGGCTAACATGTCTGATCAGTCTGTGTGCCTGAACCTGGCTAACATGTCTGATCAGTCTGTGTGCCTGAACCTGGCTAACATGTCTGATCAGTCTCTGTGCCTGAACCTGGCTAACATGTCTGATCAGTCTGTGTGCCTGAACCTGGCTAACATGTCTGATCAGTCTGTGTGCCTGAACCTGGCTAACATGTCTGATCAGTCTGTGTGCCTGAACCTGGCTAACATGTCTGATCAGTCTGTGTGCCTGAACCTGGCTAACATGTCTGATCAGTCTGTGTGCCTGAACCTGGCTAACATGTCTGATCAGTCTGTGTGCCTGAACCTGGCTAACATGTCTGATCAGTCTGTGTGCCTGAACCTGGCTAACATGTCTGATCAGTCTGTGTGCCTGAACCTGGCTAACATGTCTGATCAGTCGGTGTGCCTGAACCTGGCTAACATGTCTGATCAGTCTGTGTGCCTGAACCTGGCTAACATGTCTGATCAGTCTGTGTGCCTGAACCTGGCTAACATGTCTGATCCGTCTGTGTGCCTGAACCTGGCTAACATGTCTGATCAGTCTGTGTGCCTGAACCTGGCTAACATGTCTGATCAGTCTGTGTGCCTGAACCTGGCTAACATGTCTGATCAGTCTGTGTGCCTGAACCTGGCTAACATGTCTGATCAGTCTGTGTGCCTGAACCTGGCTAACATGTCTGATCAGTCTGTGTTCCTGAACCTGGCTAACATGTCTGATCAGTCTGTGTGCCTGAACCTGGCTAACATGTCTGATCAGTCTGTGTGCCTGAACCTGGCTAACATGTCTGATCAGTCTGTGTGCCTGAACCTGGCTAACATGTCTGATCAGTCTGTGTGCCTGAACCTGGCTAACATGTCTGATCAGTCTGTGTGCCTGAACCTGGCTAACATGTCTGATCAGTCTGTGTGCCTGAACCTGGCTAACATGTCTGATCAGTCTGTGTGCCTGAACCTGGCTAACATGTCTGATCAGTCTGTGTGCCTGAACCTGGCTAACATGTCTGATCAGTCTGTGTGCCTGAACCTGGCTAACATGTCTGATCAGTCTGTGTGCCTGAACCTGGCTAACATGTCTGATCAGTCTGTGTGCCTGAACCTGGCTAACATGTCTGATCAGTCTGTGTGCCTGAACCTGGCTAACATGTCTGATCAGTCTGTGTGCCTGAACCTGGCTAACATGTCTGATCAGTCTGTGTGCCTGAACCTGGCTAACATGTCTGATCAGTCTGTGTGCCTGAACCTGGCTAACATGTCTGATCAGTCTGTGTGCCTGAACCTGGCTAACATGTCTGATCAGTCTGTGTGCCTGAACCTGGCTAACATGTCTGATCAGTCTGTGTGCCTGAACCTGGCTAACATGTCTGATCAGTCTGTGTGCCTGGCCAGAGTCTTCATTCTCAGTTCACTATAAAAAGGCTGCTGTAATGGAGAGTTCATTAATACTTCCAACCAGCTTTGTGTGGAGGTTCGTCTCCGAGGGCCAGGGCTCACAACGTAATTGGCTCAGCATTCAACAGTCTTGCAGGATATGTTCGGCTGTCTGTGCTACATGCCCTCACAAACACATTGATGATGGAGACAATTTTAGCCGAGGTAAATGACCATTCTGTCTGTTATGTCCCGCTCTCATCCAGTTCGACACTCTCTGCCCTATTCTAATGTCATATGCTCGGGATCGCACTGAAAAAAGCGAGCAGAATATGGTGCATTCACTTGGAAAACGTGGTGCATTCACTTGGAAAACATGGTGCAGTCACTTGGAAAACATGGTGCATTCACTTGGAAAACATGGTGCATTCACTTGGAAAATACCAGAGGTAGTGGGATGTGCAATGTTCACTTTTTTGTAGCTCGCCGCCGGAGAGCTTACATTATTAAATGGGGGACGGCGTGTGCTAGTGGTTAAGTGACACGGCTCACAAACCGAAGGTGCTAGGTTCGGTCCCCATCACAGCACCTGCCGTTACCCCGGGGAAGAAAACCCTTAGAAAATGCAGGAGAAAGCAGACCCTTACATAAAATAAATGCCGAAGTCGGATGCCGAAGTCGGATGCCTAAGTCGGAAGTCGCAAAATAAAATCCGTAGTGCAACGCAAACCGCCTTAAGGAATTGAGAAATAAGGCGAACGAAAACAACAAATAATAATAAAATAAAACATTATTAAATAGGCTGAAACAGAAAGTCGCAGAAAGCTGAAAAACTAGTCACGTTGACTTGGTAATAGCAGACACAGTAATCTGGGACAATTTAAAGTTGCTGGACATTACCGTCACCGAGTTTTTAGCAGGACAGACAAATAACTGTATGTCTGTTTTTGTTTATAGTACATATTATTTTAACAAATAAAAGTGACGGGTTGGACTGAACAGTATAATAATTCACGTTTCTAAAAAAATATCATGGTGTTGGTAGAGTATAAAGAGCTAACTAATTTAATAATTAACCAGGACAGAGCTACGCACATGAGCTAGTTATAAACTAAATGAAAGCATTGAAAAGCGCATTCTCCGTCTAAAATATGATGGATTGAGTACACTGGTACAGATGCACAAATTTGAGCATTGATTTTCTGATCGATGAAACACACAAATCAATCAATGACGGCCTGTTACATGACGGTTAACCAGTTGCTGAATTATCAAAGGACTGATGTAAGCGATTGAAGTCAAACACAGCTACAGCTGAGGCGTGTGTCTGAGTGGGCGATTTTGGGAGTCAGCTACCAGCTAGATTCATGACATTCTTCTACGTTCGTACTGACAAGATCGTTGCAAGGTTGTGAGGTAGTTTACAGCGAAGCTGTTATATCTGCATCTTTCGGTCCAACACATCCGGTCTTAGCTGGCGTTCTTTAGATACATGTTTGCTTTCCCGCTGCAATATGTATCCTATTAGCCACACTGCACTAGTACAGTATGTTTCCAAGGATGACTCTTGGAGGCAGAATAGGGTCTTGCTTAACACTTATTGAGTGACCCTGAACTATGAAGCCATCAATGACTTATTGGCTGCTGTCAGCTCGTGTACTGTTTTACATCTTCAGCCCCACATGACCAATTAATATATATATATATATATATATATATATATATATATATATATATATATATATATATATATATACTCTTTGTTATGTGTTGAACGAAACTGATTAACAACAAGTTTGCTTGAAATGCAGTGGTGCCGGTGTTGCTTACTTTAACAAAAAGGATATATAAGGGTATGTTAAATCAAGCAAAGGTCGCCGTCCATCGTAGACGATGATGGCATAATTTATTTGCTAGCGTTATTTTTTGTAATGTCTCGAGCCGCCCGATCCCAGTGGCAAGTCAAGGACAAGACGACTAGGGGGCGACTACGAGATGCAGGGGACTCCGCATCAAGCACCAGTGAAAAAGACGGCGGAGTCCGGAGTCGAACCCACACCACCTGATCACGAGGCTGACGGCTTAACCACTTCGCCACAAATAACAATCTGCAGCGTCTTCTAAACCAGTATAAAGACGTTACGTTCAGCCTCCACTCACCGGTTACAGTGTTAGAATTCCTTCCTCTCTTGTCGGGCCTAGGGACAAACGGGCTCAGCTCTATAAACAATATTTCAAAATGATACAGGAATGGAAGAGTAGTATACTTCATTTCCCCTCGGGATCAGAATACGAAAGTGGAAATGTGGGACGCTCTCTTAAATATTGAACAGTCCGGCTCATATACGCTCATCCTGTGATGACCTGGAATGGATGAAAAAGGGGCATAACTTAAGAGATATGGAATAAGGGGACATAATGCAAGTGTTGGCTTTTGAATTGAAATGCGCAGCTAAAACATTAATGAAAAGGGGAAATAACTGGTTTTCCAGAGGGAAATGAAAAAGATATCAAACGCATTATCAGATTCGTGCGACGCGGAGACACAAAAACGGGTGATGCTAGTGATTATTGACGTTTCAGATACGAGCAATTCACGGAGCTTGCATCAGATGGCCTTTTACAGGTCGCCTAAGGGGGGAACAATAACGTCTGGTCAGGCACAATATACTAATCAGAAGTGGTAGTCTGGATCAGGCAATATATACTGGCCATGCATCCGGTACATCGAATTCCCGGCAGTCTTATCTGCAAACGGGCTATATTCATGGCAGCCTGGCTAACGCGGTGGGGGATCAACGTGATCCCCGTATTAGTAAGCGACACACAGATGAAGCCAAGCATAGCACAATCGCCCGGAGAACCTGGGTCCACCTTCATCAGCACACTCGGGATGTGAGGAACGCTACAACAACCCGACACTAAACGTCCTTTTCATGGCTAAAAAAAGAGTAAACCTACTCAATGTGCGCATTCAACTGGTAATGAGACTAGTTCGGTTATGCCCAATATATTGAACAGGACTTCGCGTCAGGGTCAGGCACAACATAATTAGCAGGACGTCGCGTCAGAGTCAGGCACAAATTACTGAACAAGACCACAATCTTTATTCCGTGCATTGTTCTATGGAAACATGGTGTTTTCAAGGCAGTTTGACATATGAGATTGGGATCGACGTGATCCCCGTAGCAGTGAGCGATACGTAAATGAAGCCAGGTATAGCACAGCACAATACCCTGGAGGTCTGCTGTTCACTTTCATCAGCATGCTCGCGATGCGCGAAAAGATACTGCTACGAACACTAACGCCCTCTTCAGACGCACAAAGGAGTAGAAATACGCATCGTTGGAATTCAACAACTAACAACAACAGCAGCAGAAATATCGGAAGCGACGACGACGACGAGTACGACAGAAATAATAACACCAACAACAACATCAACAACAACATCAACAACAACACCAACAACAACATTAACACTATATTAGAGAATTTCAGCGATAATTGCATTACAGTACTTTTATGTGATGAAGTTGGTAGCACCACGCACATCCCTCTTTAGTGACTTTGTAATACATGATTAGAGGTTCAGACTGGTTGTATTCTGATTAACGAAGCTATCATCGAGCTTAATGGGGGAAAGAATGAGTAATACGAGACGTGTTCAAGTGAAACCGGACCTAACTGCATCAAGTAAACATATGCATGAAGTGCATGACGACGTCCCTTCTGATGTAAACAGCACATACCAACCGCCAAGTCTGCAAAATTTCATTATCCCCTGACTCACAGTTTATTCAGCAGACCGTTCAAAACATGGCGGGTGTGATACGAAATCCGTCCAGAGTTGATCAGCGAGCGGTGATTCGGTATCTAACAGATAAAGTATAAAACAGATCCAAATGGATACAGGCCCATAAGCCTACTGAGCTGTGTCGGCAAGCTGATGGAACGGATGATAAACACCAGACTGATGTGGCATCTGGAAGAAAAACGAATACTAATTCCACAGCAAGCCGGCTTTAGACAGCACAGATCCACTGAGGACCAGGTCATCCTCATAGCCCAGGAGATAGAAGATGCCTACCAGGCACAGAAACACACAGTAGCTGTTTGGGTGGATCTGGAAAAGGCATTTGACAAAGTCTGGAAGGATGGACTTAGAGTCAAGCTAAGAAGAAGTGATGTCTGTGGGAAGATGTACAAGTGGATCAACCACTACCTCAAACAAAGAACGGCCAGAGTCCAAGTACAAGGGCAGATGAGCAAAAAGGTGACACTCGAACAGGGAGTACCCCAAGGGGGAGTTTTGTCACCCACACTCTTCCTGGTATATATAAACGATATTACAGAGAATATACCAAGAAGAGTCCATAGCTCAATGTTTGCAGACGATCTGGCTATGTGGACCTCTGAAAAGAATCTCACCATAGCAAGAAATCGGATGCAGACGACCCTAACATCGCTGGAAGAGTGGGCGAACTCATGGCTGGTCAAAATAAACGAGGAGAAAACCACGTGCACAATATTCTCGCTCTCATTAAAACCCCAAAGTACCAGATTAAGTCTAAATGGCAAAATCCTGCAGCCAAACGACAACCCAACCTATCTGGGAGTCACATTTGATCGGCGCATGACATGGAAAAGTCAGATCGAGAGAAACCGAATGAAAGCCAGAGAAAGAAGGGCAATCATGAGGAAACTTGCTGGCACAAGCTGGGGAGCAGACGAAGGCATACTAAAGAAACTGTACACTGGAAGAGTGAGACCAGTTCTCGAGTATGGCATTGCGGCATGGACAACAGCAGCGAAGGCGAACTTCGATAAAGTTAACAAACTTCAAAACCAAGCCATGAGAATTATAACAGGTGGCATGAAGTCAACGCCAATTGTAGAACTTGAAAAGATCATAAAACTGCAATCCATGACCGATAGAAGAGACTGCAGAGCCCAGCTGCAGTCAGAGAAACTCCGAAGACTGACGGACCATCCAATGTACCAGAGACTAAATAATTTGGGAAATGGGAAACTAAAGCGGAGAAACTTTGCAGAAATAGCCAAAGCAAAGATGCACGAAGATCCCACAAACGCACAAACACCAAAACCCATCACTACTGTACGAAAACCTACCTGGAGGCAGGATATATTTCCAGAGGTGGTAGAAAATATACCAGGTATTGCAAACAAAAACTGCCAGACTGAAAAAGAAAGGAGAGACACTACCCTAAGCTTCATAACGAAAAGCTACCCAAGCATGGACTGGACCCATGCATACACCGACGGTTCTGTAACAAACACTACACAGAACGGAGGGGCAGGAGCATTACTGAACCTACCAAATGGCAGACAAATAACACTGTCATTCTCTACTGGTAAGTACACAAGCAATTTCAGAGCGGAGGCAGAGGCACTGAGGGCGGCAGTGGAAGAAATGGTGACAAACAGTGAAAATGAGAGCCATATAGTTCTGCTGACAGATGCTCTCGAAGTAGTCACAGCGCTAAAAAGCCAGAAAAACACTGAGCTTAATGACCTAAGAGCAGCACTCTGCAAACTGTGCCAGCAGTCCGCACCAAAAAGGGTAGTGGTACAGTGGGTCCCGTCACACTGCAACATCCAAGGCAACGAGGAGGCAGACAGACTGGCAAAAGAAGGTGCAAGACTACCATAAACAGATACCAGTATGACGTACGAAGAGTCAAAACGGCTTATCAAAGCCAGATACATGACCAAATGGGAAACCGAACATACTGGTTACACCAAAAACGATGCCTATTACCAGTTGAACCGAAGGGAGCAGGTCGTTGTCTTCAGACTTCGCACTGGCCACAACAGACTGAGGTACCACCTATTCAACAAATTGAAGATAGGGTGTACCGACGAATGCCCGTGCGGTACTGGTAAAATGACCACTGAACATCTGCTGCAGAACTGCCCGACATACGAGGATCAGAGAGAGCAGATGTGGCCATTACCAGTGGAACTGCAAGACAAGCTCTATGGCAGTGGCGAGAGCCTCAGGACGACCGCCGCTTTTTTCGAAAAAATAATGGTTACTGTCTGACTGTGTACGCAGAAGAAGAAGAAGATGAAGTATGTCGATCAGCTGACATTCATCGCTGAATGGTTTCATTTGAACACGCCCGGTAATATCAAGGTCGGTAATTATAAGATTTAGATGTGGATTTCATAATAAGCACAAAGAACAAGAATCCATTATAAACCAGTTGGTGAACCCGGCATTGTCCAAGAAAATTATGAAAAGTGGTTAATGGTTTAAACTCTTCAACCACCCCTCTCTAAAACACTTCAACCATCTACCCTCTACCATCTCTTCTACGTACAACCTGCGCAATGCCCTAATAAGTCTGCAGTACTTCAATTTAAATTGTGCCTGGCAGAAACAATACAACATTGACACTTTCAGGTTGAAAAACGATTCGTTAACTAATTCATAAGTATTTGAATGCATATTTCACGCATGCGCTCTATTGCTGCTGATTACGTCGACAAATTTAAAGGTCACATGTTATTACGCGGCCTGGATTTGATTAAGCAAGTTAGGTCATTCTTACAATATAATCATACGCCCATAACTCGCGAAGGTTACATAGGGGCTAGAAATCTGTAATAAATGCTCAGTAAAATTTTCAGCTAGATATATCATGTCCTTCTGCTCGTTCTAGGGGTTTTTTTTGCTCCAACTGCACACTCTGTTTCATTTTACTCTGTTCAACAATTACACTCTAACACAACTTTCAGACGTACCCTAAGGGGGAGACCCTTCGTTCCATTTTGATTGGGTTGAACCTCTGAGAACCCTCAAAATACTACAGTGGAATGCGGAGGGAGTCATTAACAAAAAACTTTCCCTAACACACCACCTGCATGAAGGTAAGATTGACGTGGCATGTATCCAGGAAACGCACCTCAACAATAACCATAAATTCTCAATCAGAGGATACCAGACCTTCCGTCTAGATAGAGAAGGCCACAAAGGAGGGGTCCTGATACTGACCAGAAACAGCATACCGAGTAGCGCGGTACCTGTCAATCACACCGGACAAGCAGAAATTGTAGGAGTTGACATAATGGCTCAAGAGACAAAGCTCCGCATTTTCAATCTGTACGGACCACCAAACAGAGACCTATCGCTCTCGAGTATGGAGGTCAGAGACTCCAACTGCATAGTAGTTGGAGATTTCAACAGCCACTCGGAGAGATGGGGATACTCTGACACAGACAGCAGAGGTGACGAAGTGGAAGATTGGGAGATAGATGCAAATCTCTCCCTAATCAATAGGCCGGAGGATAGCCCTAGCTTCTATTCAAGAACATGGCATACCACCTCGACTCCAGATTTGGCCTTCTCCACACAGGACATACACTATAAAATAGACCGCCAGGTGCTAAACCAACTGGCAGGTAGCGACCACAGGCCGATCAGGCTAACCATTGACATGGAAGTAGGCCCACAGGAAACAAAACCGCTCCCACGTTGGAATTACAAACGAGCCGACTGGGACAGATTTGCAATCCTGACAGATGGGCTGTGTGAAACCATCAACACACGAAACACCAAAATGAAGCCCATGGTAGAGAGCCTAAGCAAGGCAATAATGCAAGCCGCCACTGAAACCATCCCAAGAGGAGCTAGGAAAAACTATAAGCCCTACTGGAATGATGAGTTACAGAAAGTGGAAGATGCAGTAACAAATGCTAGGAACGTGGCAGAACGAGAAAAATCCATGGAGGCAAACATCGCCCTCAAAGCCGCCGCGGCGATGTACAAACACACTCTCAAGCAAACAGCAAGAGAAAGTTGGAAAAATAAAACGGAAAGTTTAAACCTGGACAAAGAAGGGAACAAGCTATGGAAGCTAGTCAGAGCCATGAACGACGAAACCCCGTCAAATAAACAAATTACTATCAAGCAGGGCGAGAACTTGATCACAGGTAAGAAAGCCGCAAACGCCTTTGTCGATCACTATGCCAGAGCAAACCACATCGAGGTCCCTGCAGATAAGCATACAGACATTAGCGAAGAGCTAAAGGGACACGAAAACATAAATACGGCTCCTGAAGAGCACATGATGGCCAAACTAACAATGCGCGAAATGGAAGAGGCTATGAGAACACTAAAGAAAAGGAAATCTCCCGGAAAAGACGGGATAACAAACGAAATGCTGATGGGGCTGGGCCAAAAAGCGAAGAAAAAACTACTATCGGTGCTGAACCAAAGCTGGAAAAGGGGTATTGTACCCCAGGCATGGAAAGATGCAATACTGGTACCAGTACCAAAAACAGGAAAGGACAAAACAGATCCAAATGGATACAGGCCCATAAGCCTACTGAGCTGTGTCGGCAAGCTGATGGAACGGATGATAAACACCAGACTGATGTGGCATCTGGAAGAAAAACAAATACTAATTCCACAGCAAGCCGGCTTTAGACAGCACAGATCCACTGAGGACCAGGTCATCCTCATAGCCCAGGAGATAGAAGATGCCTACCAGGCACAGAAACACACAGTAGCTGTTTGGGTGGATCTGGAAAAGGCATTTGACAAAGTCTGGAAGGATGGACTTAGAGTCAAGCTAAGAAGAAGTGATGTCTGTGGGAAGATGTACAACTGGATCAACCACTACCTCAAACAAAGAACGGCCAGAGTCCAAGTACAAGGGCAGATGAGCAAAAAGGTGACACTCGAGCAGGGAGTACCCCAAGGGGGAGTTTTGTCACCCACACTCTTCCTGGTATATATAAACGATATTACAGAAAATATACCAAGAAGAGTCCATAGCTCAATGTTTGCAGACGATCTGGCTATGTGGACCTCTGAAAAGAATCTCACCATAGCAAGAAATCGGATGCAGACGGCCCTAACATCGCTGGAAGAGTGGGCGAACTCATGGCTGGTCAAAATAAACGAGGAGAAAACCACGTGCACAATATTCTCGATCTCATTAAAACCCCAAAGTACCAAATTAAGGCTAAATGGCAAAATCCTGCAGCCAAACGACAACCCAACCTATCTGGGAGTCACATTTGATCGGCGCATGACATGGAAAAGTCAGATTGAGAGAAACCGAATGAAAGCCAGAGAAAGAATGGCGATCATGAGGAAACTTGCTGGCACAAGCTGGGGAGCAGACGAAGGCATACTAAAGAAACTGTACACTGGAAGAGTGAGACCAGTTCTCGAGTATGGCATCGCGGCATGGACAACAGCAGCGAAGGCGAACTTCGATAAAGTTAACAAACTTCAAAACCAAGCCATAAGAATTATAACAGGTGGCATGAAGTCAACGCCAATTGTAGAACTTGAAAAGATTACAAAACTGCAATCCATGACCGACAGAAGAGACTGCAGAGCCCAGCTGCAGTCAGAGAAACTCCGAAGACTGACGGACCACCCAATGTACCAGAGACTTAACAATTTGGGAACTGGGAAACTAAAGCGAAGAAACTTTGCAGAAATAGCCAAAGCAAAGATGCACGAAGATCCCATAAACGCACTAACAACACCAAAACCCATCACTACTGTACGAAAACCTACTTGGAGGCAGGATATATTTCCAGAGGTGGTAGAAAATATACCAGGTATTGCAAACAAAAACTGCCAGACTGAAAAAGAAAGGAGAGACACTACCCTAAGCTTCATAACGAAAAGCTACCCAAGCATGGACTGGACCCATGCATACACCGACGGTTCTGTAACAAACACTACACAGAACGGAGGGGCAGGAGCATTCCTGAACCTACCAAATGGCAGAAAAATAACACTGTCATTCGCTACTGGTAAGTACACAAGCAATTTCAGAGCGGAGGCAGAGGCACTGAGGGCGGCAGTGGAAGAAATGGCAACACACAGTGAAAATGAGAGCCATAGAGTCTTGCTGACAGATGCTCTCGCCGTAGTCACAGCGCTAAAAAGCCAGAAAAACACTGAGCTTAATGACTTAAGAGCAGCATTCTGCAAACTGTGCCAGCTGTCCGCACCAAAAAGGGTAGTGGTACAGTGGGTCCCGTCACACTGCAACATCCAAGGCAACGAGGAGGCAGACAGACTGGCAAAAGAAGGTGCAAGGCTACCACAAACAGATACCAGTATGACGTACGAAGAGTCAAAACGGCTTATCAAAGCCAGGTACATGACCAAATGGGAAACCGAACATACTGGTTACACCAAAAACGATGCCTATTACCAGTTGAACCGAAGAGAGCAGGTCGTTGTCTTCAGACTTCGCACTGGCCACAACAGACTGAGGTACCACCTATTCAACAAATTGAAGATAGGGTGTACCGACGAATGCCCGTGCGGTACTGGTAAAATGACCACTGAACATCTGCTGCAGAACTGCCCGACATACGGGGATCAGAGAGAGCAGATGTGGCCATTGCCAGGGGAACTGCAAGACAAGCTTTATGGTAGTGGCGAGAGTCTCAGGATGACCGCCGCTTTTTTCGAAAAAATAATGGTTACTGTCTGACTGTGTACGCAGAAGAAGAAGAAGAAGAAGAACCTCTGAGAGCGTCCAAACTAGAATAGAAAAATATACAGACGCACGCACACGTCCAAGAACTGGTTAATACGTCCTGATATCACCTACAAGTCTATGTATATATTCTTTAATGCATTCATCTACCTTGCCTCCACTGTTTCCTGTGACAATGCATTCCCAGAATTCACCACTTTCTGACTACAAAAATATTTCCTGCTATCTAATCTGGACATTTCTTTAATTAATATGCAGCGTTGCCCTCTTGTTTTTGAAGGCGGAAGTATTTTGAGAAGAAAAATTAGTTATAATCTAATTGATCTTTTCCGTTGATTATCTTATAACCCTGTATTTAGATACCTGGAATTCTGGAGAACACTGTAGGCTGGTTTTTCTTAGTCTTTCCTCATGTCTGTAATTCTGCAATTCCACTATCAGTTTTGTCGCTTTTCTTTGTATCGTTTCTAGCACGTTTATATCCCATCTACGATGAAGATTCCGCATCCACAGCAGTCCTATCTAGGTCTAACCAATGCTCTATACAACTCAGATGACATATGCAAATTAAAGTATTTGGCTTAGCTTGGCTTCGTTCGTTCTCAATCTCCCGCTATCAAACCCTGAAAGGGCTTAAGTAGCAGAATGTAGTCCAGAGAACGGAATGCTTTGTGTCGTAGTTTACAGCTTGACTGCGAAATTTGCATCTTTCGGTCCAACACATCCGAATTCAGGAATCATTTTTTGAGCACCGTGTTAGCATTCGCTCTTCGATCCCTTCTCCTTAGCCAGTCTTCCCTGCTGCAGCCTGTTATCCAGGATCACCTCGTGGAGGTGTAGAAGGGTCTTTGCAGCTCTGGTTTGCTGGCCCTGACGCTAGAAGTCAAGTATGGCTTGCTGACCACTGCAGCTCATACGCTGCTCAGCATCTTGATCCCACATTAAAGTATTTAATTCTAAGTAAACATTTGACATTAAATCCCATATTTAAGGTCCAGGCGACATATGCACCACATTAAACCCCATTAAAACCCCACATGTAAGCCTCAGAGGCACGCGTCTTTCCACCCCAAATTTAAGGCTCAGACGACACATACACAGCATGAGCCCCGTAACTTAGGCTAAGGCGACATTGGCATATTAAACAAGGTATATAATGTTTCACTGAACGCCTCTCTTGAACTCTGCTGCTCAAAAACTCCTATTACATCCATATCCTCGCCATTGATAACCAGGCCTTTATATTTACTTAATTAAACGTCGCACTTCGTTACAGTGCGAGTGAAATACCCTGCTGAAGACATGTAATAAGAGGCCTCTTCACTCCAAGAGATCCAACGACCAGACACACAAATAGAGATAAGAGCGCGAGTGCATAAAGGCTGGCTAAGCAGCAGTGATCTGCAGCATAGAAAAAAGACAAGTCCAGTAAGGAAAGTGAAAAAGCGGATGAAGAAAAATTAATTTAAAAAAAAAAAAGATAAAATTGTAATTTTACTTCGAATACTTGAAATCCTGGTATTCAAACAGGCATGTGATTTAAACTTTAGGCCTGGGGGAGGTAGAAATAATTGTGGTAGATATTTTTACTAGTGTTTTTGAATCTTGTCAGATCAGCGGCCGTTAATTAAGCCTACTCTTTTCGACACTGAACACGGGAGTTCGATCTAACTAACCAGGGGAACTTTTACGAGAAGATTACAGTGAAAACATCTCGGCCTCCACAGTGATTCGAACCTGTGACTTTCAGCACCAGAGGCGGACACCTTACCTCGACTCCTCAGATAAACAGATATCCCAGCGTTTCGACCTTCATCGTCATCTTCAGAATTCGAGTTAACGCAAATGTAATGGAAGTTCTTCATTGAACACTGCTGTCGGGATGAAGTGCTAGAAACGAAATTGTGTTAGGTCTATACTTTATTATGAAGGGGTGAGGCATGTTTAGTTCCCTTCCTTGCACCGTCTTTCCAACGCTATCAGTAAGCCATTTACAAATGGGTTGACTGGAGCGCGTTGATAACGGGGATCGAATCTGAAGTTGGCTAGGTAATCAGTTTTATATGCACTGTTAAACATTATTATGTTAAAAATCTACCCAATTTATTATGGGATTCTTGCCTGGCGTACGGAGTTCGTACACTGTTCTGAGATTCTCCAAAAATATAGAGAAGAAAAGAGCCCGAATGGGTTAAACCGTGTGCAATTGTGTTGATTCTTCGACAAAACTTTACTAACATACAAGGGTTGTTGAAATGAAACCGGTCCGAACTGCAACAAGTGAACAGACGCATAATGTAGTCACTTCTGGTGTAAACAGCACATACCAACCGTCAAGTTTGCAAAATTGTATTATCCTCAAATTTTCATTAGTAGACCGTTGAAAACATGGCGGGTGTGATACGGAATCCATCCTGAGTTGATCACCGAGCGGTGATACGGTTTCTAAGAGTTGAAGGATGTCGACCAGTTGACATGTCGGCCAGAATGCAGGCAGTGTATGGTGACAAAAGTGTGTCGAAGACAGCAGTGAACTGGACAACGACGTTTAATGAAGGACGTGAGTTAACGCAACAATTTGCGCCAGACCTTTAAACAGCGTTGTCCAGTTCTTCATTGTTGTCTTTGACACACTTTTGTCACCATACATTGCCTTCACTCTGGTCAACATCCTTCAGTTGTTAGAAATCGAATCACCGCTCGATAATCAATTGTAGACGGATTCCATATCAAAACCGGCACGTTTTCAACGGTCTGCTGAGAAACTATAAGTCGCAGGATAAATTGCATTTTGCAAACTTGACGGTTGGTATGTGCTGTTTACACTAGAAGTGACGTTTTCACGCGCATAGTACGCGTGTTCACTTGTTGCAGTTTGGTCCGGTTTCATTTTAACACGCCTGGTACTATTCACTGTATGATGTATCATGAGTCTATTACCAGGGTACACAAATTGATAGACGAAAATAAATATTGTTACCTGTCAGGCATGTAAGAGAGGACTAAGTTGGTTTGGGAATGGGCCGACTTCATCATCCCGAAGAAACAATAAGCTACAAGTTTCCAAAAAAACATTTACATCTTATACTAGATAGAGATACTAGATCAAGGGATCATCATCATCAGGTAAGTCAGTCCGGGGAATGGTGTTGAAGTCTTCTGATCATGTCACGCCACTGTCCTATGTCAGTCTGGAGACTGGTAACGTTTTCTTATCATATCACACCACTGTCTGTTAGTCAGTCCTGAAACTGGTGTTGATTTCTTCTGACCATGTAATGCCACTGTCCTCTGTTAATCAGTCTAAAAACTGGTATTGATGTCTTCTAATCATGTCATGCCACTGTCCTCTGTTAATCAGTCCTTCTTCTTCTTCTTCTTCGTCTTCTTCTTCGTACGCTGGTTACATCGATATACGTTGCACTGTGTTACTTTGTTAAGCCTGTGGCCCAGTACATCCGATTTCAACAGGCGTTTCTGTAGGGATGCCCTCTTTAGCCTTTGGCTGTCCCCAGCATATCTGCAAGGCAGCAGTTGTTTTTGGTCAGAGTTGTCTCTCTTAGGAAAGTTGTCTTGCAGGACTATCGAGTCTTCCCCACTCGTGTCTATAGAGTGTGGCAATGATATGATATGATATAATGGACTGTATGTACTCGTTTTTCAAGTATCTCGGAAGAGAGGCAGTCCAGTGTGTCTGTGTCCCAGGATCGTCACGTCCTGCCAGAAACGTAGCAAATGCATGTGAGTGAGGCATCTCCTTGCTCCTTTTATTTTCTCGGCTCATCTGCCTAGCATTCCCCGCCACCTGGGAGGTTGTTACAATAGGGCAGAGGTGCAATGTCCGCTGGCCTGCATCTCTTCTGCGTCCTGCCACTTTATGAACATTATTCTACGCAGACGCCTGCTAACGAAGGACTGGATTCTTTGCTGTATGGTCTTGATCGTTATCCATGTCTCCGCTCTATACAGCAAAACTGACTTGACACTCTTCTTCTTCTTCTTTTCGCTTTTCGTCCTGCTTGTGTGTTTCAGCCTCAGTTTATAACCAAGTTTCCTGACCGAGACCCTAGTTTGTACTTGGTTCACGGAGAGCTTCATTGTCTCTGTTATTTCTGCTTTCTATCGTTTGCGTGGTCGGTCCTAAGCTTTGTATCCATTGTATATGTATAACATTGCTTTCTGAGGGATACTATCTGGTGTTTATCCCCTCACGTGGTCGAACCATTCGGTTTGCTGTCCCTTGATGAGGTCTAGCACTGATGTTGTACCTACTAGTCTTCTAATGTCATCGTTTCTGATTCTATCCATCCTTATAACTCTAAAGATTCCGTGCAGACATTTCATCTCTACTGGTTGATGTTTCTTTGTGTTCGTTTATATCACATTCTAGCACTGATAACACAATGTGGGTAACAATATTGTGTTGCAATGCGTTATATTTGTACCCATTGTCCCATCAGGGACATTTTCCCAATGGACACTGCCGTAAATTATTCTAACTTTGGTGTGAATCTTGTTTTCTATGGAGACCCATGCTGTGTAGTATCAGGAATGCCCCTTTCGCATGTGATGCGTCAATTGTGGCACTAAAATAAATAACTGTATCCTCTTTTAGAGAGTATTCTCCTTTCAGCATAATTGGTTCTTTGTTGATTGTGTTGAGTTTGTGGAGCTTGTCTTTTTCTTCGTGTTGATATTCAGTTCAAATTTGGCTGATTGTTCTTTCACACTATTAAGTTTCTCTTGCCATTTGGCTATAACTATGTGGCAAATGATCACGTACAAATGCAATCAGATATGCTTTAATCCAAGGCCAGTCAGTTATATAATATTTATGTACGTTCTTCTAAGACTGTATATTAAAAACTGAGACAATTTGGCAGCTAGCCAGGTGTGCGTTGGGCTTCCATGTGTGCTATACAGCGCCAGGTATTCAAGCGCGCCAGGTGTCAGGGAACATTCGACTTCCTAGGTTTCAACGTATATTGAACGCACAAACATATCGACAAAAATGTCTTCGTCATTGATACTTACTTTACTTACTTTACATACTTTACTTACTTTACTTACTTTACTTACTTTACTTACTTACTTTCCGTGCCCAAGCACCACATTATATAACTTGCATCCAGTATCCAGTGACATGGATTGCCTTGTCATTTGCCTCTAGCATGCACCTATTGCATATTTCTTGGAGGTTGGGGCAGGTCATCAGGTGGTCTGGGTCCTGTATTTTGCCACAATCACATGTGGCATCATCTGTGTTTCCCCATCGTTTCATATTCCTCTTGCACCGTGATATACCAGTTCGGAGTCTGTTCAGTGACTTCCATGTTGTGTATGGTAGATGATGTCCAGGAGCAGGTTCCTCCAGAAGTTCCATCCCTGGGGCCTGCACTAATTCGTGCCACCTCTCGATACGGCGACTTTCAGGGTTTGTCTGTATGGGATGTGTAGTTTTTAGAAAGCTATGTCTGGATTTGAGTCTTGTGTTCTGTACCTGATGTCCATGCATTGGGTGCCTTGGATCGTGCAAATGTTTTTCTCGTTCGATTTCTGCTGCGACGCTTCTTCGGATCTCGGGGGGAGGGGGAGGGTGCTATGCCAATTATGGGGCATATTTTATCAATGGGGGTGGGTTTTAGGCACCCTGATACTATCCGACCCGCCTCATCTATTGCCTTATCAAATAGTTTCGTATGAGCAGAGTTTGTCCAGACTGGTACAGCGTATTCAGCTACGGAGAACACAAGGCAAGTGCAGATCTCCGAAGGACTGATGGCTGTGCCCTCCATATTGTGCCGGTCAGTTTTCTGATGATATTATTTATTGCGTGTATCTAACGCTTTGTGTATTGGCAGTGCGTTATGTAACACAGTGTGCGGTCTAATTTCACGTCTAGATATTTGGAAGCCGTACAGTGTTCAAGCTCCTGCCCTTGTCACCCAATCTGAAGTTTTCGTTTTTGCCTCTGTTTCTGAGTTGCTAGGCAAATACCTGAGTTTTAATGGGATTTGGTTTAAGTTGATTCTTGTCTTCATTCATCAGATATAGAATCAAAAACAGAAACGACATCGTACAAGGGAACTAATCACAAGAAGGTATTGAACACAGCTGGAAGGGAATCATGTATCATAGCTCAACAACAACACGCTCTAAAGTGTCAGCCATGTGCACACCAATACGAAGTCTTTAAGTGCACACCAATACGAAGCCTTTGAGTGCACACCAATACGAAGCCTTTGAGTGCACACCAATACGAAGCCTTTGAGTGCACACCAATACGAAGTCTTTGAGTGCACAGCGCTCAAGGATGTTGGAAAAATTATTCTTCCTACGAGAACAGAAAAATAGAACACGGTGTATGTTACTACATAGCAAGTCAGTGGATACCCTCTCATTGTGGAATTACGGGAAGCGAGACAGCCGATGCACTATCCACAGCACCTGGACATATGGAACAATGCACGCATATAGTGCCAAATAAAGAGGCTAAAACTATCATTAGCCGCCAGTATAACATAAAATGTGAGAAAGAAATGGGAAACTGTAACAGTCCAGACCAAATCCTCCGGCAACAAAATCACCAGCAAACTGCAATATTCCGTATGAGAACGGGCCATAGCAGACTACTGGGCCACCTATATCTGCTCAAAATCTTCCGAACATATGAATGTTCATGGGGGACAGGAGCACAACACGTACCCCAAGAGTGCCCGGCCCACGAAGAACTAACATTCCAGAACTGGCCAGAAGGAGTAGAACTTGGGCAAAACTATGTGGTCACCGCTCAGACCTGGAGATGATGCTGTATCTTAATCCTGGTAATATGTCTTAAGATTTAGCATAATTAGAAAACTCGAACGCAAGAGAAGAAGCAGAAGAAGAAGATGAATAGCAAGTAATGCGCAATGGTGGATATTATTGCTTGGTATTGGGCGGTAGAGCGAGAGCCCCCAGTGCTGCTGGTTTCCAAAGCAACAACAATAACAACAAAACGTATCACTTATCAATATGCACATATACACTCCTAATGTGAATCCAGAGGTCTGTTTTTAAGAATAGTCCTTCTATGTATGTTGCAAAGGCAACTAAAGAATGTTGCATATGTGTCTAGCAACCTGATCATGTAAAACACAAAGCACATACATTACTTTAATAAATAATTCTGCCGAAAGCAGTAGGTGTTGCCTTATGCTCCTATTGGAACGACATGGGAAAGTTGGACTGAGGATCTTGACACAGTCAAGGTCAAAGTGTGGACGGTTGGAGCATACCAGAATAAAGGAATGCGATTGCAAAACGGATACCCTCATCGCGAAAATACGAGTCATTTCTGTAGTCTAGTAATAAGATAAGATTCATGCGTGTAGTCATTTCTGTAGTCTAGTAACAAGATAAGATTCATGCGTGTAGTCATTTCTGTAGTCTAGTAACAAGATAAGATTCATGCGTGTAGTCATTTCTGTAGTCTAGTAACAAGATAAGATTCATGTGTGTAGTCATTTCTGTAGTCTAGTAACAAGATAAGATTAATGCGTGTAGTCATTTCTGTAGTCTAGTAACAAGATAAGATTCATGCACGTAGTCATTTCTGTAGTCTAGTAACAAGATAAGATTCATGCGTGTAGTCATTTCTGTAGTCTAGTAACAACACAAGATTCATGCGTGTAGTCATTTCTGTAGTCTAGTAACAAGATAAGATTCATGCGTGTAGTCATTTCTGTAGTCTAGTAACAAGATAAGATTCATGCGTGTAGTCATTGCTGTAGTCTAGTAACAACACAAGATTCATGCGTGTAGTCATTTCTGTAGTCTAGTAACAAGATACGATTCATGCGTGTAGTCATTTCTGTAGTCTAGTAACAAGATAAGATTCATGCGTGTAGTCATTTCTGTAGTCTAGTAACAACACAAGATTCATGTGTGTAGTCATTTCTGTAGTCTAGTAACAAGATAAGATTCACGTGTGTAGTCATTTCTGTAGTCTAGTAACAAGATAAGATTCATGTGTGTACACATTTCTGTAGTCTAGTAACAAGATAAGATTCATGTGTGTAGTCATTTCTGTAGTCTAGTAACAAGATAAGATTCATGCGTGTACACATTTCTGTAGTCTAGTAACAAGATAAGATTCATGTGTGTATACATTTCTGTATTCTAGTAACAAGATAAGATTCATGTGTGAAATCATTTCTGTAGTCTAGTAACAAGATAAGATTCATGTGTGTACACATTTATGTAGTCTAGTAACAAGATAAGATTCATGTGTGTAGTCATTTCTGTAGTCTAGTAACAAGATAAGATTCATGCGTGTACACATTTCTGTAGTCTAGTAACAAGATAAGATTCATGTGTGTACACATTTCTGTAGTCTAGTAACAAGATAAGATTCATGTGTGTACACATTTCTGTAGTCTAGTAACAAGATAAGATTCAAGCGTGTAGTCATTTCTGTAGTCTAGTAACACAAGATAAGATTCATGCGTGTACACATTTCTGTAGTCTAGTAACACAAGATAAGATTCATGTGTGTACACATTTCTGTAGTCTAGTAACAAGATAAGATTCATGTGTGTACACATTTCTGTAGTCTAGTAACACAAGATAAGATTCATGTGTGTAGTCATTTCTGTAGTCTAGTAACACAAGATAAGATTCATGTGTGTAGTCATTTCTGTAGTCTAGTAACACAAGATAAGATTCATGTGTGTAGTCATTTCTGTAGTCTAGTAACACAAGATAAGATTCATGCGTGTACACATTTCTGTAGTCTAGTAACAAGATACGATTCATGCGTGTACACATTTCTGTAGTCTAGTAACAAGATAAGATTCATGCGTGTACACATTTCTGTAGTCTAGTAACAAGATAAGATTCATGCGTGTACACATTTCTGTAATCTAGTAACAAGATAAGATTCATGCGTGTACACATTTCTGTAGTCTAGTAACAAGAAAAGATTCATGCGTGTAGTCATTTCTGTAGTCTAGTAACAAGATAAGGTTCATGCGTGTAGTCATTTCTGTAGTCTAGTAACAAGATAAGATTCATGCGTGTAGTCATTTCTGTAGTCTAGTAACAAGATAAGATTCATGCGTGTACACATTTCTGTAGTCTAGTAACAAGATAAGATTCATGCGTGTACACATTTCTGTAGTCTAGTAACAAGATAAAATTCATGTGTGTAGTCATTTCTGTAGTCTAGTAACAAGATAAGATTCATGCGTGTACACATTTCTGTAGTCTAGTAACAAGATAAGATTCATGCGTGTACACATTTCTGTAGTCTAGTAACAAGATAAGATTCATGCGTGTACACATTTCTGTAGTCTAGTAACAAGATAAAATTCATGTGTGTAGTCATTTCTGTAGTCTAGTAACAAGATAAGATTCATGCGTGTACACATTTCTGTAGTCTAGTAACACAAGATAAGATTCATGCGTGTACACATTTCTGTAGTCTAGTAACAAGATAAGATTCATGCGTGTACACATTTCTGTAGTGTAGTAACAAGATAAGATTCATGTGTGTACACATTTCTGTAGTCTAGTAACAAGATAAGATTCATGTGTGTACACATTTTTGTAGTCTAGTAACAAGATAAGATTCATGCGTGTACACATTTCTGTAGTCTAGTAACAAGATAAGATTCATGTGTGTACACATTTCTGTAGTCTAATAACAAGATAAGATTCATGTGTGTACACATTTCTGTAGTCTAGTAACACAAGATAAGATTCATGTGTGTACACATTTCTGTACTCTAGTAACAAGATAAGATTCATGCGTGTACACATTTCTGTAGTCTAGTAACAAGATAAGATTCATGTGTGTACACATTTCTGTAGTCTAGTAACACAAGATAAGATTCATGTGTGTACACATTTCTGTAGTCTAGTATCAAGAAAAGATTCATGTGTGTACACATTTCTGTAGTCTAGTAACACAAGATAAGATTCATGTGTGTACACATTTCTGTAGTCTAGTAACACAAGATAAGATTAATGTGTGTACACATTTCTGTAGTCTAGTAACAAGATAAGATTCATGCGTGTACACATTTCTGTAGTCTAGTAACAAGATAAGATTCATGTGTGTACACATTTCTGTAGTCTAGTAACACAAGATAAGATTCATGTGTGTACACATTTCTGTAGTCTAGTAACAAGATAAGATTCATGTGTGTACACATTTCTGTAGTCTAGTAACACAAGATAAGATTCATGTGTGTACACATTTCTGTAGTCTAGTAACAAGATAAGATTCATGCGTGTACACATTTCTGTAGTCTAGTAACACAAGATAAGATTAATGTGTGTACACATTTCTGTAGTCTAGTAACACAAGATAAGATTCATCGTGTACACATTTCTGTAGTCTAGTAACACAAGATAAGATTCATGCGTGTATACATTTCTGTAGTCTAGTAACACAAGATAAGATTCATGCGTGTACACATTTCTGTAGTCTAGTAACACAAGATAAGATTCATGCGTGTACACATTTCTGTAGTCTAGTAACAAGATAAGATTCATGTGTGTACACATTTCTGTAGTCTAGTAACAAGATAAGATTCATGTGTGTACATATTTCTGTAGTCTAGTAACACAAGATAAGATTCATGTGTGTACACATTTCTGTAGTCTAGTAACAAGATAAGATTCATGTGTGTACACATTTCTGTAGTCTAGTAACACAAGATAAGATTCATGTGTGTACACATTTCTGTAGTCTAGTAACAAGATAAGATTCATGTGTGTACACATTTCTGTAGTCTAGTAACAAGATAAGATTCATGTGTGTACACATTTATGTAGTCTAGTAACAAGATAAGATTCATGTGTGTACACATTTCTGTAGTCTAGTAACAAGATAAGATTCATGTGTGTACACATTTCTGTAGTCTAGTAACAAGATAAGATTCATGCGTGTACACATTTCTGTAGTCTAGTAACAAGATAAGATTCATGTGTGTACACATTTCTGTAGTCTAGTAACAAGATAAGATTCATGCGTGTACACATTTCTGTAGTCTAGTAACAAGATAAGACTCATGCGTGTAGTCTTTTCTGCAGTCTAGTAACAAGATAAGATTCATGTGTGTACACATTTCTGTAGTCTAGTAACAAGATAAGATTCATGCGTGTACACATTTCTGTAGTCTAGTAACACAAGATAAGAATCATGCGTGTACACATTTCTGTAGTCTAGTAACAAGATAAGATTCATGAGTGTACACATTTCTGTAGTCTAGTAACAAGATAAGATTCATGCGTGTAGTCATTTCTGTAGTCTAGTAACAAGATAAGATTCATGCGTGTACACATTTCTGTAGTCTAGTAACAAGATAAGATTCATGCGTGTACACATTTCTGTAGTCTAGTAACACAAGATAAGATTCATGCGTGTACACATTTCTGTAGTCTAGTAACAAGATAAGATTCATGCGTGTACACATTTCTGTAGTCTAGTAACACAAGATAAGATTTCTGCGTGTACACATTTCTGTAGTCTAGTAACAAGATAAGATTCATGCGTGTACACATTTCTGTAGTCTAGTAACACAAGATAAGATTCATGCGTGTACACATTTCTGTAGTCTAGTAACACAAGATAAGATTCATGCGTGTACACATTTCTGTAGTCTAGTAACAAGATAAGATTCATGCGTGTACACATTTCTGTAGTCTAGTAACACAAGATAAGATTCATGCGTGTACACATTTCTGTAGTCTAGTAACAAGATAAGATTCATGCGTGTAGTCATTTCTGTAGTCTAGTAACACAGATAAGATTCATGCGTGTACACATTTCTGTAGTCTAGTAACAAGATAAGATTCATGCGTGTACACATTTCTGTAGTCTAGTAATACAAGATAAGATTCATGCGTGTACACATTTCTGTAGTCTAGTAACACAAGATAAGATTCATGTGTGTACACATTTCTGTAGTCTAGTAACAAGATCAGATTCATGCGTGTACACATTTCTGTAGTCTAGTAACAAGATAAGATTCAAGCGTGTAGTCATTTCTGTAGTCTAGTAACAAGATAAGATTCATGCGTGTACACATTTCTGTAGTCTAGTAACAAGATAAGATTCATGTGTGTACACATTTCTGTAGTCTAGTAACAAGATAAGATTCATGCGTGTACACATTTCTGTAGTCTAGTAACAAGATAAGATTCATGCGTGTAGTCATTTCTGTAGTCTAGTAACACAAGATAAGATTCATGCGTGTAGTCATTTCTGTAGTCTAGTAACAAGATAAGATTCACGCGTGTAGTCATTTCTGTAGTCTAGTAACAAGATAAGATTCATGCGTGTACATATTTCTGTAGTCTAGTAACAAGATAAGATTCATGCGTGTAGTCATTTCTGTAGTCTAGTAACACAAGATAAGATTCATGCGTGTAGTCATTTCTGTAGTCTAGTAACAAGATAAGATTCATGCGTGTACACATTTCTGTAGTCTAGTAACACAAGATAAGATTCATGTGTGTACACATTTCTGTAGTCTAGTAACAAGATAAGATTCATGCGTGTAGTCATTTCTGTAGTCTAGTAACACAAGATAAGATTCATGCGTGTACACATTTCTGTAGTCTAGTAACACAAGATAGGATTCATGCGTGTACACATTTCTGTAGTCTAGTAACACAAGATAAGATTCATGCGTGTACACATTTCTGTAGTCTAGTAACAAGATAAGATGCATGCGTGTACACATTTCTGTAGTCTAGTAACACAAGATAAGATTCATGCGTGTAGTCATTTCTGTAGTCTAGTAACACAAGATAAGATTCATGCGTGTAGTCATTTCTGTAGTCTAGTAACACAAGATAAGATTCATGCGTGTACACATTTCTGTAGTCTAGTAACAAGATAAGATTCATGCGTGTACACATTTCTGTAGTCTAGTAACACAAGATAAGATTCATGCGTGTACACATTTCTGTAGTCTAGTAACAAGATAAGATTCATGCGTGTACACATTTCTGTAGTCTAGTAACAAGATAAGATTCATGCGTGTACACATTTCTGTAGTCTAGTAACACAAGATAAGATTCATGCGTGTACACATTTCTGTAGTCTAGTAACACAAGATAAGATTCATGAGTGTAGTCATTTCTGTAGTCTAGTAAGACAAGATAAGATTCAAGCGTGTACACATTTCTGTAGTCTAGTAACACAGATAAGATTCATGAGTGTAGTCATTTCTGTAGTCTAGTAACACAAGATAAGATTCAAGCGTGTACACATTTCTGTAGTCTAGTAACACAAGATAAGATTCATGAGTGTAGTCATTTCTGTAGTCTAGTAACACAAGATAAGATTCATGCGTGTACACATTTCTGTAGTCTAGTAACACAAGATAAGATTCATGCGTGTACACATTTCTGTAGTCTAGTAACACAAAATAAGATTCAAGCGTGTACACATTTCTGTAGTCTAGTAACACAAGATAAGATTCAAGCGCGTACACATTTCTGTAGTCTAGTAACACAAGATAAGATTCAAGCGTGTACACATTTCTGTAGTCTAGTAACACAGATAAGATTCATGCGTGTACACATTTATGTAGTCTAGTAACACAGATAAGATTCATGAGTGTACACATTTCTGTAGTCTAGTAACAAGATAAGATTCATGCGTGTAGTCATTTCTGTAGTCTAGTAACACAAGATAAGATTCATGCGTGTAGTCATTTCTGTAGTCTAGTAACACAAGATAATATTCATGCGTGTAGTCATTTCTGTAGTCTAGTAACACAAGATACGATTCATGCGTGTAGCCATTTCTGTAGTCTAGTAACGGAAGATAAGATTCATGCGTGTAGTCATTTCTGTAGTCTAGTAACACAGATAAGATTCATGCGTGTAGTAATTTCTGTAGTCTAGTAACAAGATAAGATTCACGCGTGTAGTCATTTCTGTAGTCTAGTAACAAGATAAGATTCATGCGTGTACACATTTCTGTAGTCTAGTAACAAGATAAGATTCATGCGTGTAGTCATTTCTGTAGTCTAGTAACACAAGATAGGATTCATGCGTGTATACATTTCTGTAGTCTAGTTACACAAGATAGGATTCATGCGTGTACACATTTATGTAGTCTAGTAACACAAGATAAGATTCATGCGTGTACACATTTCTGTAGTCTAGTAACAAGATAAGATGCATGCGTGTACACATTTCTGTAGTCTAGTAACACAAGATAAGATTCATGCGTGTAGTAATTTCTGTAGTCTAGTAACACAAGATAAGATTCATGCGTGTACACATTTATGTAGTCTAGTAACAAGATAAGATTCATGCGTGTACACATTTCTGTAGTCTAGTAACACAAGATAAGATTCATGCGTGTACACATTTCTGTAGTCTAGTAACAAGATAAGATTCATGCGTGTACACATTTCTGTAGTCTAGTAACAAGATAAGATTCATGCGTGTACACATTTCTGTAGTCTAGTAACACAAGATAAGATTCATGCGTGTACACATTTCTGTAGTCTAGTAACACAAGATAAGATTCATGAGTGTAGTCATTTCTGTAGTCTAGTAAGACAAGATAAGACTCAAGCGTGTACACATTTCTGTAGTCTAGTAACACAAGATAAGATTCATGAGTGTAGTCATTTCTGTAGTCTAGTAACACAAGATAAGATTCAAGCGTGTACACATTTCTGTAGTCTAGTAACACAAGATAAGATTCATGAGTGTAGTCATTTCTGTAGTCTAGTAACACAAGATAAGATTCATGCGTGTACACATTTCTGTAGTCTAGTAACACAAGATAAGATTCATGCGTGTACACATTTCTGTAGTCTAGTAACACAAAATAAGATTCAAGCGTGTACACATTTCTGTAGTCTAGTAACACAAGATAAGATTCAAGCGTGTACACATTTCTGTAGTCTAGTAACACAAGATAAGATTCAAGCGTGTACACATTTCTGTAGTCTAGTAACACAGATAAGATTCATGCGTGTACACATTTATGTAGTCTAGTAACACAGATAAGATTCATGAGTGTACACATTTCTGTAGTCTAGTAACAAGATAAGATTCATGCGTGTAGTCATTTCTGTAGTCTAGTAACACAAGATAAGATTCATGCGTGTAGTCATTTCTGTAGTCTAGTAACACAAAATAAGATTCATGTGTGTAGTCATTTCTGTAGTCTAGTAACACAATATAAGATTCATGCGTGTAGCCATTTCTGTTGTCTAGTAACAAGATAAGATTCATGCGTGTACACATTTCTGTAGTCTAGTAACAAGATAAGATTCATGCGTGTAGTCATTTCTGTAGTCTAGTAACACAAGATAAGATTCATGCGTGTAGTCATTTCTGTAGTCTAGTAACAAGATAAGATTCATGCGTGTACACATTTCTGTAGTCTAGTAACACAAGATAAGATTCATGTGTGTACCCATTTCTGTAGTCTAGTAACAAGATAAGATTCATGCGTGTAGTCATTTCTGTAGTCTAGTAACACAAGATAAGATTCATGCGTGTACACATTTCTGTAGTCTAGTAACACAAGATAGGATTCATGCGTGTACACATTTCTGTAGTCTAGTAACACAAGATAAGATTCATGCGTGTACACATTTCTGTAGTCTAGTAACAAGATAAGATGCATGCGTGTATACATTTCTGTAGTCTAGTAACACAAGATAAGATTCATGCGTGTAGTCATTTCTGTAGTCTAGTAACACAAGATAAGATTCATGCGTGTAGTCATTTCTGTAGTCTAGTAACACAAGATAAGATTCATGCGTGTACACATTTCTGTAGTCTAGTAACAAGATAAGATTCATGCGTGTACACATTTCTGTAGTCTAGTAACACAAGATAAGATTCATGCGTGTACACATTTCTGTAGTCTAGTAACAAGATAAGATTCATGCGTGTACACATTTCTGTAGTCTAGTAACAAGATAAGATTCATGCGTGTACACATTTCTGTAGTCTAGTAATACAAGATAAGATTAATGCGTGTACACATTTCTGTAGTCTAGTAACACAAGATAAGATTCATGAGTGTAGTCATTTCTGTAGTCTAGTAAGACAAGATAAGATTCAAGCGTGTACACATTTCTGTAGTCTAGTAACACAAGATAAGATTCATGAGTGTAGTCATTTCTGTAGTCTAGTAACACAAGATAAGATTCAAGCGTGTACACATTTCTGTAGTCTAGTAACACAAGATAAGATTCATGAGTGTAGTCATTTCTGTAGTCTAGTAACACAAGATAAGATTCATGCGTGTACACATTTCTGTAGTCTAGTAACACAAGATAAGATTCATGCGTGTACACATTTCTGTAGTCTAGTAACACAAAATAAGATTCAAGCGTGTACACATTTCTGTAGTCTAGTAACACAAGATAAGATTCAAGCGTGTACACATTTCTGTAGTCTAGTAACACAAGATAAGATTCAAGCGTGTACACATTTCTGTAGTCTAGTAACACAGATAAGATTCATGCGTGTACACATTTATGTAGTCTAGTAACACAAATAAGATTCATGAGTGTACACATTTCTGTAGTCTAGTAACAAGATAAGATTCATGCGTGTAGTCATTTCTGTAGTCTAGTAACACAAGATAAGATTCATGCGTGTACACATTTCTGTAGTCTAGTAACACAAGATAAGATTCAAGCGTGTACACATTTCTGTAGTCTAGTAACACAGATAAGATTCATGCGTGTACACATTTCTGTAGTCTAGTAACAAGATAAGATTCATGCGTGTACACATTTCTGTAGTCTAGTAACACAAGATAAGATTCATGCGTGTACACATTTCTGTAGTCTAGTAACACAAGATAAGATTCATGAGTGTAGTCATTTCTGTAGTCTAGTAAGACAAGATAAGACTCAAGCGTGTACACATTTCTGTAGTCTAGTAACACAAGATAAGATTCATGAGTGTAGTCATTTCTGTAGTCTAGTAACACAAGATAAGATTCAAGCGTGTACACATTTCTGTAGTCTAGTAACACAAGATAAGATTCATGAGTGTAGTCATTTCTGTAGTCTAGTAACACAAGATAAGATTCATGCGTGTACACATTTCTGTAGTCTAGTAACACAAGATAAGATTCATGCGTGTACACATTTCTGTAGTCTAGTAACACAAAATAAGATTCAAGCGTGTACACATTTCTGTAGTCTAGTAACACAAGATAAGATTCAAGCGTGTACACATTTCTGTAGTCTAGTAACACAAGATAAGATTCAAGCGTGTACACATTTCTGTAGTCTAGTAACACAGATAAGATTCATGCGTGTACACATTTATGTAGTCTAGTAACACAGATAAGATTCATGAGTGTACACATTTCTGTAGTCTAGTAACAAGATAAGATTCATGCGTGTAGTCATTTCTGTAGTCTAGTAACACAAGATAAGATTCATGCGTGTAGTCATTTCTGTAGTCTAGTAACACAAAATAAGATTCATGTGTGTAGTCATTTCTGTAGTCTAGTAACACAATATAAGATTCATGCGTGTAGCCATTTCTGTTGTCTAGTAACAAGATAAGATTCATGCGTGTACACATTTCTGTAGTCTAGTAACAAGATAAGATTCATGCGTGTAGTCATTTCTGTAGTCTAGTAACACAAGATAAGATTCATGCGTGTAGTCATTTCTGTAGTCTAGTAACAAGATAAGATTCATGCGTGTACACATTTCTGTAGTCTAGTAACACAAGATAAGATTCATGTGTGTACCCATTTCTGTAGTCTAGTAACAAGATAAGATTCATGCGTGTAGTCATTTCTGTAGTCTAGTAACACAAGATAAGATTCATGCGTGTACACATTTCTGTAGTCTAGTAACACAAGATAGGATTCATGCGTGTACACATTTCTGTAGTCTAGTAACACAAGATAAGATTCATGCGTGTACACATTTCTGTAGTCTAGTAACAAGATAAGATGCATGCGTGTATACATTTCTGTAGTCTAGTAACACAAGATAAGATTCATGCGTGTAGTCATTTCTGTAGTCTAGTAACACAAGATAAGATTCATGCGTGTAGTCATTTCTGTAGTCTAGTAACACAAGATAAGATTCATGCGTGTACACATTTCTGTAGTCTAGTAACAAGATAAGATTCATGCGTGTACACATTTCTGTAGTCTAGTAACACAAGATAAGATTCATGCGTGTACACATTTCTGTAGTCTAGTAACAAGATAAGATTCATGCGTGTACACATTTCTGTAGTCTAGTAACAAGATAAGATTCATGCGTGTACACATTTCTGTAGTCTAGTAATACAAGATAAGATTAATGCGTGTACACATTTCTGTAGTCTAGTAACACAAGATAAGATTCATGAGTGTAGTCATTTCTGTAGTCTAGTAAGACAAGATAAGATTCAAGCGTGTACACATTTCTGTAGTCTAGTAACACAAGATAAGATTCATGAGTGTAGTCATTTCTGTAGTCTAGTAACACAAGATAAGATTCAAGCGTGTACACATTTCTGTAGTCTAGTAACACAAGATAAGATTCATGAGTGTAGTCATTTCTGTAGTCTAGTAACACAAGATAAGATTCATGCGTGTACACATTTCTGTAGTCTAGTAACACAAGATAAGATTCATGCGTGTACACATTTCTGTAGTCTAGTAACACAAAATAAGATTCAAGCGTGTACACATTTCTGTAGTCTAGTAACACAAGATAAGATTCAAGCGTGTACACATTTCTGTAGTCTAGTAACACAAGATAAGATTCAAGCGTGTACACATTTCTGTAGTCTAGTAACACAGATAAGATTCATGCGTGTACACATTTATGTAGTCTAGTAACACAAATAAGATTCATGAGTGTACACATTTCTGTAGTCTAGTAACAAGATAAGATTCATGCGTGTAGTCATTTCTGTAGTCTAGTAACACAAGATAAGATTCATGCGTGTACACATTTCTGTAGTCTAGTAACACAAGATAAGATTCAAGCGTGTACACATTTCTGTAGTCTAGTAACACAGATAAGATTCATGCGTGTACACATTTATGTAGTCTAGTAACACAAATAAGATTCATGAGTGTACACATTTCTGTAGTCTAGTAACAAGATAAGATTCATGCGTGTAGTCATTTCTGTAGTCTAGTAACACAAGATAAGATTCATGCGTGTAGTCATTTCTGTAGTCTAGTAAAACAAAATAAGATTCATGTGTGTAGTCATTTCTGTAGTCTAGTAACACAATATAAGATTCATGCGTGTAGCCATTTCTGTTGTCTAGTAACGGAAGATAAGATTCATGCGTGTAGTCATTTCTGTAGTCTAGTAACACAAGATAATATTCATGCGTGTAGTCATTTCTGTAGTCTAGTAACACAAGATACGATTCATGCGTGTAGTCATTTCTGTAGTCTAGTAACGGAAGATAAGATTCATGCGTGTAGTCATTTCTGTAGTCTAGTAACACAGATAAGATTCATGCGTGTAGTCATTTCTGTAGTCTAGTAACAAGATAAGATTCACGCGTGTAGTCATTTCTGTAGTCTAGTAACAAGATAAGATTCATGCGTGTACACATTTCTGTAGTCTAGTAACAAGATAAGATTCATGCGTGTAGTCATTTCTGTAGTCTAGTAACACAAGATAAGATTCATGCGTGTAGTCATTTCTGTAGTCTAGTAACAAGATAAGATTCATGCGTGTACACATTTCTGTAGTCTAGTAACACAAGATAAGATTCATCTGTGTACACATTTCTGTAGTCTAGTAACAAGATAAGATTCATGCGTGTAGTCATTTCTGTAGTCTAGTAACACAAGATAAGATTCATGCGTGTACACATTTCTGTAGTCTAGTAACACAAGATAGGATTCATGCGTGTACACATTTCTGTAGTCTAGTAACACAAGATAAAATTCATGCGTGTACACATTTCTGTAGTCTAGTAACAAGATAAGATGCATTCGTGTACACATTTCTGTAGTCTAGAAACACAAGATAAGATTCATGCGTGTAGTCATTTCTGTAGTCTAGTAACACAAGATAAGATTCATGCGTGTAGTCATTTCTGTAGTCTAGTAACACAAGATAAGATTCATGCGTGTACACATTTCTGTAGTCTAGTAATAAGATAAGATTCATGCGTGTACACATTTCTGTAGTCTAGTAACACAAGATAAGATTCATGCGTGTACACATTTCTGTAGTCTAGTAACAAGATAAGATTCATGCGTGTACACATTTCTGTAGTCTAGTAACAAGATAAGATTCATGCGTGTACACATTTCTGTAGTCTAGTAACACAAGATAAGATTCATGCGTGTACACATTTCTGTAGTCTAGTAACACAAGATAAGATTCATGAGTGTAGTCATTTCTGTAGTCTAGTAAGACAAGATAAGATTCAAGCGTGTACACATTTCTGTAGTCTAGTAACACAAGATAAGATTCATGAGTGTAGTCATTTCTGTAGTCTAGTAACACAAGATAAGATTCAAGCGTGTACACATTTCTGTAGTCTAGTAACACAAGATAAGATTCATGAGTGTAGTCATTTCTGTAGTCTAGTAACACAAGATAAGATTCATGCGTGTACACATTTCTGTAGTCTAGTAACACAAGATAAGATTCATGCGTGTACACATTTCTGTAGTCTAGTAACACAAATAAAGATTCAAGCGTGTACACATTTCTGTAGTCTAGTAACACAAGATAAGATTCAAGCGTGTACACATTTCTGTAGTCTAGTAACACAAGATAAGATTCAAGCGTGTACACATTTCTGTAGTCTAGTAACACAGATAAGATTTATGCGTGTACACATTTATGTAGTCTAGTAACAAGATAAGATGCATGCGTGTAGTCATTTCTGTAGTCTAGTAACACAAGATAAGATTCATGCGTGTAGTCATTTCTGTAGTCTAGTAACAAGATAAGATTCATGCGTGTACACATTTCTGTAGTCTAGTAACAAGATAAGATGCATGCGTGTATACATTTCTGTAGTCTAGTAACACAAGATAAGATTCATGCATGTAGTCATTTCTGTAGTCTAGTAACACAAGATAAGATTCATGCGTGTAGTCATTTCTGTAGTCTAGTAACACAAGATAAGATTCATGCGTGTACACATTTCTGTAGTCTAGTAACAAGATAAGATTCATGCGTGTACACATTTCTGTAGTCTAGTAACACAAGATAAGATTCATGCGTGTACACATTTCTGTAGTCTAGTAACAAGATAAGATTCATGCGTGTACACATTTCTGTAGTCTAGTAACAAGATAAGATTCATGCGTGTACACATTTCTGTAGTCTAGTAATACAAGATAAGATTAATGCGTGTACACATTTCTGTAGTCTAGTAACACAAGATAAGATTCATGAGTGTAGTCATTTCTGTAGTCTAGTAAGACAAGATAAGATTCAAGCGTGTACACATTTCTGTAGTCTAGTAACACAAGATAAGATTCATGAGTGTAGTCATTTCTGTAGTCTAGTAACACAAGATAAGATTCAAGCGTGTACACATTTCTGTAGTCTAGTAACACAAGATAAGATTCATGAGTGTAGTCATTTCTGTAGTCTAGTAACACAAGATAAGATTCATGCGTGTACACATTTCTGTAGTCTAGTAACACAAGATAAGATTCATGCGTGTACACATTTCTGTAGTCTAGTAACACAAAATAAGATTCAAGCGTGTACACATTTCTGTAGTCTAGTAACACAAGATAAGATTCAAGCGTGTACACATTTCTGTAGTCTAGTAACACAAGATAAGATTCAAGCGTGTACACATTTCTGTAGTCTAGTAACACAGATAAGATTCATGCGTGTACACATTTATGTAGTCTAGTAACACAAATAAGATTCATGAGTGTACACATTTCTGTAGTCTAGTAACAAGATAAGATTCATGCGTGTAGTCATTTCTGTAGTCTAGTAACACAAGATAAGATTCATGCGTGTACACATTTCTGTAGTCTAGTAACACAAGATAAGATTCAAGCGTGTACACATTTCTGTAGTCTAGTAACACAGATAAGATTCATGCGTGTACACATTTATGTAGTCTAGTAACACAAATAAGATTCATGAGTGTACACATTTCTGTAGTCTAGTAACAAGATAAGATTCATGCGTGTAGTCATTTCTGTAGTCTAGTAACACAAGATAAGATTCATGCGTGTAGTCATTTCTGTAGTCTAGTAAAACAAAATAAGATTCATGTGTGTAGTCATTTCTGTAGTCTAGTAACACAATATAAGATTCATGCGTGTAGCCATTTCTGTTGTCTAGTAACGGAAGATAAGATTCATGCGTGTAGTCATTTCTGTAGTCTAGTAACACAAGATAATATTCATGCGTGTAGTCATTTCTGTAGTCTAGTAACACAAGATACGATTCATGCGTGTAGTCATTTCTGTAGTCTAGTAACGGAAGATAAGATTCATGCGTGTAGTCATTTCTGTAGTCTAGTAACACAGATAAGATTCATGCGTGTAGTCATTTCTGTAGTCTAGTAACAAGATAAGATTCACGCGTGTAGTCATTTCTGTAGTCTAGTAACAAGATAAGATTCATGCGTGTACACATTTCTGTAGTCTAGTAACAAGATAAGATTCATGCGTGTAGTCATTTCTGTAGTCTAGTAACACAAGATAAGATTCATGCGTGTAGTCATTTCTGTAGTCTAGTAACAAGATAAGATTCATGCGTGTACACATTTCTGTAGTCTAGTAACACAAGATAAGATTCATCTGTGTACACATTTCTGTAGTCTAGTAACAAGATAAGATTCATGCGTGTAGTCATTTCTGTAGTCTAGTAACACAAGATAAGATTCATGCGTGTACACATTTCTGTAGTCTAGTAACACAAGATAGGATTCATGCGTGTACACATTTCTGTAGTCTAGTAACACAAGATAAAATTCATGCGTGTACACATTTCTGTAGTCTAGTAACAAGATAAGATGCATTCGTGTACACATTTCTGTAGTCTAGAAACACAAGATAAGATTCATGCGTGTAGTCATTTCTGTAGTCTAGTAACACAAGATAAGATTCATGCGTGTAGTCATTTCTGTAGTCTAGTAACACAAGATAAGATTCATGCGTGTACACATTTCTGTAGTCTAGTAATAAGATAAGATTCATGCGTGTACACATTTCTGTAGTCTAGTAACACAAGATAAGATTCATGCATGTACACATTTCTGTAGTCTAGTAACAAGATAAGATTCATGCGTGTACACATTTCTGTAGTCTAGTAACAAGATAAGATTCATGCGTGTACACATTTCTGTAGTCTAGTAACACAAGATAAGATTCATGCGTGTACACATTTCTGTAGTCTAGTAACACAAGATAAGATTCATGAGTGTAGTCATTTCTGTAGTCTAGTAAGACAAGATAAGATTCAAGCGTGTACACATTTCTGTAGTCTAGTAACACAAGATAAGATTCATGAGTGTAGTCATTTCTGTAGTCTAGTAACACAAGATAAGATTCAAGCGTGTACACTATTCTGTAGTCTAGTAACACAAGATAAGATTCATGAGTGTAGTCATTTCTGTAGTCTAGTAACACAAGATAAGATTCATGCGTGTACACATTTCTGTAGTCTAGTAACACAAGATAAGATTCATGCGTGTACACATTTCTGTAGTCTAGTAACACAAATAAAGATTCAAGCGTGTACACATTTCTGTAGTCTAGTAACACAAGATAAGATTCAAGCGTGTACACATTTCTGTAGTCTAGTAACACAAGATAAGATTCAAGCGTGTACACATTTCTGTAGTCTAGTAACACAGATAAGATTTATGCGTGTACACATTTATGTAGTCTAGTAACAAGATAAGATGCATGCGTGTAGTCATTTCTGTAGTCTAGTAACACAAGATAAGATTCATGCGTGTAGTCATTTCTGTAGTCTAGTAACAAGATAAGATTCATGCGTGTACACATTTCTGTAGTCTAGTAACACAAGATAAGATTCATGTGTGTACACATTTCTGTAGTCTAGTAACAAGATAAGATTCATGCGTGTAGTCATTTCTGTAGTCTAGTAACACAAGATAAGATTCATGCGTGTACACATTTCTGTAGTCTAGTAACACAAGATAGGATTCATGCGTGTACACATTTCTGTAGTCTAGTAACACAAGATAAGATTCATGCGTGTACACATTTCTGTAGTCTAGTAACAAGATAAGATGCATGCGTGTACACATTTCTGTAGTCTAGTAACACAAGATAAGATTCATGCGTGTAGTCATTTCTGTAGTCTAGTAACACAAGATAAGATTCATGCGTGTAGTCATTTCTGTAGTCTAGTAACACAAGATAAGATTCATGCGTGTACACATTTCTGTAGTCTAGTAACAAGATAAGATTCATGCGTGTACACATTTCTGTAGTCTAGTAACACAAGATAAGATTCATGCGTGTACACATTTCTGTAGTCTAGTAACAAGATAAGATTCATGCGTGTACACATTTCTGTAGTCTAGTAACAAGATAAGATTCATGCGTGTACACATTTCTGTAGTCTAGTAACACAAGATAAGATTCATGCGTGTACACATTTATGTAGTCTAGTAACACAAGATAAGATTCATGAGTGTAGTCATTTCTGTAGTCTAGTAAGACAAGATAAGATTCAAGCGTGTACACATTTCTGTAGTCTAGTAACACAAGATAAGATTCATGAGTGTAGTCATTTCTGTAGTCTAGTAACACAAGATAAGATTCAAGCGTGTACACATTTCTGTAGTCTAGTAACACAAGATAAGATTCATGAGTGTAGTCATTTCTGTAGTCTAGTAACACAAGATAAGATTCATGCGTGTACACATTTCTGTAGTCTAGTAACACAAGATAAGATTCATGCGTGTACACATTTCTGTAGTCTAGTAACACAAAATAAGATTCAAGCGTGTACACATTTCTGTAGTCTAGTAACACAAGATAAGATTCAAGCGTGTACACATTTCTGTAGTCTAGTAACACAAGATAAGATTCAAGCGTGTACACATTTCTGTAGTCTAGTAACACAGATAAGATTCATGCGTGTACACATTTCTGTAGTCTAGTAACACAGATAAGATTCATGAGTGTACACATTTCTGTAGTCTAGTAACAAGATAAGATTCATGCGTGTAGTCATTTCTGTAGTCTAGTAACACAAGATAAGATTCATGCGTGTAGTCATTTCTGTAGTCTAGTAACACAAAATAAGATTCATGTGTGTAGTCATTTCTGTAGTCTAGTAACACAATATAAGATTCATGCGTGTAGCCATTTCTGTTGTCTAGTAACGGAAGATAAGATTCATGCGTGTAGTCATTTCTGTAGTCTAGTAACACAAGATAATATTCATGCGTGTAGTCATTTCTGTAGTCTAGTAACACAAGATACGATTCATGCGTGTAGTCATTTCTGTAGTCTAGTAACGGAAGATAAGATTCATGCGTGTAGTCATTTCTGTAGTCTAGTATTACAGATAAGATTCATGCGTGTAGTCATTTCTGTAGTCTAGTAACAAGATAAGATTCACGCGTGTAGTCATTTCTGTAGTCTAGTAACAAGATAAGATTCATGCGTGTACACATTTCTGTAGTCTAGTAACAAGATAAGATTCATGCGTGTAGTCATTTCTGTAGTCTAGTAACACAAGATAAGATTCATGCGTGTAGTCATTTCTGTAGTCTAGTAACAAGATAAGATTCATGCGTGTACACATTTCTGTAGTCTAGTAACACAAGATAAGATTCATGTGTGTACACATTTCTGTAGTCTAGTAACAAGATAAGATTCATGCGTGTAGTCATTTCTGTAGTCTAGTAACACAAGATAAGATTCATGCGTGTACACATTTCTGTATTCTAGTAACACAAGATAAGATTCATGCGTGTACACATTTCTGTAGTCTAGTAACAAGATAAGATTCATGCGTGTACACATTTCTGTAGTCTAGTAACACAAGATAAGATTCATGCGTGTACACATTTCTGTAGTCTAGTAACAAGATAAGATTCATGCGTGTACACATTTCTGTAGTCTAGTAACAAGATAAGATTCATGCGTGTACACATTTCTGTAGTCTAGTAAAACAAGATAAGATTCATGCGTGTACACATTTCTGTAGTCTAGTAATACAAGATAAGATTCATGAGTGTAGTCATTTCTGTAGTCTAGTAAGACAAGATAAGATTCAAGCGTGTACACATTTCTGTAGTCTAGTAACACAAGATAAGATTCATGAGTGTAGTCATTTCTGTAGTCTAGTAACACAAGATAAGATTCAAGCGTGTACACATTTCTGTAGTCTAGTAACACAAGATAAGATTCATGAGTGAAGTCATTTCTGTAGTCTAGTAACACAAGATAAGATTCATGCGTGTACACATTTCTGTAGTCTAGTAACACAAGATAAGATTCATGCGTGGACACATTTCTGTAGTCTAGTAACACAAAATAAGATTCAAGCGTGTACACATTTCTGTAGTCTAGTAACACAAGATAAGATTCAAGCGTGTACACATTTCTGTAGTCTAGTAACACAAGATAAGATTCAAGCGTGTACACATTTCTGTAGTCTAGTAACACAGATAAGATTCATGCGTGTACACATTTATGTAGTCTAGTAACACAGATACGATTCATGAGTGTACACATTTCTGTAGTCTAGTAACAAGATAAGATTCATGCGTGTAGTCATTTCTGTAGTCTAGTAACACAAGATAAGATTCATGCGTGTAGTCATTTCTGTAGTCTAGTAACACAAAATAAGATTCATGTGTGTAGTCATTTCTGTAGTCTAGTAACACAATATAAGATTCATGCGTGTAGCCATTTCTGTTGTCTAGTAACGGAAGATAAGATTCATGCGTGTAGTCATTTCTGTAGTCTAGTAACACAAGATAATATTCATGCGTGTAGTCATTTCTGTAGTCTAGTAACACAAGATACGATTCATGCGTGTAGTCATTTCTGTAGTCTAGTAACGGAAGATAAGATTCATGCGTGTAGTCATTTCTGTAGTCTAGTAACACAGATAAGATTCATGCGTGTAGTCATTTCTGTAGTTTAGTAACACAAGATAAGATTCATGCGTGTAGTCATTTCTGTAGTCTAGTAACGGAAGATAAAATTCATGCGTGTAGTCATTTCTGTAGTCTAGTAACGGAAGATACGAATCATGCGTGTACCCATTTATATAGTCTAGTTACGCATACAACGGTAATGCACTGTCTCAAACCGTAGTCATGGATCATGAGATAAACGCCAGAATCGACTAGGCCAGTGCACGTTTGGCAGATTGCACTGAATCGTCTGGCGTCAGAACAAAAGGGACATTAACTAACAAAGATCAAAGAAACATCGTAACAGCACAGAAGAAATGCCTGCAGAGATTGCTTAGAGTAACAAGAATGGATGTTGTCAGAGCGACAGGGCGACGCGATCTCATCCTGACCTACTGTAGATGGTCATCATCTCACCAAAGCTATTTATAGTGTCTATCGAAGAGATTTTCCAACAACCACACTGGATCAACAGAGGTGTAAATATTGTTGGCAAGAGGCTCACCCATTTACATTGGATCAACAGAGGTGTAAATATAGATGGCAAGTGGCTCACCCATTTACATTGGATCAACAGAGGTGTAAATATAGATGGCAACTGGCCCACCCATTTACATTGGATCAACAGAGGTGTAAATATAGATGGCAAGTGGCCCACCCCTTTACATTGGATCAACAGAGGTGTAAATATAGATGGCTAGTGGCCCACCCATTTACATTGTATTAACAGAGGTGTAAATATAGATGGCTAGTGACCCACCCATTTACGATTTCCAGAAGAAATCGTGCTCGTTTGTTTTCTATACAACTGATTGTCCAACAAGTGGACGACGTGTGCTAGTGGTTAAGTGACATGGCTAAAAAAACCAGAAGGCGCTGGGCTCGATCCCCATTGCAACACCTGCCGATACCCCGGGGGAGCAAACCCTTTGAAAATGCGGGACTGGCGGCGAGGGTAATGCAATGTGTTAAGGCCCAATTCTGGCACTGATGTCACTGATTGTCTGCCACCATGCGGGTAGGAATATTGTGTTGTACATCGTTCGTTTTGTATCCATTGTCACGTGCTGACATAGGAATATCGGGGACATTTGTCGAATGATTACATCTGTGGCGTTGGGCGCGTGGCCGAATGGTTTCGAGACCTGCCTGCCGACAAGGTGGTTCGAATCTCCGGAATGACAAATGTAGTTTTTCTGTTGGGAGTGAAATAAACAAACATAGCCAGCACACGATGTGGCGACAGCAGTGGCAAAGCGGCCTGTATTTCTCAGCCTTCAAAACTCCTCGACTACCCCAGCAATGGGGAAAATGTCGTAGGACCATTTAAAAAAACAATTTTTTTTTTTAAATTGCATTTGTTTTGGATTTCGATAATGCCTTTGCCCTATTCTGAGATTATGTTAATTGGTCACCTTTTACTTGATGATTTTGTATGAATATTGTCGTTTCTTTTTCTTCTCGGGTAATCGTCATAACTTTTCTCAAATTTGATGTTTATATTATAGTCCGTAAAGACCTCATTAAGTTTGTTGATATGTTCCCGCACTTGTTTTTCTGGGGTGGCTATTAGTGATTGGTCATCAGCAAGGAGAAGTTCAATTATGTGACCACTGGGTTGTTTCCCTGTCGACATATTGCTTCTGTAAACGTGTTTAATCGATGTACCGGCAATAGATAGGTTGTAAAGATGCAGACCTTCAACTCCAATGTTAAGTCCCTCCTATTGTGTAGATCTGTGAGGTGGAGAGCAAAGAAGAGTACAGCTAAAGGGATGCAAGTTTTCATCAACGGAAATGAAATGATAGAGCCACTAGCATTTATGTCCCGGGTAGTCTGCCGGTGTCTTTGTGAATGACAAGCACACGAATAGCTCTACTGCCCCACAGAGAGCATGTCGTAAGAGACGACTGACTGTGTCACATGTCATAACACCAGTCATGGTTAGGTAATTGGTTTAAAGCAAAGTAAATGGCGCCTAACAGGTTGTGGGTCTACTTTGTTCTAGTGTTTGAGTTTATTAAGATGGATTCGCACATCAGTTAACCACCGTCCGCGGCATGTTCCCAACGCAGCGGAGTAATAAGCTGCTCGAGCCTAGCCCACTAAGCAGGAAATCCTCATCCTGGCTACATCCAGCTCATACCAGAACTGAAACCTGCACAGGGGCATCCATTTCTGTAGAAGTACAGGTCGACTTTGTTAGCAACAAAGATGGCGCCGTAACTGGCTGCGGGTCTACATTGCTCTAGTGTTTTGGTTAATTATGGAAGCCGCCATGCCAGGGATTTGCCTGGAATTCACACTAGTCGTCGACCTACATTTGGGTTCACGGAAACGTGTTGGTGTTTTCCGTTTGGACTGGTTAATTAGTTCCTGTTTTGTGATTTTTTCCATCCGATTATTCTGGTCTGTACATCGGCAATGTGAATGGCACTACGCTTGAACCTGTGTCGTATTTCACGCCCTAGTTTACACAGCTGAGCTACACGAAATTGGTGTGAAAAATTTAGGCCATGAACTGAACAGAGCCGGGAGAGATGCCAAACTCACTCACGCGCTGAGTGATGTCCCTACGACCTCCTGAGGTTATGGAAAAGGCATGACACACAAAGTTAGATGTCATCTCGCTTCAGCTGCATTGCGGGATACATGTTTACGGGAAAGGCTTCGGGAGTAAACCCTGAGGAAAAATCTGCATCCTATGCTATCTCCAGTCGTCTCGATAAATAACTTGCCACTCGCCAAAGGTAGCTCAGGGCCAGAGAGTGAGGTTGACAAAAGGCGCAGTTTCTTCCTCACTTTAATCTAAATCACCGCGCAGGTCACCCATTTCAGCGGACACAGCAAGAGAAAATGCTGTCCACACGGCTGGACAAAGAGAGTGGTCTTCATCCCTTGTGATGGACGAACATAATTCATGTCGACTAAGAACTGTCATTCATGCAGAACTGTGAGAAAGAATAGGACAAATGCGAATAGGACATCACGCAAAGAGAGGGCGTTGACTATGATGGATAGGACACACATTGTGGAAATTAGCTGACAGGCATTACAAGGCAGTCACTGTTTTGGAACCCACAGGGCGAGAGAACTGGGTTTAAACACTAATGGAGAAGGGAAGGAGAGACGAACCTAACAACGGAAAGGAAGTCGTGGGGAGAGTTAGAAATGACGGCCCGTGACAAGAGGACTTGTCGAGTTTTGTTGAGAAGCTATGCTCCGCGTGGAGCTGGATAGATTTGGATTAATTGACAGTTTTAAATTATAAACTGGGCTATCACAGATGATCGCCCGAGAGAACGGAGCAAGATGTGTGTACAACCAGCGAGCTAAGTGAACCGTTTGTAGCTTTACTCTTCCTCAGCCCCTATGAGTCTGGAAAAAAGGCAATAGCCTCGGTTATCAACTGAACAGAACAGAAGTGGTACATCCAATTATTTCAAACCACAAAGTGCCGTATTCTCCAGGCCGTAAGATAGCCTACTGTGATAACGTTAGATGTGTATAAGTGAAGGACAACGGGGAGCGCGTGGCCGATTGGGTTTGATGCATGCTTGTCGTCAAGGAGAGTAACGGTTCGAATACCCGGAAAGGCATATGTTGCAATTCTGTGTTTTGTGAAAAAAACATAGCTAGCACACGTCGTGGCGACGGCAGTGGCCAAACGGCCTGTAGTCATTAAAAACCCACTCGACTACTACACCAATAAAAATAATGTCGTACAAGGGAAAAAAAGAAGAGGAAGAAAGAGATAGAGAAGAAGCAGAAGAAGAAGAAGAAGAAGAAGAAGAAGAAGAAGAAGAAAAAGAAGAAGAAGAAGAAGAAGAAGAAGAAGAAGAAGAAGAAGAAGAAGAAGAAGAAGAAGAAGAGGACCTGAACTACGCAGACAACTTGGCATTGCTGTCACACAACCATAGACAGATGCAAGAAAAACTGATGTTTGTTCCGTATTCTCATTGATAGATGCATGTTCACAATTGTAGTAACTGGTCTGGTCGCATTAACATCTACCTTAAGTTAACTTCCGCTTCACCTTGGAGACTCACTGAGCATAAAACAAAGTGATGCTAATAAATACGTAATTTATTCAAGGTGTCCCATTCGCTACATGTCCTGGTTTTCTTTCACAACTATTAAACCAATGAGGCACTTAGAGGTCACGTTGGTACTGTCAAGATAGGGGACTATTCACGAAAATAAAATTAATGCGTACACTGTTTCTGTCAATATTCCGCTATGCTTTTGAGACATGGACAGTTACAGCTGACCTTCAACGAAGGATACAGGCCTTGGAGATGAGATGTTTCCGAAGACTTTTAAACGTCACGTACAAAGATCGAGTTACAAATGAGGAAATACGAGATAGAATTACAACAGCAACAGGGCCTTTTGAAGACCTCTTGGCAACTGTCAAAAGAAGGAAACTCGCTTGGTATGGTCACATATCGAGATCAAATGGTCTTGCAAATACGATCCCCCACGGAAAGGTGTATGGCAGACGACGAAGAGGCCGTCCCAAAATGAGGTGGGATGACAACATTAAAGAATGGACCAATCTCCGACCAGACGAGGCACAGGCAGCGGCTGCTGACAGGATGGGTTATCGTTGGGTTGTGATGATGTCTTCATGTATGCCCTAACAACCTCACCGGTTAAGTGATGACATGACCTGGCCTGGCCTGAAACCAATGAACGTACGAGTAATTCAAAGCAATTCGACATAGACATGCCTTGGTGTGTGAGAAACATAATGATTTCATATTAAACGTTGCAAAAGGTCACCAATAGCATTAAGACATGCCTGCAGGCATCACTCCATGTTATGGAAGGTATTCACTAACGCATCACAGACTGTTTTCCTCCTCAGTTTTTCTTGTAGTTTCATGAGATTCCTTGGCTTGTTGAGAAATACTTTTCCTTTCAGCATGCCCCATAGAAAGGAATCAGGTAGGGAAAGGTCAAGCGACCTTGGTGACCAGTCAATTAGAAATTACATGATTTTAAAGAAGGAAGCAATTTCAGCCGTGCTGACATTTGAGGAGTGGCAAGTAGCTACTCCATCGTGCTGACATTTGAGGAGTGGCAAGTAGCTACTCCATCGTGCTGACATTTGAGGAGTGGCAAGTAGCTACTCCATCGTGCTGACATTTGAGGAGTGGCAAGTAGCTACTCCATCGTGCTGACATTTGAAGAGTGGCAAGTAGCTACTCCATCGTGCTGACATTTGAGGAGTGGCAAGTAGCTACTCCATCGTGCTGACATTTGAGGAGTGGCAAGTAGCTACTCCATCGTGCTGAAAATAGCCAGAACATTGTTCCTCGTCGTCCTATTATTTCACAGCATGTCCATGCCTAATTATATTAAATTACGTTCATTGGTCTGGCTTGGCTTGGCTTCGTTCGTTCTCTATCTCCCGCTACCAAACCCTGGCATGGGCCTAAGTAGCAGAATGTAGTCCAGAGACGGAATGTGTTGTGTCGTAGTTTACAGCTTGATTGCGATATTTGCACGTTTCGGTCCAACACATCTGCCTTCAGCAAGCATTTTTTGAGTACCGGCTTATCATTCGCTTCGATCCCTACTCCTTAGCCAGTCTGTCCTGCTGCAGCCTGCTATCCAGGATCACCGCTTGGAGGTGTAGAAGGGTCTTGGCAGCTCTGGTTCGCTGGCCATGATGCTACCAGTCAGCTATGGGTCGCTGACCGCTGCAGCTCATGCACCTTGATTGGTTTAAAAGTTGTAAGTTGAAAGCAGGGTCTACGAGTCGTGTTCAAATGAAACCGGACTAAACCAAGAAGGACGTAAGTTAACCAAAGATCTCCGTGACCAGATCAGGCGTATATTGTTGCGTTAACTCACGTCCTGCTTTAACAGATCATTGTCCAGTTCTTCACTGTTGTCTGCGACACAATTTTGCCACCATACACTGCCTGCATTCTGCGATGAATGTCAAGTGGTCGGCATGCTTCAGCGGTTAAAAAACCGAATCACCGATCGCTGATAAACTCTGGAAGGATTCCGTATCACACCGTGTCAACGTTCTACTGAAGAAACTATGAGTCGGAGGATAATGAAATTTTGCAAACTTGACGGTTTATATGTGCTGTTTACATCAGAAGTGACGTCATCATGCGCATTGTACGTATGTTCACTTGGTGCACATTAGGTCCGGTGTTATTTGAACACACCTAATACATTAATAATCAGGACCACACCGACCGGATTGAAAGAGTTTGTTTACAAGAATCGTGCAATTCGCATGATCTTGTGGTCGCTGTTTCCCGTTGCGATTAAATGAATATTAAAGTATTTATTATTTTTATGTAAAACCTTCTGTGTGATTGAAATACAAAAGAAATTGTTACGTAATAACAGATGCAAGTTGAGTGGAAAGTCGGTAGGCGTTTGCAAAGTTGAAGTGCAATAAAGGGGAAGCAATGCAAGTCTGGATGTGATTGTATTTATAAATGAAATTAGAATTTTGAAAATGTTTGATTTAAATACACATTTATTCCTTAATACACTAAAAAGTATACACAAATTCAGTTCATTAACTTCGTTAAATTAAACTTTCACGTCTTACGTCAATCACTCATTATGTTTCATTACAAAGATGAAATAACGGGCAAGGCTCTGAAGATATATTCTGGGATCAAGATGCTCAGGAGTGCATGAGCTATGGTTGTCAGCGACCCACAACTGACTGCTAGCGTCAGGGCCAGCGACCCAGAGCTGACTTCTAGCGTCAGGGCCAGCGACCCAGAGCTGACTTCTAGCGTCAGGGCCAGCGACCCAGAGCTGACTTCTAGCGTCAGGGCACGACCCAGAGCTGACTGGTATCGTCAGAGCCAGCGACCCATAGCTGACTTCTAGCGTCAGAGTCAACGACCCAGGGCTGATTTCTAGTGTCAGAGTCAACGACCCAGAGCTGACTTCTAGCGCCAGAGTCAACGACCCAGCGCTGCCAAGAGCCTTCTCCACCTCCACGCCGTAATCCAGGATAACAAGCTGCAACAGGGCAGACTGGCTAAGGAGAAGGGATCGAGAGGGCAGACTGGCTAAGGAGAAGGGATCGAAGAGGGAAGGCTAATGCGGTACCTAGACTGCCTAAGGAGAAGGGATCGAAGAGGGAAGGCTAATGCGGTACCCAGACTAGCTAAGGAGAAGGGATCGAAAAGGGAAGGCTAACACTTTACCCAGACTAGCTAAAGAGAAGGAAGGGATCTAAGAGGGCAGACTGGCTAAGGAGAAGGGATCGAAGAGGGCAGACTGGTTAAGGAGAAGGGATCGAAGAGGGCAGACTGGTTAAGGAGAAGGGATCGAAGAGGGCAGACTGGTTAAGGAGAAGGGATCGAAGAGGAAGGCTAATGCAGTACCTTCAAAAATGCCATGCTGAAGTCGGATGTGTTGGACCGAAATGTGCAACCAACCCCATGGAAGCTGTAAACTACGACACACAACTTAACTATTTACAACTGATTTAGAAGACTCATGAGCCTGTAAACAACGTTTAATTTACATTTTCTTACTATAAGAGCTATATGCATCTAATCTATTCTAAATGCATTAATTGTCCCTGCCTACACTACTTCATGTGGCAATGCATTCCATGCATGCACCACATCAGTTCTCCGGACTACATCCTGTTACTTGCAAAGCTCTTTTGAGGGCTTGATAGCGGGAGATTTAGACGAAAAAGAAAAGGAAGAAAAAGAAGAAAAAAAAAGAAGAAGTAGAAGAAGTAGAAGTAGAAGTAGAAGAAGTAGAAGTAGAAGAAGTAGAAGTAGAAGAAGTAGAAGTAGAAGAAGTAGAAGAAGAAGAAGTAGAAGTAGAAGAAGTAGAAGTAGAAGAAGTAGAAGTAGAAGAAGAAGCAGAAGTAGAAGAAGTAGAAGTAGAAGAAGTAGAAGTAGAAGAAGTAGAAGTAGAAGTAGAAGAAGTAGAAGAAGAAGAAGTAGAAGTAGAAGAAGTAGAAGAAGAAGAAGTAGAAGTAGAAGAAGTAGAAGTAGAAGTAGAAGAAGTAGAAGAAGAAGAAGTAGAAGTAGAAGAAGTAGAAGAAGAAGAAGTAGAAGTGGAAGAAGTAGAAGTAGAAGAAGTAGAAGTAGAAGAAGTAGAAGTGGAAGAAGTAGAAGTAGAAGAAGTAGAAGTAGAAGAAGTAGAAGTAGAAGAAGCAGAAGTAGAAGAAGTAGAAGTAGAAGAAGTAGAAGTAGAAGAAGTAGAAGTAGAAGAAGTAGAAGAAGAAGAAGTAGAAGTAGAAGAAGTAGAAGAAGAAGAAGTAGAAGTGGAAGAAGTAGAAGTAGAAGAAGTAGAAGTAGAAGAAGTAGAAGTAGAAGAAGTAGAAGTAGAAGAAGTAGAAGTAGAAGAAGTAGAAGAAGAAGAAGTAGAAGTAGAAGAAGTAGAAGTAGAAGAAGTAGAAGTAGAAGAAGTAGAAGAAGAAGAAGTAGAAGAAGAAGAAGTAGAAGTAGAAGAAGTAGAAGTAGAAGAAGTAGAAGTAGAAGTAGAAGAAGCAGAAGAAGTAGAAGAAGAAGATGAAGAAGAAGAAGAATAAGAAGGAGGAGGAGAAGAAAAAAGGAAGACATATCTAGAAACTGACTCACCCTTGTCTAACGGAACGTTCCATACAATTCTATGACATTATACTGCACACTGCGAATGTTACATTTATATGAAGTAACAAAATTAAAAATCCGAGGGTATTAGATATATGGCGACAAAAAAACGCACACAAAATTGACGGTATTCTCTAACACGTGCCCTTATGCTGTAAGTCACATCTGTTGCCAACGCCAAACAGAATCTCTTTATTAAGTTATACAGAAGCGAAATCATTGCGTTCTGGGCAGATCTATAGGTACTCAGTCTATCAGCAAATGTCGAATAATATGGATACTAATGTTTCCAGTTGTTTGTTGGTTGAAAACACTCCTACATTTTCTTTGATTAGCCTCCTCCCAGTTTGACTCAAATTTGATGTCAAACTCCAACATAAAAACCAGTAGGAGATAATCGCACCAATTGTATAACTGAATCAACAGATGTACGTGTAGCAGCTCGGATTCTTATGAACCAAAACAGAACTAGAAGAAAAACGGAAATTATAACAGACTCCAGGAGCGTAGTCAAGCCATTTCAAGCCCTAAACAAAATAGACTATCAAGAAATAAAACATAGCTCCGGTATGCTGTCCACAAAAAAAAAACAGATCGAGTCCTACAGTGGATTCACACCCAATGACGGATCGTTGGAAACGAAACAGCTTGTAGAAGTCGGAAATGGTCTCACACAGGCTCCCCCTCTACAAAGCTATAAACATGCAAAGACGTCGTACACAGGCTCGCCATCTGCAAAGCTATAAACATGCAAAGACGTCGTACACAGGCTCGCCATCTGCAAAGCTATAAACATGCAAAGACGTCGCCCTTCAGGCTCGCCATCTACAAAGCTATAAACATGCAAAGACATTCATCAAATGATCCACGAGGACGAAATGGAGAGACCAGCACAAAGAATATAAGCCAGAACATGACAACAAAGACAAACCTGGCAGATATGGGCAGACAAATAATCTCCAAATCTTCAGACTCAGAAGATGGCATTGCAGACCAGGTCCACCTACACAGAATGGGTGTTAGAGACAGAGGCATGTGCTATTGTTGAGCAGGACACCAGAACATATCCAAGGAGACCAAAGAGACGCAGTTTGGACCACGGAAGAGACCATGCTCAAAAAGGTTTGTGGGACTAACGAGGACCAGAAACGCAGTCTCTTTTATAAACCACACAAAGCTAGAAGCACAGGTTCAGTTTATAGGAGAAAAATACGACGAAAAAGAATAAGAAGAAAAATAAGAAGAAGAAGAAGAAGAAGAAGAAAGAAGAAATAGAAGAAACATAAAAAAGAAAAAAGAAAGAATGAAAGAAAAAGGAGAGGAAAAAGAAGAAGAGTTAGAAGGAGAAGAAGAAGAAAAGAAGAACAAGAACAATAATTAAAAAAGAATTCGAAGAACAACAGGAAAAACAAGTAGAAGAGTACCAATAAGAAGAACAAAAAAGACGATGTCAAAAGCGTATAGTGTGTGGGTGGCCAATCCATCGATCAAAGACATCAAACGAGCTCTGAAGTCTTCCATATGCTCAGTCAGAGCCACATGTTTTGAATTCAATAGTTTGACCTAGTTACCAACAATAAGGTTGTCCCTCAAACATGTCTCGAGAGTATTGTTTCTATGATGGATCGTCGTCGCCTCTATATCTTCGGACATGTGGCCCGTCTACCACAGAATGTCCCACCCCGCCAGATCCTACACTTGGCTGTCAACATCTAACTTGGGATAGGACTTTATCCACGGAAGCGTCCCAGTGGTCGTCCGCGCAACACCTAAAAATGGCCAAAGTCGTCCCACAGCAGACACTGCCGTCGGGGATGAGGTGTTAGAACCTTCATTATACTAAACGACAGCTTCGTTATGTGGGGTGGCCAGTTCTTTTCCTCGCTACATTTTTCTTTCCACAGCCGACAACCAAGTACCAATTTACAGCTGAGTCGATTCACCAGCACTTCCCCAAAACTATACGCCTATGGACCTCAACCTCAAACAATAGTCACAGACCAGCCACACGGCTATCCCTCCGCCCCCCTCATCGCCTAAGCGGTTAACAATTACCATAAATGTTACCATAAATGTCGTCACCAGGGGGACGATCAATGAAAGAATGTATGATGCCCCACTTATCAATATATAATGCTCACCCAGTGGGATATTATATGACCTGAACAATACGACGCTTACTTGCAAATATTTAAATATACGCATCTAGCAGACATGTGTGGTCCCCATACAGCTTTATGGCGTCGAGACGTGGACACCGCATAAACGGGAGATATCAAAATTTGAGGGTAGTATACATGCGCAACCAGCGACGGCTTCTGGAAATTCGATGAACTGACCGAATATCATCCGATGGGCGAGCGGTCCCGATATGTCAAGGCAGATCCGACTAGCTGCATCTGCTATCCACGACCTCTGACGTGTGTGGAGTAACGGCAAGATCTCAATTTAAACAAAAATCCACATCTACCATCACTGCGTGGTCCCAGCCTGCTTTACAGCTCCGAGTCGTTGATATTACTGAAACATCACATGTCGAGACTGGAGACTTTCCACAAGCGCAACCAGAGGCCTATTCTGGACATCCGATGGCATGACTACACCTGCATCGTGGAGGTCTATGTCTAAAGAGACCTCCTCCAATCTCAGAAACATTTGACCGGCGCCGAGTTTCTTTGTTCGGTCAAGTTGTACGGCTGGATCCCAGGAAACCCATGCCCATAAAATAAAACACAAATCGTTCCTCAGCGCTAAAAGTCTTTCGCCTACTGACTGGAGAGGAAGAAAAGGCCGTTCCCGCGCAGTACTTACTTATTTTCCGTGTCCAAGCACCACGTTATATATCTTGCATCCAGTATTCAGCGCATGGATTGTCTTGTCATTTGCCTCCAACATGTCGCGCCAATTACATGTTTCCTGGAGGTTGGGGCAGGTCATCAGGTGGTCTGGGTCCTGTAATGCGCCACAATCACATCTGTTCAGCGACGTCCATGTTGTGTATGGTAGATGATGTCCAGGAGCAGGTTCCTCACGAAGTTTCATCTCTGGGATTTGCACCAATTCGTGCCGTCTCTCGATACGACGACTTTCAGGGTTTGTCTCTATGGAGTTTGTTGTTTTTAGAAAGCTATGTCTGGATTTGAGTCTTGTGTTTTGTATCTGATGTCCAAACATTGGGTACCTTATGTCGTGCTCCTGTTTTTCTCGTTCGATTTCTGCTGCGACGCTCCTTCGGATCTTGGGTGCTGCTATGCCAATTATGGGGCATATTTTATCAATGGGGTGGGTTTTAGGCACCCTGATACTATCAGACCCGCCTCATTTATTGCTGTATCAAATAGTTTCGCATAAGCAGAGTTTTTCAAGACTAGCGCAGCGTATTCAGCTACGGAGAAACACAAAGCAAGTGCAGATGTCCGAAGGACTGATGGCTGTGCCCCCCATGTTGTCCCGTTCAGTTTTCTGATGATATTATTTCTTGCGTGTATCTTGGCAGTGCGTTATGATGGCTGTGCCACCCATGTTAAGTTTTCTGATAATATTATTTCTTGCGTGTATCTTACGCTTTGTATCTTGGCAGTGCGTTATGATGGCTGTGCCCCCCCCCCCCCCCGTGTATCTTGGCAGTGCGTTATGATGGCTGTGCCCCCCCCCCATGTATCTTGGCAGTGCGTTATGATGGCTATGCCCCCCCCCGTGTATCTTGGCAGTGCGTTATGATGGCTGTGCCCCCCCCCCGTGTATCTTGGCAGTGCTTTATGATGGCTGTGCCCCCCCCCCCCGTGTATCTTGGCAGTGCGTTATGATGGCTGTCCCCCCCCCGTGTATCTTGGCAGTGCGTTATGATGGCTGTGCCCTTCCCCGTGTATCTTGCCAGTGTGTTATGGTGGCTGTGCCCCCCCCCCCCCGTGTATCTTGACAGTGCGTTATAATGGCTGTGCCCCTCTCCCGTGTATCTTGGCAGTGCGTTATTATGGCTGTGCCCCCCCCCCCGTGTATCTTGGCAGTGCGTTATGATGGCTGTGCCCCCCCCCCGTGTATCTTGGCAGTGCTTTATGATGGCTGTGCCCCCCCCCCCGTGTATCTTGGCAGTGCGTTATGATGGCTGTCCCCCCCCCGTGTATCTTGGCAGTGCGTTATGATGGCTGTGCCCTTCCCCGTGTATCTTGCCAGTGTGTTATGGTGGCTGTGCCCCCCCCCCGTGTATCTTGGCAGTGCGTTATAATGGCTGTGCCCCTCTCCCGTGTATCTTGGCAGTGCGTTATTATGGCTGTGCCCCCCCCCCCGTGTATCTTGGCAGTGCGTTATGATGGATGTGCCCCCCCCTGTGTATCTTGGCAGTGCTTTATGATGGCTTTGCCCCCCCCCCCTCCGTGTATCTTGGCAGTGCGTTATGTGCGGAGTATGGCTGGAGTATATAGCAGCCTCCACCCCCGATCTGGTCGAGGCCTGGAACAACGCCACACCAGTAGGTCGTCAATGCGTCCGACTAACGCAACGACCCTCAGCGAACATTATTAATATTACCTTGTTTGCAATGCTGAGGTCAACAGACAGATAAATCTCCCCTTCATATTGGAAAATCTGGTCCGACGCCGCCTTTTTATCTTCGGCAATGTTGTCCCACAGGATCAGGACGTTGCTATTCTTTGTGTCCTTCTCAAACCATTTCTATGTGCCAAAGACCACCCATCAGCCGACTCGAAGCGTCGGCCCCACACCTCAAGTCTCTTACAGTTTACAGACTACCATTATGCTCCAGGTGAAGTCTGGCAACAAGCTGCAGCACGTGGTCATCGTAGTTGTCGGGGTAGCTGTGGTCGAGAGATACGGCACTCATTTATAAAAGCCATTAACGGAATCGGCGTTGGTTCGAGACCCGCAGGTTTCAAGCCACTAAAAGTCTCCAAGAGGTGAGACCAGAGCACCAGCATCCTGAATTACATCCAGTCGTATTGACGTACTTCTTTGTACTGGTTCAAGGTAGTTTGAAACCAGAGAGTCAGGTTGAGGACCAGCGCAGCTGCTTCCTCACTATGATCCAAATGTAGCACAAGCTACATCATCAAGACACAAACCGTCTGATGTCGCCATCACCGCTTGGGATGGACAACTAACTTTAAGTCGATTGACGCAACCGGTCACTGACGCAACCGGCTACTGACGCAACCGTCCACTGACGCCTGAGCGAACATTATTGTTATTAAAGATACCGTCATGTGGTAGGTGTTTGAATAAACTGTTACTTCATTAAATTGTGTTGTCTGGTGTGTATGCTGTTCGAGTGCCTGTAAAGTACTAGTCTTTACGATTGTGTGGCTACTTTGTTGAGTGCTTCATATACGAGGCTTGTTCAGAAAGTAATTTCCTACGTTTTCTTTTCTTCCCATTATAAATAGTTAAAGTGGAAGTGTCCAGTTTGCAAGATATGTTTCCTGCGTAAAAGGTCAAGGTGGGTCCCATGGCAACAACTGCCGTCGCGAATGAAGATAACTCTTCATGGACTAAGCCGCAGCCTATATGAGGTGGTGTAGCCAGTTCCCGTCCATGCTGTTTATACCTCCTCCCATCAATACGTCAGGTACCAATTTACAGCTTGGTCGACTGGAGGAGCGGTAGTACCAGGAACGAATTTACGCAGGAATTATTTCTGTCCGCCGTGATTTCGAACCCTGGTACGATTCAAATCCATGTCTTAGCAAGCCAGCCCTCTGTCGACCAGGCTACGTGCTCTATCTTGCACGGGATTCTGTAGTAGACCATTAAAATGGCTACTGTGTGTGACACGCGGTACAAATATGGAGTGTCTCCAGAATTGTTGGTTGCGCAGAAAAAAGTGTGTGTGGGTTTCTGTGTTTGTGTGTGTGCGTGCGTACATGTGTGCGTGCATGTGTGCTTGTGTGTGTTTGAGTATGATGTGTGTGGAAGTTGTAGATCAGATCTGAGCACCGGCGCTGGATTCAGAAAGTTAAAGCTTTAGGAAGTAAAAAGACGGAGCTACATGCTCGGCCCCTGTCTAGATGTCCTTGTACAACTCCGAGCTGCAGTGACCCGATGTCATTATTCGTGAGGATCATTTGGTTCTAAAGCTTTCAGTGATCAATGAAAATGAGATGACAGTTTTATCAGATCTTAAATATTCGAAGATATGTGTACGAACCTCTGACATCTTGCAGCCGACCACAAACGTCAAGGGACCATGCCTAATCGAACAGATAACGTTCGTGAACATGCCTAATCGAACATAAAACGTCAAGGGAACATGCCCAATCGAACATAAAACGTCAAGGGAACATGCCTAATCGAACATAAAACGTCAATGGAACATGACTAATCAAACATAAAACGTCAAGGGAACGTGAATAATCGAACAGAAAACGTCAAGGTAACCAAGGTAACATAAACTTAACGTCTTTATACTGGTTTAGAAGACTCTGCAGAGTCTGTGTACAACCAGTTTCATTTACATCACCTTGCAATAAAAGCTATGCGCATCCAATTTGTTCTTAAATGCATTAACTGTCCATGCCTCCACTACCTCCCGTGGCAATGCATTCTAAGCATTCACCACTCTCTGACTAAAAAAATATTTCGTAATATCTAATCTGGACCTCTCTTTAGTTAATTTGAAGCTATGCCCTCTTGTTCTTGTAGGTGACTGCATTTTAAAAAAACTTGTTATAGTCTAATTTATCCAATCCTATGATCATCTTATGAATCTGTATTAAGTCACCTCGAATTCTTCTCTCCTCTAGACAATGTAGGCCGCTTTTTCTGAGTCCTTCCTCATAACTGTACTTCTGGAATACCACTATCAGCTTGGTCGCTCCTTTTTGTATTCTTTCCAGCATGTTTATATCCCCTCTACGAAAAGGACTACACACCTGTACACAGTACTCCAACCTAGGTCTAACTAAAGAACATAAAAAAGAAGAAGAACAAGAGGAAGAAGAAGATGAAGAAGAAGGAGAAGACGAAGAATAAGAAGAAAAACAAGAAGAAGAAGAAGAAGAAGAAAAAGAAGAAAAAGAAGAAGAAGAATTAGAAGAAGAGGAAAAAGCTAGCCGGTTAAGACAACTTACCTAGGAGAAACACGTTTTTTACATCAAACAAAAGAGGTAGACTGCAGACAGGCAGGTGCACTACATCAACCTCAAACCAGTGATGAAGATGATGCTCTGAACAGCCGAGCACAGAACACAGTACAACATAATCCCACTTATAAAAACAGGAAAGAGAAGCAGATTGAGTCGCTGATATGGATGTCTGATGGCGAACGACAAAAAAAGATGAAAGAATCTTGAAATACGACGGTTCCTCAGATAATAACATGGCTCAGCACATGAGATTTGAGATTTGAGATTATACCATAATGTGTTGTGTTAAGTTATATTGGGTTTCTAAGGACCAGAGAATTCACTGCACTCCGGGAATACAAATAGGTGCTCAGTCTCTCTCAGTAAATGGCGAAGTGTGTAGATACTGGTGGTTTCTGCAGCTCACTGATTGTACACACTTCTGCTACTTCCTCTCTTACGTCCAAGCTCGTTCTAACCTTGTTTAATAACAAACATGCAGTGGGTAAATTGTTGATTCATCTATTGGGGTGTCGTCACCTAATGTTTTTATGCAAATGTGAGAAGCATAGTAAATAAAAGAGAAGAATTGGAACTGTATGTAGAAGAAGAAAAACCAGATATAATAGGATTAACAGAATCATGGACATATGAGGAGATTGCAGATAGTGAACTTGAAATCGAAGGATATACAATGTTAAGGAAAGATAGGATAGTTGGAGACAAGACTAAGGGAGGTAGCGTTTTATTATACTGTATAAATTATGTTAATATAACGATCAAAGATTATTTATCATGTGGTAACAAAAATGAAAGTGTATGGGGAGAAATAGAAAGTGGGGGGGGGGGGGGAGACAGTGATTGGAGTGTGCTATAAATGTCCATCAAGTCAAAAAGAGGAAGATGAGGAGCTGATTAGTAGCATAGCAAAGGCAAGTGAAGGGAAATTATTATTAATGGGAGATTTCAACTTTCCAGATATAAAATGGGATATGGCAGAAGCACTTGTAGAGTCAAAACCTTTTGTTAAATGCATAACTGACAATTTTTTAATTCAACATGTAGAAGCAGCCACCAGAGGCAAAAACATACTGGACCTAGTTTTTACTACAGAGGAAAATATGATTGAAAACGTTACCGTTGGAGAACTGTTTGGCTCAAGTGACCATCAAATCATCCGTTGGGATCTTATTGCAGGGAAAGAAGTAAACATAAACACGCGAACATACGACTACTCTAAGGAAGATGTTAAGCGGATGAAAGAGGCAGCGAACCACATAGACTGGAAAGATATTGTCGAAGGAACAGATGTTGAACAGGAGTGGGAAAGTTTTAAAACAGTTCTAGAAACGCTAAAAGAGGAATGTGTTCCATGTAGGGAGGTAAACTCCAAGCGTAAAAAAGTAGATAACTAGATTTGTAGTGAAATGCAAAAAATAAAGCATGGATAAAATATATAGAGGCAGGTAAATCAAAAGAAACATATGTAAAATATTTGGACAAGCAGAACATATCTCAGAAAGCGAATAAAACAGCAAAAATAGACTTTGAAAAAAAACTTGCTCAAAGGATCAAGACTGACAGTTAAAGCTTCTTCTTTTATGTTAGGAATAAACAAAGAACGAAAGACAAAGTAGGACCTCTCATTGACAGTACAGGGAAAATAATAAGTGAGAACAGGGAGGCAGCTAATCTGCTCAATCAGTACTTTGGCACAGTCTATACAAAAGAGGACTGCTCCAAGATCCCTTAGCCTATAGATATTTTTCAAAGAGACATGGATACAGCGGGATTAAGATCAATCTGTATTACAGAGGAAATGGTTTTTAAAATATTGGAGGAGTTGAAAGTGAATAAATGTCCAGGTCAAGATGGTATTTATCCAAAATTGCTGTATGAAATTAGAGACCAACTAGCAAAACCATTGGCTATATTATGTTTTCAATCACTTACAAAAGGGATTGTTCCACGGGATTGGAAAGATGCAGGAGTGATCCCCTTATTCAAAAAAGGTAAAAATCAGATCCAGCAAAATATAGACCGGTGAGTTTAACGAGCATAGTCTGTAAATTGTTAGAGTCAATAATCAAAGAAAACATTGTAATGCATTTAGACAAATTTAATCTAATTAGAAATAGTCAGCATGGGTTTACTAGAGGGAGATCATGCTTAACAAATCTATTAGAATTAGGGGAGGAGGTTACTAAAATGTTAGATAAAGGGGAGCCAGTGGATGTTATTTATCTAGACTTTGCAAAGGCCTTTGATAGAGTACCTCATCAAAAATTATTTCGAAAGTTAAAATCACATGGAATAGGTGGGGAAGCTGCCAAATGGATTGAAAATTGGTTAACGGGAAGAAGGCAGAGTGTGGGCATAAATAAGGAGTACTTTGAGTGGTGTGAAGTGAAAAGTGGTGTGCCACAGGGCTCGGTTTTGGGACCAATTTGTGTTCTTGATATATATAAATGATTTGGAAATTGATATGGGATCCATGATTGCAAAATTTGCTGATGACACAAAACTATGCAGTAGTGCCTCATCTAAAGCGGAAGTGGATATATTGATGTCGGATTTAGATAAAATTCGAGAATGGTCTGTAAGCTGGCAAATGGAGTTTAATGTAGTTAAATGTACAGTGATCCACATGGGTAGATCCAATATGGAACATAATTACAGAATGGGAGAAAACAATATTAGAAAGATAGATAAGGAAAGGGACCTAGGGGTTATAATAGATCATACAGGAAAGGTGAGTGAGCACGTTAAGGTAGCAGTGAAAAAGGCAAATGCAATGTTAGGTATGATAGAAAGAAATATTAAACATAGGAGCAAGGAAGTGATCGTCAAACTGAATAAAGCTTTAGTTAGACCTAGATTGGAGTACTGTGTACAGGTGTGGAGTCCTTATCATAGAGGGGACATAAACATGCTAGAAAGAATACAAAAAAGAGCGACAAAGATGATAGTGGGATTCCAGAATTACAGTTATGAGGAACGACTCAGAAAAACCGGCCTACAGTGTCTCGAAGAGAGAAGAATTCGTGGTGACTTAATACAGGTTTATAAGATGATCAGAGGAATCGATAAATTAGACTATAACAAGTTGTTTTTTAAATTCAGCCATCTACAATAACACGACGGCATAGCTACAAGCTGACTAAAGAGAGGGCCAGGTTAGATTTTAGGAATTATTTTTTTAGTCAGAGAGTGGTGTCTGCTTGGAATGCATTGCCAGGGGAGGTAGTGGAGGCAGAAACAGTTAATGCATTTAAGAATAAACTGGATGCGCATAGCTTTTAGAGCAAGGTGATGTAAATGTAACTGGTTGTATACAAACTCTGCAGGGTCTTCTAAACCAGTATAAAGACGTTAAGTTAAGTTAACAGACGATCATTGATAGACTTCAAAATGTCACTCCTGCCCATATCTAATAATAAATAAATAATAAAGTTCTCCTAGGCATCTGACTCCCGTTGCGTCGGTCGGACGCCACCATGACCTGTCAAATGGCGCTCTGCCAGACCTCATCTACAGCAATCCCCAGTGGCGGGGACTGGTGGACATTAGGGGTGTCGACCGCGATCCCTTCAGACTCCTGGGAGGGAGCTGGGTACTCCACAGCCTTGGGGTCTGGAGTTGCAAGGAGGGAGTGTTTGAGGTGTTCTCCTTCTCCTAGGTTTCGAACCGGTGTCAGAGTCTGTCATCTTCCGTCTTCCAGCTCCACCTGTGCACCCTCTGAATGTTTCCTCCTACAAGGCAATGCAATTCTTTCTCCAGAATACAGATCAATGAGAGGGTGCATAGAGTCTCCGGTGGAGGATTGTGATAATTGACATCAATCGGCGAAGAAGAGCCTAGTATATCGCATATTTTCTTGGCCTGACGCTGGTGAGCCGCCAAGCAGAACGAGTGTTTTCGTGTAGGTCTCGATTTCCCCGTCTGTGGGCTGAGCGATATTCGAGCAAAAATGGCCATCTACTTTTACTAGACGATGCAAAGACCGCGAAGAAAACGCATTTGAACTTGCAACATACACCACTCAGATGAACAAAGACCCACTTACAGTAAAGCAGCTCTGCAGGGCAACGATCAGTGCAAATAATAATCCTTAAAGAAACTTGAGAACATCCGAAACACACAAACACCGTGGCTAATCGTGAGCGCAGCTAATCGAGCGCAGTCAATCGTGAGCGCCGGATCAAGACGTTGAGCAGCACATGAGCTGCAGTGGTCAGCGACTCATTGCTGACTGCTAGCGTCACGGCCAGCGAACAATAGCTGCCAAGACCCTTCTACACCTCCACGAAGTGATCCTGGATTACAGGCTGCATCAGGGCAGACTGGCTAAGGAGAAGGGATCGAACAGGGTATGCTAACCCGGTACTCAACAAATGCATGCTGAAGTCGGATGTGTTGGACCGAAAGGTGCAAATATCGCAGCCAAGCTGTAAACTACGATACAACACATTCCGTTCTCTGGACTACATTCTGCTACTTAAGCCCTTTCAGGGTTTGGTAGCTGGAGATGGAGATCGAACGAAGAAGAAGAAAAAGAAGTAGAAAAAGAAGAAGAAGAAGAAGAAGAAGCGTGAGCGCAGCCAATCATGCGTAGCCAATCGTGAGCGTAGCCAATCAAGCCCAACTCAAACCGTCTCAAAATATACTGACAAATTCTCTCACATCGGCTTCCTCGTAGTCCTTCCTGGAAACGACTGTTTTCATGGCAGCATGGCTAACGAGGTGAGGGATTGACGTAGTCTCCGCAGTAGTGAGATACACGAAGATGAAGCCAATCGTAGCACAACCGCCTAGAGAACCCCGATCCACCTTGATCAGCACGCTCGGGATGTGAGGAAACCTACTGCAACCCGTCATTTAACGTCCTTTTCAGAGCGCACATAAGAGTAGACCAACTCATTGTGGGAATTCGTGAACAACAACAAGACGTCATGTTGTTCGTCTGCACTTTGATGTCACGTGCAAAACGCTCTTGACATTCTTAGCAACCAAAATTAAAATGTACAATACAAAGGCATGCTTTTTCTCATTTCTTTCCTACTTTTAAGGTTTCATGTATGTGCGCGAAAATAGTTGGGCAACTGATAGAAGACGAAAACAATACAATATATTAAGAGAATTCTCAAGAAAGGAAATGGAAAGGTGATAATCTATCAACACGATATTAAGATAGCGCTCAAGAAAGTAAAAGGCAATGGTGATACACCAGTAGCGCAAGGCCGAGAAAACACAACAACGACACACAACAAAGGTGAGACATCAACACGTTAAGACAAAGATGAAACACCAACAAATTAAAACAAACGTGAAACACCAACAAGTTAAGACAGAGATCAGACACCAACAAGATAAAGGTGAGACACCAACAAGTTAAAGCAAACGTGAGATATCAACAAGTTAAGACAAAGATGAGACATCAACAAGTTAAGACAAATGTAAGACACAAACAAGATAAAGGTGAGACACCAAAAAATTAAAACAAACGTGAGACACCAACAAGTTAAGACAAAGATGAGACACCAACAAGTTAAGACAAAGGTGAGACACCAACAAGATAAAGGTGAGACACCAACAAGTTAAAACAAACGTGAGACACCAACAAGTTAAGAAAAAGCTGAAACACGAACAAGTTAAGACATAGGTGAGACACCAACAACATACGAGAAAGAACAACACAAGACAAAGATTGATACAATAACAGGCACTGCCTTCGGGGATAAAGTGTTACAGATTTAAATTTACTACGTCCCAGAGATCTAATTGTCTCTCCTTCACTAACAGTTACTCAGTTACCCCTTTACACATGAGTACATTGGAGCTAATAACGACTTCGGATTGAACCCGCAACTTTGCCATAAAAGCCAGCGTTCCATTAGCTCTGCCGCAAAGACTCTCAGCCAGGAACGTAATCTTCGCTTCGAACTACATGCACAGGTCTTTCATTTGTATTAGTTTAAATACATTGAATCAAAAGCTCAAGAGTTGAGATAAGTAACCAAGGGCCGCATGAAGTTAAGATAATCTTCCAAGGGCCGCATGAAGTTAAGATAATCTTCCAAATGGCATGTGGAATTTAGATACTGATCCAAGGGCCGTATGAAGTTAAGATAATCTTCCAAATGGCATGTGGAATTTAGATACTGATCCAAGGGCCGTATGAAGTTAAGATAATCTTCCAAATGGCATGTGGAATTTAGATACTGATCCAAGGGCCGTATGAAGTTAAGATAATCTTCCAAATGGCATGTGGAATTTAGATACTGATCCAAGGGCCGTATGAAGTTAAGATAATCTTCCAAATGGCATGTGGAATTTAGATACTGATCCAAGGGCCGTATGAAGTTAAGATAATCTTCCAAATGGCATGTGGAATTTAGATACTGATCCAAGGGCCGTATGAAGTTAAGATAATCTTCCAAATGGCATGTGGAATTTAGATACTGATCCAAGGGCCGTATGAAGTTAAGATAATCTTCCAAATGGCATGTGGAATTTAGATACTGATCCAAGGGCCGTATGAAGTTAAGATAATCTTCCAAATGGCATGTGGAATTTAGATACTGATCCAAGGGCCGTATGAAGTTAAGATAATCTTCCAAATGGCATGTGGAATTTAGATACTGATCCAAGGGCCGTATGAAGTTAAGATAATCTTCCAAATGGCATGTGGAATTTAGATACTGATCCAAGGGCCGTATGAAGTTAAGATAATCTTCCAAATGGCATGTGGAATTTAGATACTGATCCAAGGGCCGTATGAAGTTAAGATAATCTTCCAAATGGCATGTGGAATTTAGATACTGATCCAAGGGCCGTATGAAGTTAAGATAATCTTCCAAATGGCATGTGGAATTTAGATACTGATCCAAGGGCCGTATGAAGTTAAGATAATCTTCCAAATGGCATGTGGAATTTAGATACTGATCCAAGGGCCGTATGAAGTTAAGATAATCTTCCAAATGGCATGTGGAATTTAGATACTGATCCAAGGGCCGTATGAAGTTAAGATAATCTTCCAAATGGCATGTGGAATTTAGATACTGATCCAAGGGCCGTATGAAGTTAAGATAATCTTCCAAATGGCATGTGGAATTTAGATACTGATCCAAGGGCCGTATGAAGTTAAGATAATCTTCCAAATGGCATGTGGAAGTTAGATACTGATCCAAGGGCCGTATGAAGTTAAGAAAATCTTCCAAATGGCATGTGGAATTTAGATACTGATCCAAGGGCCGTATGAAGTTAAGATAATCTTCCAAATGGCATGTGGAATTTAGATACTGATCCAAGGGCCGTATGAAGTTAAGATAATCTTCCAAATGGCATGTGGAATTTAGATACTGATCCAAGGGCCGTATGAAGTTAAGATAATCTTCCAAATGGCATGTGGAATTTAGATACTGATCCAAGGGCCGTATGAAGTTAAGATAATCTTCCAAATGGCATGTGGAATTTAGATACTGATCCAAGGGCCGTATGAAGTTAAGATAATCTTCCAAATGGCATGTGGAATTTAGATACTGATCCAAGGGCCGTATGAAGTTAAGATAATCTTCCAAATGGCATGTGGAATTTAGATACTGATCCAAGGGCCGTATGAAGTTAAGATAATGTTCCAAATGGCATGTGGAGTTCAGATAATGATCCAAGGGCCGCATGACGTTAAGATAATCACCCAAAGGGCACATAAAGTTAAATTAATCACTCAAGGGCCGCGTACAATTAAGATAATCACCCAAAGGCTGCATAAAGTTAAGATAATGTTCCAAATAGCATGTGGAGTTTAGATAATGATCCAAGGGCCACATGAAGTTGAGATAATCACCCAAGGGCCGCAAGAAGTTAAGATAATGTTCCAAATGGCATGGGGAGATTAGATAATTATTCACGGGCCGCATGAAGTTAAGATAATCACCCAAAGGCCACATGAAATTAAGATAATGTTCTAAATGGCATGTGGAATTTAGATACTGATCCAAGGGTCGCATTAAGTTATGATAATGTTCCAAATGGCATGTGGAGTTCAGATAATGATCCAAGGGCCGCATGAGGTTAAAGATAGTCACCCAAGGGCTACATAAAGTTAAGATAATCACCAAAGGGCCGCATAAAGTTAAGATAATCAACCAAGGGCCGCATGAAGTTAAGATAATCACCAAGGGCCGCATGAAGTTAAGATAATCTTCCAAATGGCATGTGTAGTTTAGATAATGATCCAAATGCCGCATAGAGTTAAGATAATGTTCTAAATGGCATGTGGAGTTTAGATAATAACCAAAGGGCCACATGAAGTTAAGATAATCAACCAAGGGCCGCATGAAGTTAAGATAATGTTCCCAATGGCATGTGGAGTTTAGATAATGATCCAAGGGTTACATGAAGTTAAGATAATCACCCAAGGGTCACATGAAGTTAAGATAATCACCCAAGGGTCACAGGAAGTTAAGATAATCACCCAAGGGTCACATTAAGTTAAGATAATCACCCAAAGGTCACATGAATTTAAGATAATCACCCAAGGGCCGCATGAAGGTATGTTAATCACCCAAGGGTCACATTAAGTTAAGATAATCATCCAAGGGTCACATGAAGTTAAGATAATCACCAAAGGGTCACATGAAGTTACGATAATCACCAAAGGGTCACATGAAGTTAAGATAATCACCCAAATCCGCATGAAGTTAAGATAATCATCCAAGGGCCGCATGAAGTTAAGATAATCACCCAAGGGCCGCATGAAGTTAAGATAATCACCCAAGGGCCGCATGAAGTTAAGATAATCACCCAAGTGCCGCATGAAGTTAAGATAATCACCCAAGTGCCGCATGAAGTTAAGATAATCACCCAAGGGCCGCATGAAGTTAAGATAATCACCCAAGTGCCGCATGAAATTAAGATAATCACCCAAGGGCTGCATGAAGTTAAGATAATCACCCAAGTGCCGCATGAAGTTAAGATAATCACCCAAGTGCCGCATGAAGTTAAGATAATCACCCAAGGGCCGCATGAAGTTAAGATAATCACCCAAGGGCCGCATGAAGTTAAGATAATCACCCAAGGGCCGCATGAAGTTAAGATAATCACCCAAGTGCCGCATGAAGTTAAGATAGTTGTTGTTGTTGTTTAATGCGAATAATTAGATAATTTACTATTGAGTGCGCCCGGAAAAGGAGTTTAACTGGCGGTTTCGTGTAACCACCTCACACTCCGAGCGTGCTGATACAGGTCGGTAGGGATCCACCATGCGTTATTCCATGCCTGGCATTACCGCGTGTCACTCACTACTACTAGATCACTTCAATCCCTCACGTCGTTAGTCAGGCTGGCTACCATGAAAACAGCAGGGAGGACTATGGGGAAGCCGAGGTGAGGGTCTTGTTCAGTATGGTGTGCCTGACCCTGACTAACATGTTTGATCAGTATATTTTCCCTGACCCTGACTAACATGTCTGACCAGTATATTTTGCCTGACCCTGACTAACATGTCTGACCAGTATATTTTGCCTGACCCTGACTAACATGTTTGATCAGTATATTACGCCTGACCCTGACTAACATGTCTGATCAGTATATTTTCCCTGACCTTGACTAACATGTCTGACCAGTATATTTTGCCTGAGCCTGACTAACATGTCTGACCAGTATATTTTGCATGACCCTGATTAACATTTATGATCAGTATGTTTTGTTTGACCCTGACTAACATGTCTGATCAGTATATTTTGCTTGACTCTGACTAACATGTCTGATCAGTATATTTTACCTGACCCTAACTAACATGTCTGATCAGTATATTTTGCCTGACCCTGACTAACATGTCTGATCAGTATGTTGTGCCTGACCCTGAATAACATGTCTGATCAGCATATTTTACCAGACCCTAACTAACATTTCTGATCAGTATATTTTGCCTGACCCTGACTAACATGTCTGATCAGTATATTTTACCTGACCCTGACTAACATGTCTGATCAGTATATTTTGCCTGACTCTGACTAACATGTCTGAACAGTATATTTGCCTGACTCTGACTAACATAGCCTGATCAGTATTTTTGTTTGACCCTGACTAACATAGTCTGATTAGTATATTTGCCTGACCCTGACTAACATAGTCTGATCAGTATATTTGCCTGACCCTGACTAACATAGTCTGATTAGTATATTTGCCTGACCCTGACTAACATAGTCTGATCAGTATATTTGCCTGACCCTGACTAACATAGTCTGATCAGTATATTTGCCTGACCTTGACTAACATAGTCTGATTAGTATATTTGCCTGACCCTGACTAACATAGTCTGATTAGTATATTTGCCTGACCCTGACTAACATAGTATGATCAGTATATTTGCCTGACCCTGACTAGCATAGTCTGATCAGTATGTTTTGCCTGACCGGAAGCTAATCTCCTCTCTCCCTCCATTTAAAATATCAGTCGATGGTTTCAAAGGTAACTGATGCACGCAATGCGTGGATAGAGAGACCTTTGGTAGTTTGTCTTATATAAAGGCTTCATTCTCGAGTTGTTTTTTTCTAGTCTGTCTCCGTTGTGCAGCTGCTATAATGCGTGTACTATATGCTTTGCCGGATGTAGCACCTTCACGATATGCGCAATTATTTCCGTTTTGGGCAGCAGTTTCTCAAGAATTACATATAACGTCAAATGCTTTTAGTGAAACATTAAGCGTGCCCCTGGAACGCTTCTGTTGACCACAAATAGAGCCTTTACACTTTCGCATACCACTATTGCTGTTGTTGTTGTTGTTGTTGTTTTTGTTATTGTTGTTGTTGTTGTTGAATACCCAGGATGAGAAAGTTTAATCTTGTGAAAATGGCGTTAAGTGGCAGGTTACGGTAGCTTTCATCACATCCCAAGCGTCCAGATGAAGGTGAATTAGGGTTCTTCAGACTGTTGTGCTATGCTTGGTTTCATCTGCGTGACGTTCACTTACTGGAGGGATCACGTCGATCCACATCTCGTCAGCCAGATTGACCTACAAACAGCATGTTTCCTGGGAACGCTGCATGTAAGAGACAAATTGGTCTTCGTCAGTATGTTACGCCTAACCCTGACGCAACGTTCTGTTCAGTATATTTTTCCAGACCGTGACACGACATCATGGCGAGTATATTTTGCCTGACCTTGACACGACATCCTGATATTTTGCCTGCCACGACGTCTTGATCAGTGTATTTTGCCCGACCCTGACACGACGTCCTGATATTTTGCCTGACACGACGTCATGACCAGTGTATTTTGCCCGACCTTGACACGATGTCATGATCAGTATATTTTGCCCGACCCTGACACGGCGTCATGATCAGTATATTTTGCCCGAGCCTGACACGGCGTCATGACCAGTATGTTTTGCCCGACCCTGACACGGCGTCATGACCAGTATGTTTTGCCCGACCCTGACACGGCGTCATGACCAGTATGTTTTTCCCGACCCTGACACGGCGTCATGACCAGTATATTTTGCCTGACCCTGACACGGCGTCATGATCAGTATATTTTGCCCGAGCCTGACACGGCGTCATGACCAGTATGTTTTGCCCGACCCTGACACGGCGTCATGACCAGTATGTTTTGCCCGACCCTGACACGGCGTCATGACCAGTATGTTTTTCCCGACCCTGACACGGCGTCATGACCAGTATGTTTTGCCCGACCCTGACACGGCGTCATGACCAGTACGTTTTGCCCGACCCTGACACGGCGTCATGAACAGTATGTTTTGCCCGACCCACACACGGCGTCATGACCAGTATGTTTTGCCCGACCCTGACACGGTGTCATGACCAGTATGTTTTGCCCGACCCTGACACGGCGTCATGACCAGTATTTTTTGCCCGACTCTGACACGGCGTCATGAGCAGTATGTTTTGCCCGAATCTGACACGGCGTCATGACCAGTATGTTTTGCCCGACGATGACACGGCGTCATGACCAGTATGTTTTGCCCGACCCTGACACGGCGTCATGACCAGTATGTTTTGCCCAACCCTGACCCGGCGTCATGACCAGTATGTTTTGCCCGACCCTGACACGGCGTCATGACCAGTATGTTTTGCCCGACCCTGACACGGCGTCATGACCAGTATGTTTTGCCCGACCCTGACACGGCGTCATGACCAGTATGTTTTGCCCGACCCTGACACGGCGTCATGATCAGTATGTTTTGCCCGACCCTGACACGGCGTCATGACCAGTATGTTTTGCCCGACCCTGACACGGCGTCATGACCAGTATGTTTTGCCCGACCCTGCCACGGCGTCATGACCAGTATGTTTTGCCCGACCCTGACACGGCGTCATGACCAGTATGTTTTGCCCGACCCTGACACGGCGTCATGACCAGTATGTTTTGCCCGACCCTGACACGGCGTCGTGACCAGTATGTTTTGCCCGACCCTGACACGGCGTCATAACCAATATGTTTTGCCTGACCCTGACACGGCGTCATGACCAGTATGTTTTGCCCGACCCTGACACGGCGTCATGAACAGTATGTTTTGCTGGACCCTGACACGGCGTCTTGACCAGTATGTTTTGCCCGACCCTGACACGGCGTCATGACCAGTATGTTTTGCCCGACCCTGACACGGCGTCATGACCAGTATGTTTTGCCCGACCCTGACACGGCGTCATGACCAGTATGTTTTGCCCGACCCTGACACGGCGTCATGACCAGTATGTTTTGCCCGACCCTGACACGGCGTCATGACCAGTATGTTTTGCCCGAGCCTGACACGGCGTCATGACCAGTATGTTTTGCCCGAGCCTGACACGGCGTCATGACCAGTATATTGTGACCAACAACCCTTGCGTTTTAGTTCACCGCCTATCACCTTAAAAATGTATTATTTATCAGCCGATGGTCTGACATGCGAACTACATAACCTGCACATGAATGTATTAGCATACTCATAAAGACACAGAGTTTACATATATATAAGTAAATTAAAGTAAAGTAACCCATAGCATTACTGCCGTAGGGGTGTGTGGTGTTAGCGATCTCACATTTCAAAGGCTCGGCTATATTAGGGCGGTAGCCATCTCCTCTCCCTCGCCGCTTTTACTTCCCGGACTGAACCGGTACTCATTTCATGCTGGGTCGACCTGGGTCCGTTGCAGTCTGAAAAAACATTACCGCCTCAACTTGGAAACGAACCCAGGACCACTCAGATGCGAAGCCAGCGCTAACCACTGCGCTACACGGATATTTTATTTGCTCCTCACAAAATCATATTGTGGGCCTTCTTAAATTAAGCATTGGCATCATCCTCTTCCATTCTTCGACGCCAGGATGGGCTTGAACATCTCAAATCTTATCTCCCTTGCACGCTGTAATCCATCCCATGTCAAGATATACATTACAGTTACGCGCGATAAAGCAGAAATTCCAGTTTATTTCAAAACAACAACAACAAAAAACACCCAAAAAACGCAAGGCCACCCAAATCAAAGTAAAAACATCAAATCTAACGCTGACAGGCAAGCATCAGGCTGGTTTCAATAAAGAACAAAAAATTCAATTCGAAAATAATACAAAGTGTGCAGCAAACACAGCTAAAAACGATTAATTATCGTTTCCCTCGTCAAGTTGCCTTCTTTAACACCGCTGGCACATTGAATGATTGCCAGCCAAAAAATAATGAGAAAAGATAAACAGAAAACGGAATTGTGGCCAGCAAGGCTTATAATAACCACACAGGGAAACTCCTGAGAAAAGGACAATAAAACGCCGAAGAAAGAGCAGCATTCAATAAACCAAAACCAACAACAACAAAAATCCGCTAAGGAAAAGTGTGTTTTCATAGTTAGTTTTTTGTTGTTGAGGGTTTGCGTTTAAAATTTCAGAATAGCTCCCAGCGGATGTGTGCGTTCTAGGTGTAAAACTGTGTTTGTGTTCACACCTCAAAGACCAGGGATTCTCAAACATTCTCACGGAGAGCCACAGCTTGGATGTTGAAGATTTCTTCTCGGCAGCCTTTAGTTTATTTAGTGATTAAACAATCAATCAAACAATCAATCAATCTATCTATCTAGCAAATAATTAACCAATCAATATTTCGATCAATATATCAAACAATCAACCAATCAATCAAACAATCAATTTGTCGACATATTAGACAACCAATAAATAAATCAATCAATCGATAAATCAATCAACCAATCCATCAACCAATCAATCAAACAATCCATTAAACAATTAATCAACTAATAAAACAATCAATCAATCCATGAATCAATCCATGAATCAATCATTCAATCAATCAATCAATTCATCCAAAATAAATCAAACGATCAACTAGTAAAACAATCAATAGTTCAATAAATCCATCAATCAATAAACTAATCGACCCATTAATCAGTCAATGAAAAAACAGCAATCAATCAATTTATACATTAATCAATTAATCAATCCGTTAATCAACCATCCCTTCAATCAAACAATCAAACCATCAAACAACCAATCATTCAATAAATGGATTAATCAATCAATCATTCAACACATCAATTAATAGATCGATCAATCAAACATTCAATCAATCAATGCATCCATCCGTTAAACAATCAATCAATCCATTAAACAATCAATCAATATCCATCAATGAATCAATTATAAAAACAATCAATCCATCAATATATCAAACAATCCATACATCCATCAATCAATCAATGAATTAAAATGTCGGCTCTCTTTGGATCAAAGGTCCTCAACAAATGCAACCCAAATCTTCCTATTCTGTGTAATGTATTCTTGCTCTATCAACGTTTTGCCTACTGCTTCAATGTTTGTGGCAAATTCTCTTATCCACGAATGTTTATGTCTGCTTCTACGTCTTTTATCTTGCGTATCCCAGAAACTGTCATGTAAAGCTATCTGCTAGTTTTCAAAAATGTGCACCCTATCCTTCTCCTTACGTCAATTGCTAATGATATTTGTCAGGTTGTTTAACACAGTCTCACATTAGGAAGGTATCCTGCCATCTTAATCAACTCCTGGACACTTGTGTATTCAGATGGAGCGACCGTGGTGAGTGATAAAAGGGGAAGCAGTGAAGAAATCTACATCGCACACTCCAATGGTGACATAGAAAATCACTCCATACAAGTAGGAGAGACCAGTACCAATTTCAGAGCTGAAGCAACAGCTGTTCATGCAGCAGCGAAGATTCTTATCAGCCAAAATACAACTACAAGTAAAACGGTAAATCTAGCAGACTTCATCAGCGTACTCCAAGCCATCTCAAGCCACAAACAAGATAGATTCTCACAAGGAATAAAATACAACATCGGATTGCTGTCTCCAAAAAAAACAACAGATCTAGTCTTACAGCGGATTCCGGCCCACAGTTGGATCTTTGGAAATGAAAGAGCAGATGAGCTCCCAAAAGCCGCACGCATACTTGCCATCCACAGAGCTATAAAGAAGCAAACACACTCATCAACTGATCCATGAAGACGGAATGGAGAAACCAGCACAAAGAATAGAAGCCAGAAAATTATTACAGCATAGACAAACTTGGCAGAGATGGACAGACAAAGATCTTCAGAATCAGAACAGGCCACTACTGGCCAAAGGCCCACCTACACAGAATAGGTCTCAATAACACCGGGACGTGTGATTGTGGGGCACCCAAGCAAACATCGGAACATATGCATCAGGACTGCCCTACCTATTCAGACCAAAAAGAGGCAGTCTTGTTCAGGAAAGCTACCATGCTCGAAAAGCTGTGAAGGACCGGTGAAGACCTGACAACACAGTCCCTTTAGTGAACCTCACAGGATTAGAAGAATATCATCAGCTTCTCCGAGCAGCGGCCACTAAGGGATTTTTTACGTGAGCGCCACTACACATGGGTGTCTGATCTCATTATTCAGAGATCATGTGAAATGTATACAGGATGATCAAAGTGAAAAAATGGCGGTATGCACCGTGATTTGAACTCGCGCCCTTCAGCATCTGCGTCAAACACCTTAACTAGCTGAAAGCGAAGCTGCGTCATAGATAACGTTACGGTTGTCTTCAAATCAAGCGATTTTGAATGCATTACGTTTCGTCACAAAAACACGTCTCAAATCCCAACAGGTCATCGCCAGCTTGAACAGGCCCAACACTAGGGATCTCAGCCACAGATCCGAGGGCCAAATACGGACTTCCAAGCTTAACTACATTTCACGTAACATACGATAGATAACAATCATTGTTTCTAATAGTGAACCACTGGCGATGATAAAGGAAAGAACTTGGCGTAGATGTGATATTAATGTAGGACGAGGACGTATATTTAATCAAACAAACAAACAAATAAAAAAAGTTAGCGATAATAAATATGTTGCAGAACAAATAGCAAAAGTTTTTTAGTGAAAGAACAGAAACCACATTTCTAATGAAATCTTCCGACTATGGGGTTCGTCAACAAAGGGTCAATAGGCAACGAATTTGAAATAATTTGAGAAGAGCTGTCCATCTTGTAAAGTAGTTTGAGATTCATTGTCTTTGGGCAAATAATGTGAGGGAAATTGTTCCACACACTAGTTAGTTTGAGATCCATTGTCTTAGACTGAGTTTGAATTAATTTGAGAGGAACTGTTCATCATTCTAAGTTGTTTGAGATCCATTGTCTTTGTGCAAATAATTTAACAGGAAATGTCCATCTTCCTAAGATGTTTGAGATCCATTGTCTTTGAGTAAATAATTTAACAGGAAATGTCCATCTTCCTAAGATGTTTGAGATCCATTGTCTTTGGGCAAATAATTTAACAGGAAATGTTCATCTTCCTAAGATGTTTGAGATCCACTGTCTTTGAGTAAATAATTTTAGAGGAACTGTCCCTCATACTAGCTAGTTTGAGATCTATTGTCTTAGACTTATTAAATTAATTTGAGAGAAACTATCCTTCTCACTAAGTAGTTTGAGATTCATTGTCTTTGAGAATGAAATAATATGCGGGGAACTGTCCATCACCCAAACATTTTAAGAACCAATGCTTTTGAGAATAAAATCATTTGAGAGGAATTGTCCTTCATCCTAAATAGTTTGAGATCCATTGTCTTTGAGTCAGTCTTGTGTGCATTTTATTTGTATATCCTCTTTGACAGTTTCTCGTCCATTCGGTATTATTTCATGGATTTGATGGATTTGATGAATTGTAAAGGGATTCCAGAAAGGACAAGAATGTTGAACAACGGGTGCTACATGGCTTCTCTTTCTTATTCAATCCTCTCCTCTGCAGGAGAACATCTGGCAAGATAAACGGTTAGCACTATGCACGAAAATCAGATTAATGCGTACACTGGTCCCGTCAATATTCCTCTATGCGTGTGAGACATGGACAGTTATACATCTGACCTTCAGCGAAGGATACAGGCCTCGGAGATGAGATGTTTCCGAAGACTTTTAAACCTCACGTACAAAGATCGAGTTACAAATGAGGAAATACGAGATAGAATTACAACAGCAATAGGGCCTTTTGAAGACTTCTTGACAACTGTCAAAAGAAGGAAACTTGTTTGGTAGGGTCACATATCGAGATCAAATGGTCTTGTAAATTCGATTCTCCGCGGAAAGGTGCAAGGCAAACGACGAAGAGGCTGTCTCAAAAAGAGGTGGGCGGACAACATAAAAGAATGGACCAATCTCCGACAGAAGAGGCACAAGCAGCGGCCGCTGACAAAGAAGGGTGGTGTGGTGTTGTGAGGATGTCTTCATGTGTAACCAAACGACCTCACCGTTTACGAGATGACCTGACCTGACCTCTGCAGTTGGAGTTCTTAAAGGTGGCCTGTGTCTAAGGATGTCTGTACAGACTTTAACAAGTGGGTGGCTATGCAGAATATATGGACTGAAATGGCATGATAGATTACCAAGACGAAACTGTTGGAAAGACTCAGACAAATAGCAATGGAACAGGACATGAGGAGAAGCTTGTAGTGTAGGATAGGACATGCATTAAGGTAACCAGTTGATATAATTACCAGGGATACTTGTCTCACTCTTATTACCTCACACTCTATTTCATGATACTCTGTCCAACAATCAGACTCTATTTCATGATTATTCTGCCAACAATCAGACTCTATTTCATGATACTCTGTCCAACAATCACACTCTACGCAACTTTCACAGGCGCCCTCTGGGTGAGGCCCTTCCATTGCATTTCGATTGAGTTGACCTCTGAGGTCGCCTAACTAGCATAGGTACATACAAACACACACACATGCATTTTAGCACTGGTTAATACGTCCTGATAGAACCTAAATTGCTGCGGGCAGGGGTGGAAAGGGCCTTGACTCCGCCAAGTTTAATACAGAGAGGAAAACATTTTAGAAGCAAAAACGTCTAGTAATTACGAATCAGTCTCTGTCCTGGAACCCCCAGGGCGAGAAACGTAGACTCAAACCAAAATACACAAAAGAAAAACGCTCGACAAACACATCAAGGAACAGAGAAAACGTAGACAGAGCTGAATCTGTGGAGTGGACAGGATGTTGATGTGTAGCTGTTGGTTACCTGTGCTCCATAGTGAGCTGAACAGCTTTGATTTGATATCTGAGGGAATACTTGAAGAAAGGAACCGCTAAATATCATAGCAGGGAGAAGTCAAAGATGAGTGTACGCTGATTTAGATGGCAGCAGCTTCATTGTTTTTGGGAGTTGCTTGTTCAAGAACCGTCTTCTTCGTTCGTTCTGAAAAGGACGCCGAGTCCCAGTTCACGGCGAGGCTGAGATATTGTCGCCTTTCGGTCTGACACATCCGACCTCTCTGCGATCCGTAATTTCTTAGCCAGACTACACTAGTCCTCTTAATCATTTGTAGGATCACTGACCATGATGGAAGCAGTCAGATATAAGTCTCTCTCGGGCCGCGTTCACCTAATCCGCTGCTGCATCTTCGGCACCACTGTTGGGAAGAGATCGGAAATACAATATGTTATAATGGCTCCCAGAATATACCCGGTTCCTCCAACATACTCGGTTCTCCAACATACCCGGTTCTCCAACATACCCGGTTCTCCAACATACCCATTCTCCAACATACTCGGTTCTCCAACAAACCCGATTCCCCCAACATACCCGGTTCCCCCAACATATTCAGGTTACCTCAACATACCCGGACCCCCAAACATACTCAGTTCCCCCAACATACCCAGTTCCCCCAACATACTCGATTCCCCCAACATACCCGGTTCCCCCAACATACTCGATTCCCCCAATATACCCGGTTCCCCTAACATACCCAGTTCCCTCAACATACCCGGTCCCCCCAAACATACCCAGTTACCTCAACATACCCGCCCCCCCCCCAACATACCCGGTCCCCCCAACATACCCGGTCCCCCCAACATACCCAGTTCCCCCAACATACCCGGTTCCCCCAACATACTCGATTCCCCCAACATACCCGGTTCCCCCAACATACTCGATTCCCCCAACATACCCGGTTCCCCCAACATACTCGATTCCCCCAACATACCCGGTCCTCCAACATACCCAGTTCCCCGAACATACCCAGTTCCCTCAACATACCCGGTCCCCCCAAGTATATTAAAGAAACTGTACACTGGAAGAGTGAGAACAGTTCTCGAGTATGGCATTGCGGCATGGACAACAGCAGCAAAGGCGAACTTTGATAAAATTAGCAAACTCCAAAAACAAGGCATGACAGTTATAACAGGAGGCATGAAGTCAACGCCAATTGCAGAACTTGAAAAGATTACAAAACTGCAATCCATGACCGACAGAAGAGACTGCAGAGCCCAGCAGCAAGCAGAGAAACTCAGAAGACTGACTGACTATCCAATGCACCAGAGACTAAACAATTTCGGAAATTGGAAACTAAAGCGGAAAAACTTTGCAGAAATAGCCAAAGCAAAGATGAGCGAATACCCTATGA